>OX451208.1:26236862-26796862 GCA_949628255.1 Macrophya alboannulata
AAAAGTTATTTTGCTCCGTACGAAAAATGCATACCTGAAATTCTCTAGTTCCAAAATCGATATCGAACTTTGAAAGTAGTGTTTTTCAGTGTATTTTGACCCGCTGAATCGAACAAATGTACTGCTTGAATTGAAAGTTCTACCGAAAATAAATTCATGTTTCGCAATACGAAAACGTATGCCCGAGATTCTCGTCTCTCAGAATCAATATCAAACTTTTATAGGTGTGTTTTCCGTTGTATTCCGACTCGCTGAATTCAAAAAACATACTGTCGTTGGTCAAAACTATGCTTGGGAAGAAGTTATTTCGCTCCGTACGGAAAATGCATACCTGAGATTTTCTAGTTCCAGAATCGATATTGAACTTTGGCAGTAGTGTTTTTCAGTGTATTTCGACCCGCTGAATTCGAAAAATGTACTGTCGATACCCAAAACTATGCTTGGAAAAGAGTTATTTTGCTCCGTACGAAAAATGCATAGCTGTGATTTTCTAGTTCCAAAATCGATATTGAACTTTAAGAGTATTGTTTTTCAGTGTATTTTGACCCGTTGAATCCAAACAACGTACTGTCGATCGTCAAAACTATGCTTGGAAAAAAGTTATTTCGCTCCGTACGAAAAATACATACCTGAGATTTTCTCATTCCAGAATCGATATTAAACTTTGGCAGTAGTGTCTTTTCGTGTATTTTGACCCGCTGAATTCAAACAACGTACTGTCGATGGTCAAAACCATGCTTGGAAAAAATTTATTTTGCTCCGTACGAAAAATGCATACCTGAGATCTTCTAGTTCCAGAATCGATATTAAACTTTGGCAGTAGTGTTTTTTGGTGTATTTTGACCCGCTAAATCCGAAAAATGTACTGCTTGAATTGATAATTCTACCGAAAAAAAAATCATGTTTCGCAATACGAAAACGTATGCCCGAGATTCTCGTCTCTCAGAATCAATATCAAACTTTTATAGGTGTGTTTTCCGGTGTATTTCGACCCGCTGAATCCAAAAACCATACTGTCGATGGTCAAAACTATGCTTGGAAAAAAGTTATTTCGCTCCTTACGGAAAATGCATACCTGAGATTTTCTAGATCCAGAATCGATATCGAACTTTGGCAGTAGTGTTTTCCAGTGTATTTCGACCCGCTGAATTCAAAAAATGTACTGTCGATGGCCAAAACTATGCTTGGAAAAAAGTTATTTTGCTCCGTACGGAAAATGCATACCTGAGATTTTCTAGTTCCGGAATCGATATTGAACTTTGGCAGTAGTGTTTTTCAGTGTATTTCGACCCGCTGAATTCGAAAAATGTACTGTCGATACCCAAAACTATGCTTGAAAAAAAGTTATTTCGCTCCCACGAAAAATGCATACCTGAGATTTTCCAGTTCCAGAATCGATATTAAACTTTGGCAGTAGTGTTTTTTGGTGTATTTCGACCCGCTGAATCCAAAAAATGTACTGCTTGAATTCAAAATTCTACTGAAAAAAAAATCATGTTTCGCAATACGAAAACGTATGCCCGAGATTCTCGTCTTTCAGAATCAATATCAAACTTTGATAGGTGTGTTTTCCGGTGTATTTTGACCCGCTGAATTCAAAAAACGTACTGTCGATGGTCAGATTTATGCTTGGAAAAAAGTTATTTTGCTCCGTACGGAAAATGCATACCTGAGATTATCTAGTTCCAGAATCGATATTGAACTTTGGCAGTAGTATTTTTCAGTGTATTCCGACCCGCTGAATTCAAAAAATGTACTGTCGATGTCCAAAACTATGCTTGGAAAAAAGTTTCTTCGCTCCGTACGAAAAATGCATACCTGAAATTCTCCAGTTCCAAAATCGATATTGAACTTTGAGAGTAGTGTTTTCCAGTGTATTTTGACCCGCTGAATTTAAAAAATGTACTGTCGATATCCGAAACTATGCTCGGAAAGAAGTTATTTTGCTCCGTACGAAAAATGCATAGCTGTGATTTTCTAGTTCCAAAATCGATATTGAACTTTGAGAGTAGTGTTTTTCAGTGTATTTCGACCCGCTGAATTCAAAAAATGTACTGTCGATATCCAAAACTATGCTCGGAAAAAAGTTATTTTGCTCCGTACGAAAAATGCATAGCTGTGATTTTCTTGTTCCAAAATCGATATTGAACTTTGAAAGTATTGTTTTTCAGTTTATTTTGACCCGCTGAATCCAAACAACGTACTGTCGATACCCGAAACTATGCTTGGAAAAAAGTTATTTTGCTCCGTACGAAAAATGCATACCTGAAATTCTCTAGTTCCAAAATCGATATCGAACTTTGAAAGTAGTGTTTTTCAGTGTATTTTGACCCGCTGAATCGAACAAATGTACTGCTGGAATTGAAAGTTCTACCGAAAATAAATTCATGTTTCGCAATACGAAAACGTATGCCCGAGATTCTCGTCTCTCAGAATCAATATCAAACTTTTATAGGTGTGTTTTCCGTTGTATTCCGACTCGCTGAATTCAAAAAACATACTGTCGTTGGTCAAAACTATGCTTGGGAAGAAGTTATTTCGCTCCGTACGGAAAATGCATACCTGAGATTTTCTAGTTCCAGAATCGATATTGAACTTTGGCAGTAGTGTTTTTCAGTGTATTTCGACCCGCTGAATTCGAAAAATGTACTGTCGATACCCAAAACTATGCTTGGAAAAAAGTTATTTTGCTCCGTACGAAAAATGCATAGCTGAGATTCTCTAGTTTCAAAATCGATTTTGAACTTTGAAAGTATTGTTTTTCAGTGTATTTTGACCCGTTGAATCCAAACAACGTACTGTCGATGATCAAAACTATGCTTGGAAAAAAGTTATTTTGCTCCGTACGAAAAATGCATACCTGAGATCTTCTAGTTCCAGAATCGATATTAAACTTTGGCAGTAGGGTTTTTTAGTGTATTCTGACCCGCTGAATCCAAAAAATGTACTGCTTGAATTGAAAATTCTACCGAAAAAAAAATCATGTTTCGCAATACGAAAACGTATGCCCGAGATTCTCGTCTCTCAGAATCAATATCAAACTTTTATCGGTGTGTTTTCCGTCGTATTTCGACCCGCTGAATTCAAAAAACATGCTGTCGATGGTCAAAACTATGCTTGGAAAAAAGCTATTCCGCTCCGTACGGAAAATGCATACCTGAGATTTTCTAGTTCCAGAATCGATATTGAACTCTGGCAGTAGTGTTTTTCAGTGTATTTCGACCCGCTGAATTCGAAAAATGTACTGTCGATAACCAAAACTATGCTCGGAAAAAAGTTATTTTGCTCCGTACGAAAATCGATAGCTGTGATTTTCTAGTTCCAAAATCGATATTGAACTTTGAGAGTAGTGTTTTTCAGTGTATTTCGACCCGCTGAATTCGAAAAATGTACTGTCGATACCCAAAACTATGCTTGGAAAAGAGTTATTTTGCTCCGTACGAAAAATGCATAGCTGTGATTTTCTAGTTCCAAAATCGATATTGAACTTTGAAAGTATTGTTTTTCAGTGTATTTTGACCCGTTGAATCCAAACAACGTACTGTCGATCGTCAAAACTATGCTTGGAAAAAAGTTATTTCGCTCCGTACGAAAAATACATACCTGAGATCTTCTAGTTCCAGAATCGATATTGAACTTTGGCAGGGGTGTTTTCCAGTGTATTTCGACCCGCTGAATTCAAAAAATGTACTGTCGATAGCCAAAACTATGCTTGGAAAAAAGTTATTCTGCTCCGTACGAAAAATGCATACCTGAAATTCTCTAGTTCCAAAATCGATATTGAACTTTGATAGCGTTTTCAGCTGGTCAAAAAAGTGTACACTCAGTGCGCACTGTTGCACTCCGCGAGTTTTCAGTGCGCTCTTTGCAGTGGACATCGGTACTCCTGCGCAGTGCAGTTGCGCAATAGTTTAGTCGTTTTACTGGTACAACAACGGTACAACGGTGTTACCGGCCAAAGAGGTGTTCAGTTGAGAAAGGCAGTGAAGGCAGATGAGTAGTTTACCTAGGTAGATAACATAACCTAACAAAATGCAAGTATTATTCTGGGTAAACAACGAATTGATAGAGTTGACGCAACTATCAGATGATGAAGGTGCACAAGGAAATTTGACAAGTAAGTTGCTTTTTAATTTTTTTCATCATTCGAAAAAACTGGAAATAAAACATCATGTACATATTTAGATGATGACGCTTATTCAAGTCAACTCCTCAAAGAGTTGGCAGCAGCAGGACAAATTGTGGTAACTCAGCCTATCACAAGAATTACAAGATTCACTTCCGAAAGCGAGTAAGATTCCATCCAAACTTATTGACCATATTTTACAAGGTGTAGGAGAAATATTGGGCGCACGTTTTCATGGAATTTTTTTCCTACTTTTTTTGAGTGCATCCCTGAACAAAGAACCGCCGGAATATACCTATACATATATTATAGTAATTTATTTGTGTGAACGATCACGAGTATATTTTATATGCATTGTTCATTATATTTGACAGAGAGCTACTCATATACGAGGAAAGTAGATATAATATGGGGATTCTGGAACAGCCGCCAGAGGCGCTGCAGTCGTGGGTTACCGACAGTCGGTAACTTGCCGATTGTTGAGTGGGTAAGTTACCATCCGATTTTCTGTATTACCGGTCTCGCCGATCTGCCGCCAGAGGCGCTGCGGTGGTGTTACCATCCGATTTTCTGCATTACCGATCTCAGACTGCCGATTTTCTGCAATACCGATCTCAGAATTCCGATTTTCTGCACTACCGATCTGAGAGCGGATATGTTATCTGTCGATTTTGCGTCATGCGGGGGCGCCACTGCCGATTCGCGGGCAGGTATGTTACCATCCGATTGCCGATTATCCGATTTTTCGACCTTACCGATCAGTGAGCAGGTATGTTATCATCAGCTTGCCGATCAGCCGATTTTCCGACCTTACCGATCCGCGAGCTGGTCTGAACTTATCCGATTTTCTGCAACCTTACCGATCTACGGCCTTAGAAACCACGCCTCAAAATTGAGCCAAACCCCTCCAAAAAAAAAAACGCAGCTATAAATGTCGCTCATAATGAATGTGAACTATGCGGCGAAACGCTTTTTGTACAACCACTGAATCTTTTGTGCAACCAGCATGGTGCGCGGTCAGCCCCAATGAATAGAATAATAAATACTATCTAGATCTTAAGATTTCCGCAATACCTTAAGGTGATGGATGTGGGATGGTTCAAATCTTGCGTGGGACGATCTTCACCCCATTTTCCATCATGCATCCACCTGATGCCAAACTTGTCGGAACGCGCATCAAAGTCAAGCCGAACTTGTCGGTACATGCCTCAAAGTCAGGCCAAACTCATCGAAAAACGAAACTATAAATGTTGTTCACAATGACAGTGAAATATGCCTTGAACCCCTTTTTCTTTTTTTTTTGTCCAACCGCTAAATCTTTCGCGCACCCAGCATGGTGCGCGGTCAGCTCCAATGAATAGGACAATGAATATCATTCGGAGTGTTAGAATTTTTCACAATCTTAGTCTATACTTGGAGTCATACACACGCCCGTTAACATGGAGCTAATCTTGGATCTGCAAGGTTTCGGACGTTTCGGGGAAAAATTTGTTGTCAAAGAGCTAGCTGCAATAAGCATTCACAGACATGAAGAATATAAGCAATGTATCACGCGCATCCTTTTCAAAGCACCATGCTCTTGGGTGATTCTCTCGAGCGAGTATAAGAATCTCAATTCGTGGCTAACACGGTTCCACCATGGAATACCCTGGAATGTTGGGGAAACGGCGTATAGGGATGTGGTGAAAATCGTGAAAGAAGTTGTGCATGATGCAACTTCCATTTATGTGAAGGGATTGGAGAAGAAACGCTGGGTGGAAAAAATCTTCACTGAAGATGATGCAATACCTGCGATAGTTGATCTAGACGAGCTGGGATGTCCAAACTTTCGAATACTACGATTGGAATCAAAAATATTTCACTGGCATGGCGACTGTCATGGGGATGTGCCTGGAGGGTACCATTGCGCATTCGAGAACGTTCAGCGGTTAAAAAACTGGTATTTGGGGGATTATAAAAAATCGCCTATATTTCTCGAGGATCGTAGTGGGGATGATGGTTTAAAAGCGCAGAGCTCGCGGGGCGCTGCACTCGTGCGTCTCGACTCTTCAGCGTTGATACAACCCCCACATATAGTTGAACACGTAGCAGTTGCAAAACTCGTTTGATAAAGGTAAGAATATTGTCACACGTCAATAATATTCAATTCTATTATAAAAACTAATTTCAAATTATTCATTCATGTGCAGATGGACTTCAGCAAAATCAACAACACCAGCCGTCTGCAGAATGATATGCTGACGAAAAAGATGTCTGATTTGGAGATTAAACAGAAATATGACATCACTGAACTGAAGCTAGTGAAGACGAAATTCGGCCCCAGAGTCTTGGCTACAATCGATGACGAATACGTCATCTTCCTACCAGCGAGAATCGGCAAGATCTTGGAGGAGGAGCCTGCTCAACTCGCCGATTTAAACAAAGAGGCAGCTGGAAAACGTCTTCAGATCCTCTACCTTGGCGGTCAATTTAATAAATTTGAATTTTGTAGTAAAATTTGAACATACATACAAAAAATCACTTATGTAATGGGATGGGTTGGGTTGAATAAATAAATAAATACTTATGACACGTGTATATATATATATAAATTGTGAATACATTTATTCATTGATCCTTTTGGTTTATAATAAGCTTATTCTAGTTCTCAAGCATGCAGAATTCTTAAAATGTGGTTAATTTTTTTACGGTCCCACTGATGGGGTTATATTCAACAATGCGATCGTGTATGATCATACAGT
Organism: Macrophya alboannulata; assembly: GCA_949628255.1. NCBI lineage: Eukaryota > Metazoa > Arthropoda > Insecta > Hymenoptera > Tenthredinidae > Macrophya > Macrophya alboannulata. Next base: position 26,243,730 of record OX451208.1, read on the forward strand.
ATGCTGACGTGTTTGCTGGAAATGCAACACTAGTTTCAAATTCTAACCGAATATCCACCGGTCCACTCTTTAACGATTCATTCTGCTTGGAACAATCTATAGCAATAAGCGGAGCCTGTTTCAAAAAATTACTCTTTGACAAAAGCGGCTCGGGTTCTTTATCATAGTATGAAAATTGAAAGTTAGTATACATATCATAAAGAATGGCATATTGATTATTGGTAATATCGAGATTCAAATTCCCATAAGGATAGCACTGTGAGTTTAGGAAAAGTTTAACATCTCTGATGTTGCAGTGATCAAATTCGCTAGCATTTTTCTTCGAATCGTTTCGTCGTGCTGTTTGGAATCCTAGTATAACTTGTCTTGGCTTCTCTAGCTGTGTCGACGTCTTGACAACCCATACGTGCCTCGTTGTTGCAGGCAGCATTGGATACTCGTACATTTCCCACGAGCGGAAGCTCATAGATATAGCAGGATCTGCGGCTATATAATTGAGGATCTTGATTTTTGCAGGATCCGAGAGTCTGATGTATGGTAACAGCCACACAATTTTCTGGAGCGAAACTTTGATCTCATCCGCAGCAGTTTGACGTATAGCATTCAAATCATTGTTCGATCGAGTCAAAATCAACTCATGCTTTGCGTTGACGATAATCCGATTATAATCCTCAGCAAATCCAAGCAGAAAATTCATTGGTATAACAACGTCAAAGTATCCCTGGGTGTTAGTCAGCTTGTTATTGCCAACCAGCCAGCCGTTGTTTTCCAGAAGATGTTGCTGTCCGGGTGTGAATGATAAATATCCCTTCATAACGCTCATGATGCCCGGATTCTTATTTTGATCAATCTCTTGACCATTCAACTCGTAACGCATCTCGCTAAACATATGACACACAGCCATATTGACCAATTCCGTGGTTGCACCAACGTCGGTGCCATCTGCTTTTGTAATCCTGCCGTAGATATGGAGTGAACTTTTGCTTGGTAATACACACGAGTCTTGATTCTGCACAGTGATGCGAATCTCGTCATTATTCTTGAATGTAGACGATCCATATGGATGATGTGCATGCACTTCACAGTGAGCAATCGACTCATCGAATGTCACAGGTGTTTGGATTTTTATCATTTTCGAGATGGGCATATGCAGATATAACAACGAATTCTTATTTTCCACCGCGAAGTCGAAGTCCTAGGCTCTGGAGAAACTGAGCGTTCTGATGTGTCACTCGAATCAGAGATGCTCGATGACTGATGATGCTTGGACATATTGTCGGACTTTTATAGCTACCACCAGACTTTCTTATGCGCTCAAACACTATACCCATATTATCTTAAAGATTTCACATGCAATCGTATAGTCACGGTTTCGCCTCGGAAATTGACCAAGTCTCCGCTCTGATCAACTATTCTCAATTGTATATCGTGTATTGACCGCACGGTGATTGGATGGTAAATGACGTTTGTTGGCACTTCCACAATCTTATATCCAGGCGGGACGGTTGGGAAAAATTGATGAATCGTGTGTACTTGATGTTCGTTTATGTATGCACCCGTGGTAATATTACACTCAACACGCAAGGCGTTGACTTTGAGTATGCGAACAGGTAACTCAGACTTATGGACAATACCGCCCGGGAGAATATTTGATTTGAATCCAAGCAGTCGGCCTATGGAATTTTCTGATTCAAAGTTTACCGCATGATTACACGCGATTTCACTATGCAGCTCATTATTGTTAGCTTTTAGATTGACTGTAATATCCTTGGGTAGTGACTTTTTCAAATAACTTGCAATATCGTCGATTTCATAGCTACCTGTGGGTATTGTAATTATTGTGTCGGGTGTTTGAATACCATTCACGGATCTCTGCGGATGTGATATGTGAAACTTATTAAATCCTTCATCAATATTAGGAATTGAGTTGAATGTCAAGAGCTCTATGAGCCCGAGAACATATTCCTTTGTTGCTGATAACTCGATAGGCGGAAAATATTGAGTCCCCAATATAGATGATTCTCCGGAGAGTGTCAACGTGAACGATTGAGCCATGACTAATATCATATCCTCGATATGCACCTGTTTTATAGCTGTCCACTGAGAAACTTGAGGCACAAGTGACCACAAATTACTGTGTTATATTCTTGATATCTCTTATGGTTGTATTTTACGCTGCCAACACCGAGATATTTCATAAGATCTCCAGGTGGTTGTAAATCACCAAAACTATCGAAATACACCGCATCGTTGCCGTTTTTGACATATGCAACCCAATGCGTCCCCGGACCGTTTTTATCATCAAGATTGATAATTGCAGATTCACGCGTCCTAGGTCCCGAATTGGGTAAATCATTCCGCATAAAAACTCCCCGAAAATGTGGAATTTTCATAGCTCTGGCATAGTTGAGCAAGTCGATATCGGTGAGAGCTCGGTGTGGCAGCTTTATTAGTTTTTTGCCTGTTTCAAATACAGTCCCATACCTTTTCTATAGGGTTTCAGGTATAATCCCTTTCCCAACGCAATTGCCTCCATGGATGCATTGTGGCGTTTAGCCTCTGTTAATTGATGCTTGTTAGCACTAACCTCATTTACGGCTTTTGCTATACCTGCCGCACCACCCGCTAAGGCACCTGTAGCGCTGAGAGCCGCGAAAATGGGGATAAGGAATGGCAGGAAACCGCCGATTTTATTAGGGACGGGTAAAATACGAGGCACGTTGACTTTCCCTTTGGACAATGCCATACGTGCACCTTCTAACGCCGACAGAATGGCTCTAGGACCCGGCCTCATAGATTTCTTCGCAGCCCGAATAATAGATTTCAATGTTTTTTTCTTGGTCTTGACAGATATTTGCGGGTTGCTCCTCCGCATACCCATACCCAGTTTAGATTTTGCTTTCATTGTGTTGGTGATTGCCCAGGCGATAGCTTTTTCGGTTACACTTGAGTCTTTAGCCAAAACACGATTCCACGCTCTCTCGGCCAGCACTTTGTCGGCCTTATTACGCTCCGCAATATTACTATGATTCTTTGAGTATGCAATATCGTGTTCCTTGCATGCGGCATCTAGAGGATTAACACCTCGATCACCACGAGTTAACCTCTGCGTTAATTTTGTACCAGGCCCACAGTATTGATAACCAGGAACATGTAATTCAACCGGAAGATTGTTTATGATTTTATTTATTAATCCACAACCACTCCTTTGCCTACGTGTGTATCCAACCATAGTTAAGCATGAACTAACGTGAATTCTATAAAAGCATGTATTTTATACACGAATATATCAGTTCCCAGTGTGATGTTTACCAAGCATCATGAAATTCCACAATCAAACAACAAAACTACCCATCGTCAATTTCGATAAATTGGTCGAGCGGCGAAAGAAGAAGAATGGAAAACGACATGGGCCTCTACTACCAAATAGTGTGAGGGCTGTTTTCTGTGGTCCTTCTAATTGCGGTAAAACTAATGCTCTTCTCACGCTGCTTACCCATGCTAATGGTCTACGATTTGGAAATGTGTACGTCTATTCGAAATCCCTCAATCAACCCAAATATGAGTTCTTGAAGAGGTTACTGGAACCGGTCGAGGGGATGGGCTATTTTCCATTCGATGAACACAAGGAGGTTGTAGAGCCGAAAGATGCACAACCCAACTCGATTATGATTTTCGATGACGTAGCATGCGAGAAGCAAGATAATATCAGAGCCTATTTCTGTATGGGTCGACACAGAGATGTCGATAGTTTTTATCTATGTCAAACGTATGCTCGGATTCCAAAACATCTGGTTCGTGATAATGCAAACTTGTTGGTCCTTTTCCGTCAAGATGAAATGAATTTGAAACACATCTACGCTGATCATGTGAATACGGACATGACCTATCAACAATTTAAAGATTTGTGCTTGGCTTGTTGGAATGACGGCAGATACAGTTTTGTAACCATCGACAAAGACAGCGAGATCAATGAGGGACGATATAGGAGAGGTTTTGACTGCTTTATAAGTCTAAATCATCAATAAATGACATACAGTCACACAGCATCGATCAAGCTAGCAACATGGAGAGCGCCAAGATACGTAAGAAGAATGATGTGCTGCAGGAATTAGCGAGAGCTAGCGATATTATTCGACGTAAACACAAAATGATCAAAATGGAGAAAGACACCAGTGAGCAGGCTATTGGCGAAATGTTTAAACCTTTGGTAACACCACTGCATGAATTGGTGAATTCATCGAAGCAGCAGCAGCGATTAATAAAACAAGAAGTAAAGATGGAGCAGGGTTCGATGAAGCCTGAGAAAACTGAAGATTTTGTGAAAACTGAGAATTATGATTATGATGTTGACAATGATGATTATGATGCGTATCAAAGTGCGAATGAGGATACCCTTGTAGCTAACACAGCTATTGAAGACAATAATGGTGCATCAGCTACCGCTATGGATGCATCAAATGATATCAACCAGGAAGATGATGATGAAGTTCCACCCGCCTCTACAAGCACGCCGAATCCGAAAAAAGGGGTCAAGACAGCGCATTATTTAAACATGTTTGCCTCCACCAAACAGCGTAAGAACTTGGATGAGAAATATGGTGTTCGAAAGTTGGTGCGCGGAATGAAGATCGGCAATTCGGATATCGAATTTAGCGATGATCTGATATATGTAGGCGATAAAAGCTATGAGAACACACCGGGATTGCTTGAATTGTTATTCAAAAAGTCACCCGATCCCGCGATTGTGAATAAAAGTGACAGACAAAATTATATCAAAATTGTGAAAAAAACGAATGCATACCGAAAATATTACAACCCCGAAAGAAGCCCCCACGAAGATAGGGAAAAAAGCGCCAAATATAGAGATTACATTGCTCCATACATGAGCCCACCGACGAAAAAGGACGAGGAAAGATTCGGTAAAGGTTTACCCACTCATAAGATTGCACAAGGACGAAGAATGGATTATGTATACTGGAATGATCCTAATGAACTTGTTGATCGTCTTCGGTTATTAACGGCATCTCAAGCCGCGGGTAATACCAGTCATACCAACGAAATATCCTCCATTATTGAAGAACTGCGCGAGGCAAGGATTATTTATTAGCAACAAATCATCTTTAAACCACCATTCACCCAGTGACCGTTGAGCAATGAGCATAGACATATTCGGGCGGCAGCTGGCGAGCAAAAAAAAATTCAAACGCTTGGGTAGTTGGGGACCGCCAGGTATAGGATACAAAACTACCACCGATGGTCAGTACGATATAGAAAACAAACGATTGTGTAATATCGCAGATCCTCAGGATGCGAACGATGCCATTTCTCTAAAACGTGTTACGGATATTACACAGCAGTCATTAGCGGTTTTTGAGTATGCTATGATAAAGGCATTTGCACAATCTACGTTGCAAGCAGTTCATGCTTTCGAATCCAAACTCAATGCGCGCATAGATCAAGAACATACCAACCATTTCGAGGAGGGTCAACATATTTGGTCTCTTGCGACGAAAAAAATTGATGCTCTTACGGAAGATAATGAAGATCTAAATATGCGATTGGCTGGGGTGGAAAGTGTTCTTGAAAGATTCAGCCACAACGGGATGCTCCGAGGAATTCGCTTTAATTCAGACTGAATTATTCTGCAATGAGCATAGATATATTCGGTCGTCAGTTGACTGACGGAAAAATTAAAAGTGTGGGTATTCGGGGTCCTCCTGGTGTCGGATTCAAGACTACCACAGATAAACAGTATGACATAGGCAACAAACGATTGTGTAATATCGCAGATCCGCAGCAGCCAAACGACGCTGCGTCTCTGAAAAGTCTTGAGACTATTACGCGCAACTCGTTTAATGCTCTTGAGAATGCGATCAAAACCGAATTTGAGCGCTCCATGAAATTGGCACTCGATGCTCTGGAATCTAGACTTGTTGCACGCCTAGATCAAGAACATAGCTGCAATTTTGATGAAACAGGTCAGCATCTTTGGTCTCTAACGAAAGTAAAGATTGAGGCTCTGAAGGAGGGAAACGAAGCTCTGGAGAATCGATTGACGGTGATCGCAAAAAACGTTCAAACGCTTAGCCAACACGACTATATCCGTGGAATTCCCTTAATCAAACATGGAGCAGACGATAGCCGACGAGCTCCATAGACCCGCTAGACGCAGATACTCCAGGCGTTATGTTGATATACGCGGCTTGGATGAGACTTGGCAAGCTGATCTTGTCGATATGTCTGCATACTCACGATTCAACAATGGACATAAATTTTTACTCACAATTATCGATATATTTTCCAAGTTTGCGTGGGGTGTGCCCCTCAAGACTAAGAATGCCGATGATGTGACGACCGCAATGAAATTCGTGTTGACTCAAGGACGTATTCCGAAGCATCTACATGTGGACCGGGGTACTGAGTTTTATAACAGCAAATTCAAAGCTCTCATGGATCAGTATGGTATTAACATGTACTCGACATTCAGCAACCTGAAGGCATCGATATGCGAACGCTTCAATCGGACGTTGAAAAATAAGATGTGGGTGCAGTTCACTCGCCGCGGGAATCATAAGTGGATTGATATTTTATCCGATACAATTAAATCCTACAACGACACCAAGCATCGAACAATACGAATGAGGCCGAACGACGTCACTGTGGCCAATGAAAAGCAACTATATCGAGATGTGTATAAACCTCGACAGATCAAGAGAAGTCAACGAAAGCGAAAGTTTAAAGTAGGCGATAAAGTTCGAATTAGTATATATAAGCATGTTTTCGAAAAGGGCTATACACCAAATTGGACAACGGAAATATTCACCGTGACTGAGGTGATGAATACGAACCCACCGACATACAAACTTACCGACTACCTGAACAATCCCATCTCCGGGGGTTTTTATGAGGAGGAACTCGGTAAGGTGAAATATCCTGATGGTTATCTTGTGGAGAAGGTCCTGCGGAAACGTGGTGATGAGCTATATGTCAAATGGTTGGGAATGGACAATATACACAATAGTTGGATAAATAAATCAAACATGTAATCATTTTTTAATAAAAGAATTTATTATGTATCAAGCATTGTTTTTTCCATTCACCCAATCCTACCGATAGTTTTACAAAATCTTCAGAGAAAAAAATTCTCAAACGTGTGGAAAAAGTTTTCTCACATTTGAAAAAAGTTTTCTCACATTTGGAAAAAGTTTTCTCACATTTGGAAAAAGTTTTCTCACATTTGGTAAAATTTTCTCACATTTGCATGTAAAGTAAATTGAGGATTATTTTATTTATTTATTTTTTTTATTTTTTTTTTTCTTTTACAGAAAACCTTAAAACAATCAGAATTTTTTACAAGATTGCATCATCCTGGAAACCCCAGGGTAGAGTGTCGGTTTCACCAGGTATCAGCTGTCTTTTGTCATCACCCCAGCTTAAGGCTAACTTATTCTGTACAATAGTGCTAACTATATGCCGACTACTTTTTATCATGCACTGTTTCTCAACTAAATTCTTATGATCAATAAGACATCGTTTGTAATCATCGAACGTGATAGATTTCAAGGTCGACCCTTTTACACCCTTTGCACGCTTTTTATCGGTATTCCCGCGAGTTCTGAATGTATATAATTTCGCCCGCAGACCGATAAATTCAGTCATAATTTTCCCATTATTCTCATCCTTCATCAGACCAAGACGTTTTTTATTCATCTGGGGAATACCGTAGACATTGTCTAGTGGGTAGTCTGATGTATCGAACATTGTCGCAACATCACGTTTGATGATTTCGTAGATGTTTGGTACGGTAAAGTGATATATCAGGCTATCTGTATCGGTATACATTAATTTTGCTTCACCACTTGAAAAATTCTTCTTTACATAATCATAGTGAAAGTTGTACAAAAATATTTTCGAAAGATCGAGAATTGCAGCACCAATGTATATAGGCTTGTTGAAATATACCTTGGTGCGATTTAGCTCAATAATCACCATGTCTCGATCGAATACGGTACAGCTATGAAAAGTTGGTCTTGCAATGAGAGCGCGCGCACCACCCCTACCGCCCCATTTTGTGATTAGTTTTACAGTCCTATGATTACGCACATTCTCCATAGTCTTGCCGAATACCGCGTTATTCATAAGCTTGTAGAAATTTTTCTCAAACTCGTTTTTCGACTGCTTCCGCATATTTGTATTGAGATCGATATATGGCTTCAACCACGGTGATTGTGCGAACCTGAGAATTCTGTGCACTTTCACCACCTTTAAACCCAATTTTACGCATTGTTTCAAATTTCGATAGTGTAGAACATATTTTCTTTTGGGTAGAAGCGTCATTGCCAGTTTTCTAATTTTGCTACCCGGTGGTATGAAATGTTCGGGGCAGAGGGGTAAATCTGCATGTTGCTTATGTAACATGGTTGGATAATCCAAGTCCACCTCGAGAATGTAGCCGATCGGTGAGTCATCAGGATGGGACATTACATCGGTGTTATTATCAAGTTCCCACTCGAATGAGCCGCTCGGTAAATTCTCACTCATAGCCGCGCCGTAAAGATTATTCACGTCGAAATACATTAAATATGATTCCGCTTTGCTTGAATCGAAATCTTCGCCCATGAATCTATTGTTTGCTCTAGCTTGTCGATTGGAGCATTGAGCCACACCGCCACGAATGCTTTTCTCAATGAATAGAATCATTTCAGGATCATCTAAAAGTTGCAGATTAATTTTCGTATGCTTTAGCATCGCATCGAAAGCAAGCCCCGGCGCTGTATAATAATGCAATGGATCCAAGTTGTACGTTTTGACACAGCTATCACGGAAATTTTGAAATATATCGGCTAATAAAAGTACATCTGTTTTTAGGTATAAATCGGAATATTCACCCAGAGTTTTCAGGTCGAACTTGGCCCAAACATTCTTAGCATGCTCATAATCGGCATTGTTAATACCCGAGGCGCTCAACTTTGAATAGAAATCTTGTTTGCTGGGTAATTTCGCTTCATTGAGTTTTTCCCAAGAATCAATATATTCGTATGGAAAGACGCCTTTACGAATCATCAAGCTAAATTTATCCTGATCTTTGTAAAATTTTCGCGTGATTTGCTTATCCGAGTCGTCGACGTACGATGCTAGCTTCTCTATACCACTAGCCATGAATCTGAGCGAATCTATGAATCTCAAACTAATTATGGTACCATCCACTTTCTTCGTGAACGATATGTATTTTTCCTTATTGATAGGTAGTAGGGTAATATCGCCTGGAAAAGTTGTGGCTAGAGATTTTATGATAAAATGAGAATCATAGCCTGATAAATTGTGAAAAACCACCGGAATCGTGTGCGACTCTTGAAAATTAAGATTGCAGCGATTGTGTGCGGCCCCGCGATATTTTCCCGTAAAATGACAATGATCGCGACATTTTTTCTCCTCAGGTAGAAACGGCTTCTCGCATATGTAACAATTTTTCGCTCGCATGTGACGATCGCGCTGCACTTGATTCAACGCTTCCATCGGTATTATATTCTTTACACGCGACTCTACTTTCACGGATAATTCGCGAAGCTCTGTGATCAGCCATTCAATGCAATCGGATCCGCGATGACTCTTAAATTCTGACAATGTGTCATCGTAGGCGCAGTGCATATAATACGCTGCACTATGTGGGATATGCTCTTGAGCTTCTTTCACCCCCGGCTGCATCATACATTCAAGATCGGCATATACGACAAACGACACGGTACCCTGATTTTGAAAATTGGAAAATTCCAAGATTTTCTCCGTGGGAAACTCCATGCGGACTTTATTCATTCGCAGACAATCTTGCCGATGATTTTCATAGGCATTTTGTATGCTAAAGTGGCACAGACATCTATCACATAAAAATTGTGCACATTTATGGCCTGACAATTGTTTGTCAACTAAACGCGAAAGATTCTTAATCCAAGCAAAGTGAAATCGGGGTTCAAAATTATTTAAATCATTATCATTCGGTTCGCTCTTACTTTCAATCATTAGCAGGTGGATTGCATCGCTCTCAGTTACATTTTTACTTAAATAAAGAGGGGTGATAACGCTATTTTCAGACTCTTTCTTTCTCTGAAAAGTTTCCGATTCGATTCCGTATACATTAATGCTCAAATTGTTTAACTTTTCAAATTTTTCCACACAACGCAGGGTGGTGGGAAACTTTATACCTGTACAGTTGAAGTTGGAAATGTATCGTTTATAGCTCTGCGTCCTGCTCACACCGATGTTGACGGGATGTAGGGCGGCAGTGACGGACCACAAGAAGCATCGGTTGTCATCATTCTGCACGTTGACCACGGCTTTCTTCAGTTGAATGTCCCGAGGCAGCACGACGAACGTTGAGAGTCCGCCGCAAAGAGGCTCGTATCGGTTGATACAGACCACGGCGTTGATTATCTCAATCATACTCCAGCCAGAGTCACGTTGCTCAAAATCCTCCACCTTAACCAGCAGAGGATTCGTTACGTTATCGATGAACCAGGTTTCCAGCCCCGTCGATGGAAGAATCGTGGCGTTGCGCGTATTGAAGGTCTTTACCTCCAGACTAACCTCGTCGCCTTTGACGTTCTCAAATTTACATGAAATGCTCACGTTCACCTTAATACTTCCTTCATCGCGTAGAGTATCTTTCAAGCGTTCCATCGTAACAGCCTCAGCATCGCTCAAAAATCTTGCCAAATCCTTGTGTTGGAGATTTGTCACAGCTCCGGTGCGTATACGGCAGTTGAAGGCACTCTCCATATCATCCCATCGAACACGATTATGGATGTCATCGCCAATATTACCCCCAACAATACCCCCGCATTGTCGTTCAAATTTCACCAAGTATGATTGCAGCATGGAAATTGTATGTTGAATCTGTTGTTTTTCGGCAACGCTCAGGTGTGGACGTTTGAGAATATCGCACAAAAATCCGATATTTTGAAGACCGATATCGCACCAACGGGAAATAATATCTTTGCTGATCGGTCCAGGGCTCAGTGTGCGTAGCAAGGCGTAAGCATTTTCCATCATCTCAAGAAGTTCCGCATACATTTTACCGTCCATGACTTTTTTTTCTTCACCCTTCTAATGTTGCAGTTTCGTATACACTAGATCGTTGTGGAATGCAAACTGATCATTGGCTCAATATACACCCCCACTGTGGGTCAGTTTCTTGAAATCCTCCCCCTACCCCACAATTTTTTCTCAGTCGAATATCCAACCCATTGGCTGTTACGCTAACAGCATGGTGTCAAAATCTTTCTTCAAAAGAAAAGACCCTCACGCTATTGGCCGAACCTTTTACGACACGGTGGGTGTGAGAAATTTCATTGGTCGACCACTATGCATCGGGTGTAAGCTTTCGAGTTTCCACAGGTATAAAATGAGGAATCGACCCGTTTTTACTCATCACTTGTGCTCTCTAGTGAACATCGAGCTATAAGACGAAGAACCGTAAATATAAAATATAAATTAAATTTACAAAAAAAAAGAAGCAAAAAAAATGGCAAACGGTTATAGACTGAACTTGATCGCATACTTCAGGGCGATGATGGTGAGTATCCATATTGGTGTTTATCGATAAGTGATCGAGTTATCTGAAAGTGATTCTGTGGTTAGATGTTATAATAATTTTAATCATTTTCCATTATAGCTCCACTACATGAGGATTGAGCGGGAGGCTGGTGAGCCGAATCGGGACCGAATTCGCCGCGAAGCGGCATTCTTCGAAGCTGCCGTAGAGCTGGAATGCGGCAGCGAGGAAGACTTCGACCTCTTCGGCATCAGATGGATGCAGGATGGACGCTGGGGCGAAGATCACCCGGTGCAAGATTGGGGCCATCCTGCATGGCAGATGCCGGGAGGATTATTGTCAATATATAATCTTTAGGTTATTAGTTTACGTTTTAGTTTTTAAGATTAGTTAAGTTTAATAATAAGTTTAATTTTTGTATATTTACCAGAATATATACATATAATATCGAATTTGATTTAGAATTTGCATCTACTTATTTCATCCCCATGATTTGAGAAGTTTTTCATGAAATTTATATTCTCATTATTATTATTATTATTATTATTACACAATTATTAATATTATTAGAATCAAAATGCTAAAAATTAACCCCCGCTTTGTCGATACGAGAAAGTCTTTTGCCGTGACCAGGATTCGAACCTGGGTTACTACGGCCACAACATAGGGTCCTAACCACTAGACGATCACGGCTGACAGAGGAATTGTTTATAACAAATGATGATTATGTACCAGGGTAACTGATATATTCATGTATAAAATGAATGCTTTTATAGAATTCACGTTGGTTCATGCTTAACTATGGCTGGCAGAAAATCGGCTGATAACAGACCAGCTCGCAGTTCGGTATGGTCGAGAAATCGGCTGATCGGCAAGCTGATGATAACATACCTGCTCACTGATCGGTAAGGTCGAAAAATCGGATAATCGGCAATCGGATGGTAACATACCTGCCCGCGAATCGGCAGTGGCGCCCCCGCATGACGCAAAATCGACAGATAACATATCCGCTCTCAGATCGGTAGTGCAGAAAATCGGAATTCTGAGATCGGTATTGCAGAAAATCGGCAGTCTGAGATCGGTAATGCAGAAAATCGGATGGTAACACCACCGCAGCGCCTCTGGCGGCAGATCGGCGAGACCGGTAATACAGAAAATCGGATGGTAACTTACCCACTCAACAATCGGCAAGTTACCGACTGTCGGTAACCCACGACTGCAGCGCCTCTGGCGGCTGTTCCAGAATCCCCATATTATATCTACTGAGGAAGGTACAGAAAATCTCGAACCTGCAGACAATGATCATTTAGAAACTTCGGAACGTGCGGAACTGAGTTGTTCAGGCCTAACGAAATCCTTAGACGTTGAGAATTGTGACCCAAATTCACAATCGGTAAATAAACAGTGTGATCAGTGGAAAGATGATGAAACAAAATTCATGCTGGATCAGTTTCATGAATACTTACAACAAATTGGACCCATGAAAACATTCAAAACAAAGAAAGCAATGTGGGAACGACTTTCGGAAGATATTAAGAGTAAATTCTGCAAAACTTTCTCACCTACACAAATCGAAAATCGATATAAAACTGTTATCAGGCGAAAGAAAGATGCCATAACTCAAAAACTGGGCGCTCAAGACGAGAGGTACCTTTTGATTCAGAATTAAGTAAAATTGCAGCTATTGACGACAGTATTGAACCTGCAGTTATTCGTAGCGCAAAGAGAGTGAAAATGTTAAAACAGCCCCCTCGAGTCGATAGTGACACTGACAGTGATGCGGAAGCTTCAAACAAAGAAACTACAAAACCTGCAACATTGAAACATACAAACAAGCCTAAGAAAAGAAAGAATTCATCTAGCATTACAGAAACTTTGCAAATGATAAATGAACAGAAAGAAGCAGCCAGGCAAGAGCGGCATAGGGAAAAAATGGAGCTCATACGGGAACTGTTCACTAAAAAGTAACTAACACTACTCATGGACGATTTTTTATTCTATGAGTACCTGAAAAAAGGGAGTTGATTATGTACCTGTATAAGATAATCTAGTTTTATTCATGAGATACGATTGAAATTTTATATTTTATCTTTGTTTAAAGAAGATAAGAATTGTTGTTTCTGAAAATATTTTTTATGTACAAGCTGAGTGGTACAAGTTTCTATGCAGCTAGCTAGTTAATTGTACGTGTAATATCTATATTTAGTCAACTTGAGATATTTTAAGTTTTTTATATGAGGTATAACCAAAGAAAATAATATATATAATCTAGTTTTATTCATAAGATACGATTAAAATTTTATATTTTATTTTTGTTTAGAGAAGATAATTTTTGTTGTTTCTGAAAATATTTTTTATGTACAACCTGAGTGGTACAAGTTTCTATGCAACTATCTAGTTAATTGTACGTGTAATATCGATATTTAGTCAACACCAAAGAAAATAATATATATAATCTAGTTTTATTCATAAGATATGATAAGAAATGTATATTTTATTTTGTTTTAAGATGACAATTGTGGTTATTTAAAAAAAAAAAAATGCTAATGGTACAAAAATATAATCATCAGTCTTCATCGTCCTCAAACTGTCTTGTCAGAGCAGCCCTCTTTTCTTCTCCTCGTCTTTTTAGGTATTGGTCAGCTTCGTTCTCAAGTTCCTCATACTCCATATCTTCAACTTCATGATAACAGACGTATTGATCGTCATATTCAATGCATAAATTGTGTAGCACACAACAACTTATGATGAACTTGGTAATTCTGTCTACGTCTTGCATATACACTTCGAGAAGTTGTCTAAATCGCCCTTTAAGAATGCCAAAACTATTCTCAATTAGTACTCTGGTTGCACAAAAACGCTTGTTGTACAACTTCTGACCACGAGTCAAATTACCGTAATGTCGGTAAGGAACCAACAACCATTCTCGTATTGCGTATGCTGAGTCGCCAAGTACATGATATCTATTTTCACATATTTCAGGAAGTTCAAAACTGAGGTCAGAGAATTGAAAAACTCGAGCATCGTGGATTTTAGAAGGAGCCCCAACAGAAACATCTATAAATTTTTTTTGAGAATCACACACTGCTTGCAGAGTTATACTAGGGATATCATGCCTGTTGACATATGTAGACTTTATCCTATGAGCAGGGGTCCGTATTGGGATGGATGTTCCATCTATGCATCCCAATGTATCTGGGAATTGTGCAATCTGTTAATAAAAATTTCGTGATCGTTACATTACAATTATTATGATAGCGTTAATTATATCATAACATGCACATACATTAACAAAATTTCTTGCGGCTTGCTGCTTATCTTCTGGAAAGTGAATAATGCTTGGAGCAATATCTAGAAGAAAATCCATTGTTCGGCTTATTTGGTAAAAGGTAGTTGACAATCCAACGCCAAATCTTGACGCAACATCTCGCAGTGACACTTTATTGCCGGCAAACCTAAAATCGTCTAGAATTAAGCACATTATCCACATTTTTAGTAAAATAATAAACTTTTTGGAAATCTTGAGCTTACCATAGGAAAGATAAAACATCGTGTTCCACTGACATTGGTGGAGTGCCTCCATGAGTTCTATCCGTCGGATAGAATGGTGATGCCTTGTATCGCTGAATAATACTAGCAGCAGTACGTCTTTCCAATCGAAAGTGTGATCTGAACTACAGAATTAGAAAAAAATAACATTACAATTTTTGCACAGCAGTCGAAGTTTACTGGGTTAAATTTTATTTCACATCAAAACTAGCTACTTACTTCTTCTTCCGTGAGTTGATCGACAGTTTCCACGAAATTAGGTCCCTTGAATTTTTCTCTTCTTTCACACGTCAATATTATATCATCGTCACTGTCTGACGACGATGTCATAAGTTCCAACAAACACATAACCTCTTGTGCTGAGAGCTGCGCCATATTGTGAACAGTTTACACTGGACTGGCACGAGCTCGCTACACTTTCTGCACCGCTAGCGAAAGTGTTACACTGCCGTGCCAGTAGAACATACTACACCAAAAATATGCTGATCAATCGTAGAGCCAGCTGAACACGCTACACTGCGCGAGTGTTACACTCGGTGTCCACCAGTGTAACCAGCTGAGAACGCTATGAGAGTAGTGTTTTTCAGTGTATTTCGACCCGCTGAATTCAAAAAATGTACTGTCGATGGCCAAAACTATGCTCGGAAAAAAGTTATTTCGCTCCGTACAAAAAATACATACCTGAGATTTTCTAGTTCCAGAATCGATATTAAACATTGGCAGTAGTGTTTTTTGGTGTATTTTGACCCGCTGAATTCAAACAACGTACTGTCGATGGTCAAAACTATGCTTGGAAAAAAGTTATTTTGCTTCGTACGGAAAATGCATACTTGAGATTTTCTAGTTCCAAAATCGATATTGAACTTTGAAAGTAGTGTTTTTTGATGTATTTTGACCCGCTGAATTCAAACAACGTACTGCCGATGGTCAAAACCATGCTTGGAAAAAATTTATTTTGCTCCGTACGAAAAATGCATACCTGAGATCTTCTAGTTCCAGAATCGATATTAAACTTTGGCAGTAGTGTTTTTTGGTGTATTTTGACCCGCTGAATCCAAAAAATGTACTGCTTGAATTGAAAATTTTACCGAAAAAAAAATCATGTTTCGCAATACGAAAACGTATGCCCGAGATTCTCGTCTCTCAGAATCAATATCAAACTTTTATAGGTGTGTTTTCCGGTGTATTTCGACCCGCTGAATTCAGAAAACATACTGTCGATGGCCAAAACTATGCTCGGAAAAAAGTTATTTTGCTCCGTACGAAAAACGCATAGCTGTGATTTTCTAGTTCCAAAATCCATATTGAACTTTGAGAGTAGTGTTTTTCAGTGTATTTCGAACTGCTGAATTCAAAAAATGTACTGTCGATATCCAAAACTATGCTCGGAAAAAAAGTATTTTGCTCCGTACGAAAAATGCATAGCTGTGATTTTCTTGTTCCAAAATCGATATTGAACTTTGAAAGTATTGTTTTTCAGTGTATTTTGACCCGCTGAATCCAAACAACGTACTGTCGATACCCGAAACTATGCTTGGAAAAAAGTTATTTTGCTCCGTACGAAAAATGCATACCTGAAATTCTCTAGTTCCAAAATCGATATCGAACTTTGGCAGTAGTGTTTTTCAGTGTATTTCGACCCGCTGAATTCAAGAAATGTACTGTCGATGGCCAAAACTATGCTCGGAAAAAAGTTATTTCGCTCCGTACAAAAAATACATACCTGAGATTTTCTAGTTCCAGAATCGATATTAAACATTGGCAGTAGTGTTTTTTGGTGTATTTTGACCCGCTGAATTCAAACAACGTACTGTCGATGGTCAAAACTATGCTTGGAAAAAAGTTATTTTGCTTCGTACGGAAAATGCATACTTGAGATTTTCTAGTTCCAAAATCGATATTGAACTTTGAAAGTAGTGTTTTTTGGTGTATTTTGACCCGCTGAATTCAAACAACGTACTGTCGATGGTCAAAACCATGCTTGGAAAAAATTTATCTTGCTCCGTACGAAAAATGCATACCTGAGATCTTCTAGTTCCAGAATCGATATTAAACTTTGGCAGTAGTGTTTTTTGGTGTATTTTGACCCGCTGAATCCAAAAAATGTACTGCTTGAATTGAAAATCCTACCGAAAAAAAAATCATGTTTCGCAATACGAAAACGTATGCCCGAGATTCTCGTCTCTCAGAATCAATATCAAACTTTTATAGGTGTGTTTTCCGGTGTATTTCGACCCGCTGAATTCAAAAAACATACTCTCGATGGCCAAAACTATGCTCGGAAAAAAGTTATTTTGCTCTGTACGAAAAATCCATAGCTGTGATTTTCTAGTTCCAAAATCGATATTGAACTTTGAGAGTAGTGTTTTTCAGTGTATTTCGACCCGCTGAATTCAAAAAATGTTCTGTCGATATCCAAAACTATGCTCGGAAAAAAGTTATTTTGCTCCGTACGAATAATGCATAGCTGTGATTTTCTAGTTCCAAAATCGATTTTGAACTTTGAAAGTATTGTTTTTCAGTGTATTTTGACCCGTTGAATCCAAACAACGTACTGTCGATGGTCAAAACTATGCTTCGAAAAAAGTTATTTTGCTCCGTACGAAAAATGCATACCTGAGATCTTCTAGTTCCAGAATCGATATTAAACTTTGGCAGTAGTGTTTTTTGGTGTATTTTGACCCGCTGAATCCAAAAAATGTACTGCTTGAATTGAAAATTCTACCGAAAAAAAAATCATGTTTCGCAATACGAAAACGTATGCCCGAGATTCTCGTCTCTCAGAATCAATATCAAACTTTTATCGGTGTGTTTTCCGTCGTATTTCGACCCGCTGAATTCAAAAAACATACTGTCGATGGTCAAAACTATGCTTGGAAAAAAGTTATTCCGCTCCGTACGGAAAATGCATACCTGAGATTTTCTAGTTCCAGAATCGATATTGAACTCTGGCAGTAGTGTTTTTCAGTGTATTTCGACCCGCTGAATTCGAAAAAAGGACTGTCGATGGCCAAAACTATGCTCGGAAAAAAGTTATTTTGCTCCGTACGAAAAATGCATAGCTGTGATTTTCTAGTTCCAAAATCGATATTGAACTTTGAGAGTAGTGTTTTTCAGTGTATTTCAACCCGCTAAATTCAAAAAATGTACTGTCGATATCCGAAACTATGCTCGGAAAAAAGTTATTTTGCTCCGTACGAAAAATGCATAGCTGTGATTTTCTTGTTCCAAAATCGATATTGAACTTTGAAAGTATTGTTTTTCAGTGTATTTTGACCCGCTGAATCCAAACAACGTACTGTCGATACCCGAAACTATGCTTGGAAAAAAGTTATTTTGCTCCGTACGAAAAATGCATACCTGAAATTCTCTAGTTCCAAAATCGATATCGAACTTTGAAAGTAGTGTTTTTCAGTGTCTTTTGACCCGCTGAATCGAACAAATGTACTGCTTAAATTGAAAGTTCTACCGAAAATAAATTCATGTTTCGCAATACGAAAACGTATGCCCGAGATTCTCGTCTCTCAGAATCAATATCAAACTTTTATAGGTGTGTTTTCCGGTGTATTTCGACCCGCTGAATTCAAAAAACATACTCTCGATGGCCAAAACTATGCTCGGAAAAAAGTTATTTTGCTCCGTACGAAAAATCCATAGCTGTGATTTTCTAGTTCCAAAATCGATATTGAACTTTGAGAGTAGTGTTTTTCAGTGTATTTCGACCCGCTGAATTCAAAAAATGTTCTGTCGATATCCAAAACTATGCTCGGAAAAAAGTTATTTTGCTCTGTACGAAAAATGCATAGCTGTGATTTTCTTGTTCCAAAATCGATATTGAACTTTGAAAGTATTGTTTTTCAGTGTATTTTGACCCGCTGAATCCAAACAACGTACTGTCGATCGTCAAAACTATGCTTGGAAAAAAGTTATTTTGCTCCGTACGAAAAATGCGTACCTGAGATCTTCTAGTTCCAGAATCGATATTAAACTTTGGCAGTAGTGTTTTTTGGTGTATTTCGACCCGCTGAATTCGAAAAATGTACTGTCGATACCCAAAACTATGCTCGGAAAAGAGTTATTTTGCTCCGTACGAAAAATGCATAGCTGTGATTTTCTAGTTCCAAAATCGATATTGAACTTTGAGAGTAGTGTTTTTCAGTGTATTTCGACCCGCTAAATTCAAAAAATGTACTGTCGATGGCCAAAACTACGCTCGGAAAAAAGATATTTCGCTCCGTACAAAAAATACATACCTGAGATTTTCTAGTTCCAGAATCGATATTAAACATTGGCAGTAGTGTTTTTTGGTGTATTTTGACCCGCTGAATTCAAACAACGTACTGTCGATGGTCAAAACTATGCTTGGAAAAAAGTTATTTTGCTTCGTACGGAAAATGCATACTTGAGATTTTCTAGTTCCAAAATCGATGTTGAACTTTGAAAGTAGTGTTTTTTGGTGTATTTTGACCCGCTGAATTCAAACAACGTACTGTCGATGGTCAAAACCATGCTTGGAAAAAATTTATCTTGCTCCGTACGAAAAATGCATACTTGAGATCTTCTAGTTCCAGAATCGATATTAAACTTTGGCAGTAGTGTTTTTTGGTATATTTTGACCCGCTGAATCCAAAAAATGTACTGCTTGAATTGAAAATTCTACCGAAAAAAAAATCATGTTTCGCAATACGAAAACGTATGCCCGAGATTCTCGTCTCTCAGAATCAATATCAAACTTTTATCGGTGTGTTTTCCGTCGTATTTCGACCCGCTGAATTCAAAAGACATACTGTCGATGGTCAAAACTATGCTCGGAAAAAAGTTATTTTGCTCCGTACGAAAAATGCATAGCTGTGATTTTCTAGTTCCAAAATCGATATTGAACTTTGAGAGTAGTGTTTTTCAGTGTATTTCGACCCGCTGAATTCAAAAAATGTACTGTCGATATCCGAAACTATGCTCGGAAAAAAGTTATTTTGCTCCGTACGAAAAATGCATAACTGTGATTTTCTTGTTCCGAAATCGATATTGAACTCTGAAAGTATTGTTTTTCAGTGTATTTTGACCCGCTGAATCCAAACAACGTACTGTCGATACCCGAAACTATGCTTGGAAAAAAGTTATTTTGCTCCGTACGAAAAATGCATACCTGAAATTCTCTAGTTCCAAAATCGATATCGAACTTTGAAAGTAGTGTTTTTCAGTGTCTTTTGACCCGCTGAATCGAACAAATGTACTGCTTAAATTGAAAGTTCTACCGAAAATAAATTCATGTTTCGCAATACGAAAAGGTATGCCCGAGATTCTCGTCTCTCAGAATCAATATCAAACTTTTATAGGTGTGTTTTCCGGTGTATTCCGACTCGCTGAATTCAAAAAACATACTGTCGATGGTCAAAACTATGCTTGGGAAGAAGTTATTTCGCTCCGTACGGAAAATGCATACCTGAGATTTTCTAGTTCCAGAATCGATATTGAACTTTGGCAGTAGTGTTTTTCAGTGTATTTCGACCCGCTGAATTCGAAAAATGTACTGTCGATACCCAAAACTATGCTTGGAAAAAAGTTATTTTGCTCCGTAAGAAAAATGCATAGCTGTGATTTTCTAGTTCCAAAATCGATATTGAACTTTGATAGTATTGTTTTTCAGTGTATTTTGACCCGTTGAATCCAAACAACGTACTGTCGATCGTCAAAACCATGCTTGGAAAAAAGTTATTTCGCTCCGTACGAAAAATACATACCTGAGATTTTCTCGTTCCAGAATCGATATTAAACTTTGGCAGTAGTGTCTTTGCGTGTATTTTGACCCGCTGAATTCAAACAACGTACTGTCGTTGGTCAAAACCATGCTTGGAAAAAATTTATTTTGCTCCGTACGAAAAATGCATACCTGAGATCTTCTAGTTCCAGAATCGATATTGAACTTTGGCAGTAGTGTTTTCCAGTGTATTTCGACCCGTTGAATCCAAACAACGTACTGTCGATCGTCAAAACCATGCTTGGAAAAAAGTTATTTCGCTCGGTACGAAAAATACATACCTGAGATTTTCTCGTTCCAGAATCGATATTGAACTTTGGCAGGGGTGTTTTCCAGTGTATTTCGACCCGCTGAATTCAAAAAATGTACTGTCGATAGCCAAAACTATGCTTGGAAAAAAGTTATTTTTTTCCGTACGAAAAATGCATACCTGAAATTCTCTAGTTCCAAAATCGATATTGAACTTTGAGAGTAGTGTTTTTCAGTGTATTTCGACCCGCAGAATTCAAAAAATGTACTGTCGATGGCCGAAACTATGCTCGGAAAAAAGTTATTTCGCTCCGTACAAAAAATACATACCTGAGATTTTCTACTTCCAGAATCGATATTGAACATTGGCAGTAGTGTTTTTTGGTGTATTTTGACCCGCTGAATTCAAACAACGTACTGTCGATGGTCAAAACTATGCTTGGAAAAAAGTTATTTTGCTTCGTACGGAAAATGCATACTTGAGATTTTCTAATTCCAAAATCGATATTGAACTTTGAAAGTAGTGTTTTTTGGTGTATTTTGACCCGCTGAATTCAAACAACGTACTGTCGATGGTCAAAACCATGCTTGGAAAAAATTTATTTTGCTCCGTACGAAAAATGCATACCTGAGATCTTTTAGTTCCAGAATCGATATTAAACTTAGGCAGTAGTGTTTTTTGGTGTATTTTGACCCGCTGAATCCAAAAAATGTATTGCTCGAATTGAAAATTCTACCGAAAAAAAAATCATGTTTCGCAATACGAAAACGTATGCCCGAGATTCTCGTCTCTCAGAATCAATATCAAACTTTTATAGGTGTGTTTTCCGGTGTATTTCGACCCGCTGAATTCAAAAAACATACTGTCGATGGCCAAAACTATGCTCGGAAAAAAGTTATTTTGCTCCGTACGAAAAATGCATAGCTGTGATTTTCTAGTTCCAAAATCGATATTGAACTTTGAGAGTAGTGTTTTTCAGTGTATTTCGACCCGCTAAATTCAAAAAATGTACTGTCGATATCCAAAACTATGCTCGGAAAAAAGTTATTTTGCTCCGTACGAAAAATGCATAGCTGTGATTTTCTTGTTCCAAAATCGATATTAAACTTTGAAAGTATTGTTTTTCAGTGTATTTTGACCCGATGAATCCAAACAACGTACTGTCGATCGTCAAAACTATGCTTGGAAAAAAGTTATTTTGCTCCGTACGAAAAATGCGTACCTGAGATCTTCTAGTTCCAGAATCGATATTAAACTTTGGCAGTAGTGTTTTTTGGTGTATTTTGACCCGCTGAATCCGAAAAATGTACTGCTTGAATTGAAAATTCTACCGAAAAAAAAATCATGTTTCGCAATACGAAAACGTATGCCCGAGATTCTCGTCTCTCAGAATCAATATCAAACTTTTACAGGTGTGTTTTCCGGTGTATTTCGACCCGCTGAATTCAAAAACCATACTGTCGATGGTCAAAACTATGCTTGGGAAAAAGTTATTTCGCTCCTTACGGAAAATGCATACCTGAGATTTTCTCGTTCCAGAATCGATATTGAACTTTGGCAGTAGTGTTTTTCAGTGTATTTCGACCCGCTGAATTCGAAAAATGTACACTCGATACCCAAAACTAGGCTTGGAAAAAAGTTATTTTGCTCCGTACGAAAAATGCATAGCTGAGTTTCTCTAGTTCCAAAATCGATATTGAACTTTGTAAGTTGTGTATTTCAAAGTATTTTGGACCGCTGAATCCGAACAACGTGATGTCGATCGTCCAAACTATGCTTGAAAAAAAGTTATATCGCTCCCACGAAAAATGCATACTTGAGATTTTCCCGTTCCAGAATCGATATTAAACTTTGGCAGTAGTGTTTTTTGGTGTATTGCGACCCGCTGAATCCAAAAAATGTACTGCTTGAATTCAAAATTCTACTGAAAAAAAAATCATGTTTCGCAATACGAAAACGTATGCCCGAGATTCTCGTCTTTCAGAATCAATATCAAACTTTGATAGGTGTGTTTTCCGGTGTATTTTGACCCGCTGAATTCAAAAAACGTACTGTCGATGGTCAGATCTATGCTTGGAAAAAAGTTATTTTGCTCCGTACGGAAAATGCATACCTGCGAGATTATCTAGTTCCAGAATCGATATTGAACTTTGGCAGTAGTATTTTTCAGTGTATTTCGACGGGCTGAATTCAAAAAATGTACTGTCGATGCCCAAAACTATGCTTGGAAAAAAGTTTTTTCGCTCCGTACGAAAAATGCATACCTGAGATTCTCCAGTTCCAAAATCGATATTGAACTTTGAGAGTAGTGTTTTCCAGTGTATTTCGATTCGCTGAATTCAAAAAATGTACTGTCGATATCCGAAACTATGCTCGGAAAAAAGTTATTTTGCTCCGTACGAAAAATGCATAGCTGTGATTTTCTTGTTCCAAAATCGATATTGAACTTTGAAAGTATTGTTTTTCAGTGTATTTTGACCCGCTGAATCCAAACAACGTACTATCGATACCCGAAACTATGCTTGGAAAAAAGTTATTTTGCTCCGTACGAAAAATGCATACCTGAAATTCTCTAGTTCCAAAATCGATATCGAACTTTGAAAGTAGTGTTTTTCAGTGTATTTTGACCCGCTGAATCGAACAAATGTACTGCTTAAATTGAAAGTTCTACCGGAAATAAATTCATGTTTCGCAATACGAAAACGTATGCCCGAGATTCTCGTCTCTCAGAATCAATATCAAACTTTTATAGGTGTGTTTTCCGGTGTATTCCGACTCGCTGAATTCAAAAAACATACTGTCGATGATCAAAACTATGCTTGGGAAGAAGTTATTTCGCTCCGTACGGAAAATGCATACCTGAGATTTTCTAGTTCCAGAATCGATATTGAACTTTGGCAGTAGTGTTTTCCAGTGTATTTCGACCCGCTGAATTCGAAAAATGTACTGTCGATAGCCAAAACTATGCTTCAAAAAGAGTTATTTTGCTCCGTACGAAAAATGCATAGCTGTGATTTTCTAGTTCCAGAATCGATATTGAACTTTGAAAGTATTGTTTTTCAGTGTATTTTGACCCGTTGAATCCAAACAACGTACTGTCGATCGTCAAAACCATGCTTGGAAAAAAGTTATTTCGCTCCGTACGAAAAATACATACCTGAGATTTTCTCGTTCCAGAATCAATATTGAACTTTGACAGGGGTGTTTTCCAGTGTATTTCGACCCGCTGAATTCAAAAAATAGACTGTCGATAGCCAAAACTATGCTTGGAAAAAAGTTATTTTGCTCCGTACGAAAAATGCATACCTGAAATTCTCTAGTTCCAAAATCGATATTGAACTTTGAGAGTAGTGTTTTTCAGTGTATTTCGACCCGCTGAATTCAAAAAATGTCCTGTCGATGGCCAAAACTATGCTCGGAAAAAAGTTATTTCGCTCCGTACAAAAAATACATACCTGAGATTTTCTAGTTCCAGAATCGATATTAAACATTGGCAGTAGTGTTTTTTGGTGTATTTTGACCCGCTGAATTCAAACAACGTACTGTCGATGGTCAAAACTATGCTTGGAAAAAAGTTATTTTGCTTCGTACGGAAAATGCTTACTTGAGATTTTCTAATTCCAAAATCGATATTGAACTTTGAAAGTAGTGTTTTTTGGTGTATTTTGACCCGCTGAATTCAAACAACGTACTGTCGATGGTCAAAACTATGCTTGGAAAAAATTTATTTTGCTCTGTACGAAAAATGCATACCTGAGATCTTTCAGTTCCAGAATCGATATTAAACTTTGGCAGTAGTGTTTTTTGGTGTATTTTGACCCGCTGAATCCAAAAAATGTACTGCTTGAATTGAAAATTCTACCGAAAAAAAAATCATGTTTCGCAATACGAAAACGTATGCCCGAGATTCTCGTCTCTCAGAATCAATATTAAACTTTTATAGGTGTGTTTTCCGGTGTATTTCGACCCGCTGAATTCAAAAAACATACTGTCGATGGTCAAAAATATGCTTGGAAAAAAGTTATTCCGCTCCGTACGGAAGATGCATACCTGAGATTTTCTAGTTCCATAATCGATATTGAACTCTGGCAGTAGTGTTTTTCAGTGTATTTCGACCCGCTGAATTCAAAAAATGTACTGTCGATGGCCAAAACTATGCTCGGAAAAAAGTTATTTTGCTCCGTACGAAAAATGCATAGCTGTGATTTTCTAGTTCCAAAATCGATATTGAACTTTGAGAGTAGTGTTTTTCAGTGTATTTCGACCCGCTGAATTTAAAAAATGTACTGTCGATATCCGAAACTATGCTCGGAAAAAAGTTATTTTTCTCCGTACGAAAAATGCATAGCGGTGATTTTCTTGTTCCAAAATCGATATTGAACTTTGAAAGTATTGTTTTTCAGTGTATTTTGACCCGCTGAATCCAAACAACGTACTGTCGATCGTCAAAACTATGCTTGGAAAAAAGTTATTTTGCTCCGTACAAAAAATGCATACCTGAGATCTTCTAGTTCCAGAATCGATATTAAACTTTGGCAGTAGTGTTTTTTGGTGTATTTTGACCCGCTGAATTCGAAAAATGTACTGCTTGAATTGAAGATTCCACCGAAAAAAAAATCATGTTTCGCAATACGAAAACGTATGCCCGAGATTCTCGTCTCTCAGAATCATTATCAAACTTTTATAGGTGTGTTTTCCGGTGTATTTCGACCCGCTGAATTCAAAAACCATACTGTCGATGGTCAAAACTATGCTTGGAAAAAAGTTATTTCGCTCCTTACGGAAAATGCATACCTGAGATTTTCTAGATCCAGAATCGATATTGAACTTTGGCAGTAGTGTTTTCCAGTGTATTTCGACCCGCTGAATTCAAAAAATGTACTGTCGATGGCCAAAACTATGCTTAGAAAAAAGTTATTTTGCTCCGTACGGAAAATGCATACCTGAGATTTTCTAGTTCCAGAATCGATATTGAACTTTGGCAGTAGTGTTTTTCAGTGTATTTCGACCCGCTGAATTCGAAAAATGTACTGTCGATACCCAAAACTATGCTTGGAAAAAAGTTATTTTGCTCCGTACGACAAATGCATAGCTGAGATTCTCTAGTTCCAAAATCGATATTGAACTTTGTAAGTTGTGTATTTCAAAGTATTTTGGACCGCTGAATCCAAACAACGTGATGTCGATCGTCCAAACTATGCTTGAAAAAAAGTTATTTCGCTCCCACGAAAAATGCATACCTGAGATTTTCCAGTTGCAGAATCGATATTAAACTTTGGCAGTAGTGTTTTTTGGTGTATTTCGACCCGCTGAATCCAAAAAATGTACTGCTTGAATTCAAAATTCTACTGAAAAAAAATCATGTTTCGCAATACGAAAACGTATGCCCGAGATTCTCGTCTTTCAGAATCAATATCAAACTTTGATAGGTGTGTTTTCCGGTGTATTTTGACCCGCTGAATTCAAAAAACGTACTGTCGATGGTCAGATCTATGCTTGGAAAAAAGTTATTTTGCTCCGTACGGAAAATGCATACCTGAGTTTCTCCAGTTCCAAAATCGATATTGAACTTTGAGAGTAGTGTTTTCCACTGTATTTTGACCCGCTGAATTTAAAAAATGTACTGTCGATATCCGAAACTATGCTCGGAAAAAAGTTATTTTGCTCCGTACGAAAAATGCATAGCTGTGATTTTCTAGTTCCAAAATCGATATTGAACTTTGAGAGTAGTGTTTTTCAGTGTATTTCGACCCGCTGAATTCAAAAAATGTACTGTCGATATCCAAAACTATGCTCGGAAAAAAGTTATTTTGCTCCGTACGAAAAATGCATAGCTGTGATTTTCTTGTTCCAAAATCGATATTGAACTTTGAAAGTATTGTTTTTCAGTTTATTTTGACCCGCTGAATCCAAACAACGTACTGTCGATACCCGAAACTATGCTTGGAAAAAAGTTATTTTGCTCCGTACGAAAAATGCATACCTGAAATTCTCTAGTTCCAAAATCGATATCGAACTTTGAAAGTAGTGTTTTTCAGTGTATTTTGACCCGCTGAATCGAACAAATGTACTGCTTGAATTGAAAGTTCTACCGAAAATAAATTCATGTTTCGCAATACGAAAACGTATGCCCGAGATTCTCGTCTCTCAGAGTCAATATCAAACTTTTATAGGTGTGTTTTCCGTTGTATTCCGACTCGCTGAATTCAAAAAACATACTGTCGTTGGTCAAAACTATGCTTGGGAAGAAGTTATTTCGCTCCGTACGGAAAATGCATACCTGAGATTTTCTAGTTCCAGAATCGATATTGAACTTTGGCAGTAGTGTTTTTCAGTGTATTTCGACCCGCTGAATTCGAAAAATGTACTGTCGATACCCAAAACTATGCTTGGAAAAGAGTTATTTTGCTCCGTACGAAAAATGCATAGCTGTGATTTTCTAGTTCCAAAATCGATATTGAACTTTAAGAGTATTGTTTTTCAGTGTATTTTGACCCGTTGAATCCAAACAACGTACTGTCGATCGTCAAAACTATGCTTGGAAAAAAGTTATTTCGCTCCGTACGAAAAATACATACCTGAGATTTTCTCATTCCAGAATCGATATTAAACTTTGGCAGTAGTGTCTTTTCGTGTATTTTGACCCGCTGAATTCAAACAACGTACTGTCGATGGTCAAAACCATGCTTGGAAAAAAGTTATTTTGCTCCGTACCAAAAATGCATACCTGAGATCTTCTAGTTCCAGAATCGATATTCAACTTTGGCAGTAGTGTTTTTTGGTGTATTTTGACCCGATGAATCCAAAAAATGTACTGCTTGAATTGAAAATTCTACCGAAAAAAAAATCATGTTTCGCAATACGAAAACGTATGCCCGAGATTCTCGTCTCTCAGAATCAATATCAAACTCTTATCGGTGTGTTTTCCGTCGTATTTCGACCCGCTGAATTCAAAAACCATACTGTCGATAGTCAAAACTATGCTTGGAAAAAAGTTATTTCGCTCCTTACGGAAAATGCATACCTGAGATTTTCTAGATCCAGAATCGATATTGAACTTTGGCAGTAGTGTTTTCCAGTGTATTTCGACCCGCTGAATTCAAAAAATGTACTGTCGATGCTCAAAACTATGCTTGAAAAAAAGTTATTTTGCTCCGTACGGAAAATGCATACCTGAGATTTTCTAGTTCCAAAATCGATATTGAACTTTGGCAGTAGTGTTTTTCAGTGTATTTCGACCCGCTGAATTCGAAAAATGTACTGTCGATACCCAAAACTATGCTTGGAAAAAAGTTATTTTGCTCTGTACGAAAAATGCATAGCTGAGATTCTCTAGTTCCAAAATCGATATTGAACTTTGTAAGTTGTGTATTTCAAAGTATTTTGGACCGCTGAATCCAAACAACGTGATGTCGATCGTCCAAACTATGCTTGAAAAAAAGTTATTTCGCTCCCACGAAAAATGCATACCTGAGATTTTCCAGTTCCAGAATCGATATTAAACTTTGGCAGTAGTGTTTTTTGGTGTATTTCGACCCGCTGAATCCAAAAAATGTACTGCTTGAATTCAAAATTCTACTGAAGAAAAAATCATGTTTCGCAATACGAAAACGTATGCCCGAGATTCTCGTCTCTCAGAATCAATATCAAACTTTTATCGGTGTGTTTTCCGTCGTATTTAGACCCGCTGAATTCAAAAATGTACTGTCGATACCCAAAACTATGCTTGGAAAAAAGTTATTTTGCTTCGTACGGAAAATGCATGCTTGAGATTTTCTAGTTCCAAAATCGATATTGAACTTTGAAAGTAGTGTTTTTTGGTGTATTTTGACCCGCTGAATTCGAACAACGTACTGTCGATGGTCAAAACCATGCTTGGAAAAAATTTATTTTGCTCCGTACGAAAAATGCATACCTGAGATCTTCTAGTTCCAGAATCGATATTAAACTTTGGCAGTAGTGTTTTTTGGTGTATTTTGACCCGCTGAATCCAAAAAATGTACTGCTTGAATTGAAAATTCCACCGAAAAAAAAATCATGTTTCGCAATACGAAAACGTATGCCCGAGATTCTCGTCTCTCAGAATCAATATCAAACTTTTATCGGTGTGTTTTCCGTCGTATTTCGACCCGCTGAATCCAAAAAACATACTGTCGATGGTCAAAACTATGCTTGGAAAAAAGTTTTTCCGCTCCGTACGGAAAATGCATACCTGAGATTTTCTAGTTCCATAATCGATATTGAACTGTGGCAGTAGTGTTTTCCAGTGTATTTCGACCCGCTGAATTCAAAAAATGTACTGTCGATAGCCAAAACTATGCTTGGAAAAAAGTTATTTTGCTCCGTACGGAAAATGCATACCTGAGATTTTCTAGTTCCAGAATCGATATTGAACTTTGGCAGTAGTGTTTTTCAGTGTATTTCGACCCGCTGAATTCGAAAAATGTACTGTCGATACCCAAAACTATGCTTGGAAAAAAGTTATTTTGCTCTGTACGAAAAATGCATAGCTGAGATTCTCTAGTTCCAAAATCGATATTGAACTTTGTAA
The DNA here is from genome assembly GCA_949628255.1 of Macrophya alboannulata. Taxonomy (NCBI): domain Eukaryota; kingdom Metazoa; phylum Arthropoda; class Insecta; order Hymenoptera; family Tenthredinidae; genus Macrophya; species Macrophya alboannulata. The sequence continues at coordinate 26,273,389 of OX451208.1, forward strand.
GTTGTGTATTTCAAAGTATTTTGGACCGCTGAATCCAAACAACGTGATGTCGATCGTCCAAACTATGCTTGAAAAAAAGTTATTTTGCTCCGTACGGAAAATGCATACCTGAGATTATCTAGTTCCAGAATCGATATTGAACTTTGGCAGTAGTATTTTTCAGTGTATTTTGACCCGCTGAATCCAAAAAATGTACTGCTTGAATTGAAAATTCTACCGAAAAAAAAATCATGTTTCGCAATACGAAAACGTATGCCCGAGATTCTCGTCTCTCAGAATCAATATCAAACTTTTATCGGTGTGTTTTCCGTCGTATTTCGACCCGCTGAATTCAAAAAACATACTGTCGATGGTCAAAACTATGCTTGGAAAAAAGTTATTCCGCTCCGTACGGAAAATGCATACCTGAGATTTTCTAGTTCCAGAATCGATATTGAACTTTGGCAGTAGTGTTTTTCAGTGTATTTCGACCCGCTGAATTCAAAAAATGTACTGTCGATAGCCAAAACTATGCTCGGAAAAAAGTTATTTTGCTCCGTACGAAAAATGCATAGCTGTGATTTTCTAGTTCCAAAATCGATATTGAACTTTAAGAGTATTGTTTTTCAGTGTATTTTGACCCGTTGAATCCAAACAACGTACTGTCGATCGTCAAAACTATGCTTGGAAAAAAGTTATTTCGCTCCGTACGAAAAATACATACCTGAGATTTTCTCATTCCAGAATCGATATTAAACTTTGGCAGTAGTGTCTTTTCGTGTATTTTGACCCGCTGAATTCAAACAACGTACTGTCGATGGTCAAAACCATGCTTGGAAAAAATTTATTTTGCTCCGTACGAAAAATGCATACCTGAGATCTTCTAGTTCCAGAATCGATATTAAACTTTGGCAGTAGTGTTTTTTGGTGTATTTTGACCCGCTGAATCCGAAAAATGTACTGCTTGAATTGAAAATTCTACCGAAAAAAAAATCATGTTTCGCAATACGAAAACGTATGCCCGAGATTCTCGTCTCTCAGAATCAATATCAAACTTTTATAGGTGTGTTTTCCGGTGTATTTCGACCCGCTGAATTCAAAAACCATACTGTCGATGGTCAAAACTATGCTTGGAAAAAAGTTATTTCGCTCCTTACGGAAAATGCATACCTGAGATTTTCTAGATCCAGAATCGATATTGAACTTTGGCAGTAGTGTTTTCCAGTGTATTTCGACCCGCTGAATTCAAAAAATGTACTGTCGATGGCCAAAACTATGCTTGGAAAAAAGTTATTTTGCTCCGTACGGAAAATGCATACCTGAGATTTTCTAGTTCCGGAATCGATATTGAACTTTGGCAGTAGTGTTTTTCAGTGTATTTCGACCCGCTGAATTCGAAAAATGTACTGTCGATACCCAAAACTATGCTTGGAAAAAAGTTATTTTGCTCTGTACGAAAAATGCATAGCTGAGATTCTCTAGTTCCAAAATCGATATTGAACTTTGTAAGTTGTGTATTTCAAAGTATTTTGGACCGCTGAATCCAAACAACGTGATGTCGATCGTCCAAACTATGCTTGAAAAAAAGTTATTTTGCTCCGTACGGAAAATGCATACCTGAGATTATCTAGTTCCAGAATCGATATTGAACTTTGGCAGTAGTATTTTTCAGTGTATTTCGACCCGCTGAATCCAAAAAATGTACTGCTTGAATTGAAAATTCTACCGAAAAAAAAATCATGTTTCGCAATACGAAAACGTATGCCCGAGATTCTCGTCTCTCAGAATCAATATCAAACTTTTATCGGTGTGTTTTCCGTCGTATTTCGACCCGCTGAATTCAAAAAACATACTGTCGATGGTCAAAACTATGCTTGGAAAAAAGTTATTCGGCTCCGTACGGAAAATGCATACCTGAGATTTTCTAGTTCCAGAATCGATATTGAACTCTGGCAGTAGTGTTTTTCAGTGTATTTCGACCCGCTGAATTCAAAAAATGTACTGTCGATAGCCAAAACTATGCTCGGAAAAAAGTTATTTTGCTCCGTACGAAAAATGCATAGCTGTGATTTTCTAGTTCCAAAATCGATATTGAACTTTGAGAGTAGTGTTTTTCAGTGTATTTCGACCCGCTGAATTCAAAAAATGTACTGTCGATATCCAAAACTATGCTCGGAAAAAAGTTATTTTGCTCCGTACGAAAAATGCATAGCTGTGATTTTCTTGTTCCAAAATCGATATTGAACTTTGAAAGTATTGTTTTTCAGTGTATTTTGACCTGCTGAATCCAAACAACGTACTGTCGATCGTCGAAAATATGCTTGGAAAAAAGTTATTTTGCTCCGTACGAAAAATGCATACCTGAAATTCTCTAGTTCCAAAATCGATATCGAACTTTGAAAGTAGTGTTTTTCAGTGTATTTTGACCCGCTGAATCGAACAAATGTACTGCTTGAATTGAAAGTTCTACCGAAAATAAATTCATGTTTCGCAATACGAAAACGTATGCCCGAGATTCTCGTCTCTCAGAATCAATATCAAACTTTTATAGGTGTGTTTTCCGTTGTATTCCGACTCGCTGAATTCAAAAAACATACTGTCGTTAGTCAAAACTATGCTTGGGAAGAAGTTATTTCGCTCCGTACGGAAAGTGCATACCTGAGATTTTCTAGTTCCAGAATCGATATTGAACTTTGGCAGTAGTGTTTTTCAGTGTATTTCGACCCGCTGAATTCGAAAAATGTACTGTCGATACCCAAAACTATGCTTGGAAAAGAGTTATTTTGCTCCGTACGAAAAATGCATAGCTGTGATTTTCTAGTTCCAAAATCGATATTGAACTTTAAGAGTATTGTTTTTCAGTGTATTTTGACCCGTTGAATCCAAACAACGTACTGTCGATCGTCAAAACTATGCTTGGAAAAAAGTTATTTCGCTCCGTACGAAAAATACATACCTGAGATTTTCTCATTCCAGAATCGATATTAAACTTTGGCAGTAGTGTATTTTCGTGTATTTTGACCCGCTGAATTCAAACAACGTACTGTCGATGGTCAAAACCATGCTTGGAAAAAATTTATTTTGCTCCGTACGAAAAATGCATACCTGAGATCTTCTAGTTCCAGAATCGATATTAAACTTTGGCAGTAGTGTTTTTTGGTGTATTTTGACCCGCTGAATTCGAAAAATGTACTGCTTGAATTGAAAATTCTACCGAAAAAAAATCATGTTTCGCAATACGAAAACGTATGCCCGAGATTCTCGTCTCTCAGAATCAATATCAAACTTTTATAGGTGTGTTTTCCGGTGTATTTCGACCCGCTGAATTCAAAAACCATACTGTCGATGGTCAAAACTATGCTTGGAAAAAAGTTATTTCGCTCCTTACGGAAAATGCATACCTGAGATTTTCTAGATCCAGAATCGATATTGAACTTTGGCAGTAGTGTTTTCCAGTGTATTTCGACCCGCTGAATTCAAAAAATGTACTGTCGATGGCCAAAACTATGCTTGGAAAAAAGTTATTTTGCTCCGTACGGAAAATGCATACCTGAGATTTTCTAGTTCCGGAATCGATATTGAACTCTGGCAGTAGTGTTTTTCAGTGTATTTCGACCCGCTGAATTCGAAAAATGTACTGTCGATACCCAAAACTATGCTTGGAAAAAAGTTATTTTGCTCCGTACGAAAAATGCATAGCTGAGATTCTCTAGTTCCAAAATCGATATTGAACTTTGTAAGTTGTGTATTTCAAAGTATTTTGGACCGCTGAATCCAAACAACGTGATGTCGATCGTCCAAACTATGCTTGAAAAAAAGTTATTTTGCTCCGTACGGAAAATGCATACCTGAGATTATCTAGTTCCAGAAGCGATATTGAACTTTGGCAGTAGTATTTTTCAGTGTATTTCGACCCGCTGAATCCAAAAAATGTACTGCTTGAATTGAAAATTCTACCGAAAAAAAAATCATGTTTCGCAATACGAAAACGTATGCCCGAGATTCTCGTCTCTCAGAATCAATATCAAACTTTTATCGGTGTGTTTTCCGTCGTATTTCGACCCGCTGAATTCAAAAAACATACTGTCGATGGTCAAAACTATGCTTGGAAAAAAGTTATTCCGCTCCGTACGGAAAATGCATACCTGAGATTTTCTAGTTCCAGAATCGATATTGAACTCTGGCAGTAGTGTTTTTCAGTGTATTTCGACCCGCTGAATTCAAAAAATGTACTGTCGATATCCAAAACTATGCTCGGAAAAAAGTTATTTTGCTCCGTACGAAAAATGCATAGCTGTGATTTTCTTGTTCCAAAATCGATATTGAACTTTGAAAGTATTGTTTTTCAGTGTATTTTGACCCGCTGAATCCAAACAACGTACTGTCGATCGTCGAAAATATGCTTGGAAAAAAGTTATTTTGCTCCGTACGAAAAATGCATACCTGAAATTCTCTAGTTCCAAAATCGATATCGAACTTTGAAAGTAGTGTTTTTCAGTGTATTTTGACCCGCTGAATCGAACAAATGTACTGCTTGAATTGAAAGTTCTACCGAAAATAAATTCATGTTTCGCAATACGAAAACGTATGCCCGAGATTCTCGTCTCTCAGAATCAATATCAAACTTTTATAGGTGTGTTTTCCGTTGTATTCCGACTCGCTGAATTCAAAAAACATACTGTCGTTGGTCAAAACTATGCTTGGGAAGAAGTTATTTCGCTCCGTACGGAAAGTGCATACCTGAGATTTTCTAGTTCCAGAATCGATATTGAACTTTGGCAGTAGTGTTTTTCAGTGTATTTCGACCCGCTGAATTCGAAAAATGTACTGTCGATACCCAAAACTATGCTTGGAAAAGAGTTATTTTGCTCCGTACGAAAAATGCATAGCTGTGATTTTCTAGTTCCAAAATCGATATTGAACTTTAAGAGTATTGTTTTTCAGTGTATTTTGACCCGTTGAATCCAAACAACGTACTGTCGATCGTCAAAACTATGCTTGGAAAAAAGTTATTTCGCTCCGTACGAAAAATACATACCTGAGATTTTCTCATTCCAGAATCGATATTAAACTTTGGCAGTAGTGTATTTTCGTGTATTTTGACCCGCTGAATTCAAACAACGTACTGTCGATGGTCAAAACCATGCTTGGAAAAAATTTATTTTGCTCCGTACGAAAAATGCATACCTGAGATCTTCTAGTTCCAGAATCGATATTAAACTTTGGCAGTAGTGTTTTTTGGTGTATTTTGACCCGCTGAATTCGAAAAATGTACTGCTTGAATTGAAAATTCTACCGAAAAAAAATCATGTTTCGCAATACGAAAACGTATGCCCGAGATTCTCGTCTCTCAGAATCAATATCAAACTTTTATAGGTGTGTTTTCCGGTGTATTTCGACCCGCTGAATTCAAAAACCATACTGTCGATGGTCAAAACTATGCTTGGAAAAAAGTTATTTCGCTCCTTACGGAAAATGCATACCTGAGATTTTCTAGATCCAGAATCGATATTGAACTTTGGCAGTAGTGTTTTCCAGTGTATTTCGACCCGCTGAATTCAAAAAATGTACTGTCGATGGCCAAAACTATGCTTGGAAAAAAGTTATTTTGCTCCGTACGGAAAATGCATACCTGAGATTTTCTAGTTCCGGAATCGATATTGAACTCTGGCAGTAGTGTTTTTCAGTGTATTTCGACCCGCTGAATTCGAAAAATGTACTGTCGATACCCAAAACTATGCTTGGAAAAAAGTTATTTTGCTCCGTACGAAAAATGCATAGCTGAGATTCTCTAGTTCCAAAATCGATATTGAACTTTGTAAGTTGTGTATTTCAAAGTATTTTGGACCGCTGAATCCAAACAACGTGATGTCGATCGTCCAAACTATGCTTGAAAAAAAGTTATTTTGCTCCGTACGGAAAATGCATACCTGAGATTATCTAGTTCCAGAAGCGATATTGAACTTTGGCAGTAGTATTTTTCAGTGTATTTCGACCCGCTGAATCCAAAAAATGTACTGCTTGAATTGAAAATTCTACCGAAAAAAAAATCATGTTTCGCAATACGAAAACGTATGCCCGAGATTCTCGTCTCTCAGAATCAATATCAAACTTTTATCGGTGTGTTTTCCGTCGTATTTCGACCCGCTGAATTCAAAAAACATACTGTCGATGGTCAAAACTATGCTTGGAAAAAAGTTATTCCGCTCCGTACGGAAAATGCATACCTGAGATTTTCTAGTTCCAGAATCGATATTGAACTCTGGCAGTAGTGTTTTTCAGTGTATTTCGACCCGCTGAATTCAAAAAATGTACTGTCGATATCCAAAACTATGCTCGGAAAAAAGTTATTTTGCTCCGTACGAAAAATGCATAGCTGTGATTTTCTTGTTCCAAAATCGATATTGAACTTTGAAAGTATTGTTTTTCAGTGTATTTTGACCCGCTGAATCCAAACAACGTACTGTCGATCGTCGAAAATATGCTTGGAAAAAAGTTATTTTGCTCCGTACGAAAAATGCATACCTGAAATTCTCTAGTTCCAAAATCGATATCGAACTTTGAAAGTAGTGTTTTTCAGTGTATTTTGACCCGCTGAATCGAACAAATGTACTGCTTGAATTGAAAGTTCTACCGAAAATAAATTCATGTTTCGCAATACGAAAACGTATGCCCGAGATTCTCGTCTCTCAGAATCAATATCAAACTTTTATAGGTGTGTTTTCCGTTGTATTCCGACTCGCTGAATTCAAAAAACATACTGTCGTTGGTCAAAACTATGCTTGGGAAGAAGTTATTTCGCTCCGTACGGAAAGTGCATACCTGAGATTTTCTAGTTCCAGAATCGATATTGAACTTTGGCAGTAGTGTTTTTCAGTGTATTTCGACCCGCTGAATTCGAAAAATGTACTGTCGATACCCAAAACTATGCTTGGAAAAGAGTTATTTTGCTCCGTACGAAAAATGCATAGCTGTGATTTTCTAGTTCCAAAATCGATATTGAACTTTAAGAGTATTGTTTTTCAGTGTATTTTGACCCGTTGAATCCAAACAACGTACTGTCGATCGTCAAAACTATGCTTGGAAAAAAGTTATTTCGCTCCGTACGAAAAATACATACCTGAGATTTTCTCATTCCAGAATCGATATTAAACTTTGGCAGTAGTGTATTTTCGTGTATTTTGACCCGCTGAATTCAAACAACGTACTGTCGATGGTCAAAACCATGCTTGGAAAAAATTTATTTTGCTCCGTACGAAAAATGCATACCTGAGATCTTCTAGTTCCAGAATCGATATTAAACTTTGGCAGTAGTGTTTTTTGGTGTATTTTGACCCGCTGAATTCGAAAAATGTACTGCTTGAATTGAAAATTCTACCGAAAAAAAATCATGTTTCGCAATACGAAAACGTATGCCCGAGATTCTCGTCTCTCAGAATCAATATCAAACTTTTATAGGTGTGTTTTCCGGTGTATTTCGACCCGCTGAATTCAAAAACCATACTGTCGATGGTCAAAACTATGCTTGGAAAAAAGTTATTTCGCTCCTTACGGAAAATGCATACCTGAGATTTTCTAGATCCAGAATCGATATTGAACTTTGGCAGTAGTGTTTTCCAGTGTATTTCGACCCGCTGAATTCAAAAAATGTACTGTCGATGGCCAAAACTATGCTTGGAAAAAAGTTATTTTGCTCCGTACGGAAAATGCATACCTGAGATTTTCTAGTTCCGGAATCGATATTGAACTCTGGCAGTAGTGTTTTTCAGTGTATTTCGACCCGCTGAATTCGAAAAATGTACTGTCGATACCCAAAACTATGCTTGGAAAAAAGTTATTTTGCTCCGTACGAAAAATGCATAGCTGAGATTCTCTAGTTCCAAAATCGATATTGAACTTTGTAAGTTGTGTATTTCAAAGTATTTTGGACCGCTGAATCCAAACAACGTGATGTCGATCGTCCAAACTATGCTTGAAAAAAAGTTATTTTGCTCCGTACGGAAAATGCATACCTGAGATTATCTAGTTCCAGAAGCGATATTGAACTTTGGCAGTAGTATTTTTCAGTGTATTTCGACCCGCTGAATCCAAAAAATGTACTGCTTGAATTGAAAATTCTACCGAAAAAAAAATCATGTTTCGCAATACGAAAACGTATGCCCGAGATTCTCGTCTCTCAGAATCAATATCAAACTTTTATCGGTGTGTTTTCCGTCGTATTTCGACCCGCTGAATTCAAAAAACATACTGTCGATGGTCAAAACTATGCTTGGAAAAAAGTTATTCCGCTCCGTACGGAAAATGCATACCTGAGATTTTCTAGTTCCAGAATCGATATTGAACTCTGGCAGTAGTGTTTTTCAGTGTATTTCGACCCGCTGAATTCAAAAAATGTACTGTCGATATCCAAAACTATGCTCGGAAAAAAGTTATTTTGCTCCGTACGAAAAATGCATAGCTGTGATTTTCTTGTTCCAAAATCGATATTGAACTTTGAAAGTATTGTTTTTCAGTGTATTTTGACCCGCTGAATCCAAACAACGTACTGTCGATCGTCGAAAATATGCTTGGAAAAAAGTTATTTTGCTCCGTACGAAAAATGCATACCTGAAATTCTCTAGTTCCAAAATCGATATCGAACTTTGAAAGTAGTGTTTTTCAGTGTATTTTGACCCGCTGAATCGAACAAATGTACTGCTTGAATTGAAAGTTCTACCGAAAATAAATTCATGTTTCGCAATACGAAAACGTATGCCCGAGATTCTCGTCTCTCAGAATCAATATCAAACTTTTATAGGTGTGTTTTCCGTTGTATTCCGACTCGCTGAATTCAAAAAACATACTGTCGTTGGTCAAAACTATGCTTGGGAAGAAGTTATTTCGCTCCGTACGGAAAGTGCATACCTGAGATTTTCTAGTTCCAGAATCGATATTGAACTTTGGCAGTAGTGTTTTTCAGTGTATTTCGACCCGCTGAATTCGAAAAATGTACTGTCGATACCCAAAACTATGCTTGGAAAAGAGTTATTTTGCTCCGTACGAAAAATGCATAGCTGTGATTTTCTAGTTCCAAAATCGATATTGAACTTTAAGAGTATTGTTTTTCAGTGTATTTTGACCCGTTGAATCCAAACAACGTACTGTCGATCGTCAAAACTATGCTTGGAAAAAAGTTATTTCGCTCCGTACGAAAAATACATACCTGAGATTTTCTCATTCCAGAATCGATATTAAACTTTGGCAGTAGTGTCTTTTCGTGTATTTTGACCCGCTGAATTCAAACAACGTACTGTCGATGGTTAAAACCATGCTTGGAAAAAATTTATTTTGCTCCGTACGAAAAATGCATACCTGAGATCTTCTAGTTCCAGAATCGATATTAAACTTTGGCAGTAGTGTTTTTTGGTGTATTTTGACCCGCTGAATTCGAAAAATGTACTGCTTGAATTGAAAATTCTACCGAAAAAAAATCATGTTTCGCAATACGAAAACGTATGCCCGAGATTCTCGTCTCTCAGAATCAATATCAAACTTTTATAGGTGTGTTTTCCGGTGTATTTCGACCCGCTGAATTCAAAAAATGTACTGTCGATGGCCAAAACTATGCTTGAAAAAAAGTTATTTTGCTCCGTACGGAAAATGCATACCTGAGATTTTCTAGTTCCAAAATCGATATTGAACTTTGGCAGTAGTGTTTTTCAGTGTATTTCGACCCGCTGAATTCGAAAAATGTACTGTCGATACCCAAAACTATGCTTGGAAAAAAGTTATTTTGCTCCGTACGAAAAATGCATAGCTGAGATTCTCTAGTTCCAAAATCGATATTGAACTTTGTAAGTTGTGTATTTCAAAGTATTTTGGACCGCTGAATCCAAACAACGTGATGTCGATCGTCCAAACTATGCTTGAAAAAAAGTTATTTCGCTCCCACGAAAAATGCATACCTGAGATTTTCCAGTTCCAGAATCGATATTAAACTTTGGCAGTAGTGTTTTTTGGTGTATTTCGACCCGCTGAATCCAAAAAATGTACTGCTTGAATTCAAAATTCTACTGAAGAAAAAATCATGTTTCGCAATACGAAAACGTATGCCCGAGATTCTCGTCTCTCAGAATCAATATCAAACTTTTATCGGTGTGTTTTCCGTCGTATTTAGACCCGCTGAATTCAAAAATGTACTGTCGATACCCAAAACTATGCTTGGAAAAAAGTTATTTTGCTTCGTACGGAAAATGCATGCTTGAGATTTTCTAGTTCCAAAATCGATATTGAACTTTGAAAGTAGTGTTTTTTGGTGTATTTTGACCCGCTGAATTCGAACAACGTACTGTCGATGGTCAAAACCATGCTTGGAAAAAATTTATTTTGCTCCGTACGAAAAATGCATACCTGAGATCTTCTAGTTCCAGAATCGATATTAAACTTTGGCAGAAGGGTTTTTTGGTGTATTTTGACCCGCTGAATCCAAAAAATGTACTGCTTGAATTGAAAATTCCACCGAAAAAAAAATCATGTTTCGCAATACGAAAACGTATGCCCGAGATTCTCGTCTCTCAGAATCAATATCAAACTTTTATCGGTGTGTTTTCCGTCGTATTTCGACCCGCTGAATTCAAAAAACATACTGTCGATGGTCAAAACTATGCTTGGAAAAAAGTTATTCCGCTCCGTACGGAAAATGCATACCTGAGATTTTCTAGTTCCAGAATCGATATTGAACTCTGGCAGTAGTGTTTTCCAGTGTATTTCGACCCGCTGAATTCAAAAAATGTACTGTCGATAGCCAAAACTATGCTCGGAAAAAAGTTATTTTGCTCCGTACGAAAAATGCATAGCTGCGATTTTCTAGTTCCAAAATCGATATTGAACTTTGAGAGTAGTGTTTTTCAGTGTATTTCGACCCGCTGAATTCAAAAAATGTACTGTCGATATCCAAAACTATGCTCGGAAAAAAGTTATTTTGCTCCGTACGAAAAATGCATAGCTGTGATTTTCTTGTTCCAAAATCGATATTGAACTTTGAAAGTATTGTTTTTCAGTGTATTTTGACCCGCTGAATCCAAACAACGTACTGTCGATCGTCGAAAATATGCTTGGAAAAAAGTTATTTTGCTCCGTACGAAAAATGCATACCTGAAATTCTCTAGTTCCAAAATCGATATCGAACTTTGAAAGTAGTGTTTTTCAGTGTATTTTGACCCGCTGAATCGAACAAATGTACTGCTTGAATTGAAAGTTCTACCGAAAATAAATTCATGTTTCGCAATACGAAAACGTATGCCCGAGATTCTCGTCTCTCAGAATCAATATCAAACTTTTATCGGTGTGTTTTCCGTCGTATTTCGACCCGCTGAATTCAAAAAACATACTGTCGATGGTCAAAACTATGCTTGGAAAAAAGTTATTCCGCTCCGTACGGAAAATGCATACCTGAGATTTTCTAGTTCCAGAATCGATATTGAACTCTGGCAGTAGTGTTTTTCAGTGTATTTCGACCCGCTGAATACAAAAAATGTACTGTCGATGGCCAAAACTATGCTCGGAAAAAAGTTATTTCGCTCCGTACAAAAAATACATACCTGAGATTTTCTAGTTCCAGAATCGATATTAAACATTGGCAGTAGTGTTTTTTGGTGTATTTTGACCCGCTGAATTCAAACAACGTACTGTCGATGGTCAAAACTATGCTTGGAAAAAAGTTATTTTGCTCCGTACGAAAAATGCATAGCTGAGATTCTCTAGTTCCAAAATCGATATTGAACTTTGTAAGTTGTGTATTTCAAAGTATTTTGGACCGCTGAATCCAAACAACGTAATGTCGATCGTCCAAACTATGCTTGAAAAAAAGTTATTTTGCTCCGTACGGAAAATGCATACCTGAGATTATCTAGTTCCAGAATCGATATTGAACTTTGGCAGTAGTATTTTTCAGTGTATTTCGACCCGCTGAATTCAAAAAATGTACTGCTTGAATTGAAAATTCTACCGATCAAAAAATCATGTTTCGCAATACGAAAACGTATGCCCGAGATTCTCGTCTCTCAGAATCAATATCAAACTTTTATCGGTGTGTTTTCCGTCGTATTTCGACCCGCTGAATTCAAAAAACATACTGTCGATGGTCAAAACTATGCTTGGAAAAAAGTTATTCCGCTCCGTACGGAAAATGCATACCTGAGATTTTCTAGTTCCAGAATCGATATTGAACTCTGGCAGTAGTGTTTTTCAGTGTATTTCGACCCGCTGAATTCAAAAAATGTACTGTCGATGCCCAAAACTATGCTCGGAAAAAGTTATTTTGCTCCGTACGAAAAATGCATAGCTGTGATTTTCTAGTTCCAAAATCGATATTGAACTTTGAGAGTAGTGTTTTTCAGTGTATTTCGACCCGCTGAATTCAAAAAATGTACTGTCGATATCCAAAACTATGCTCGGAAAAAAGTTATTTTGCTCCGTACGAAAAATGCATAGCTGTGATTTTCTTGTTCCAAAATCGATATTGAACTTTGAAAGTATTGTTTTTCAGTGTATTTTGACCCGCTGAATCCAAACAACGTACTGTCGATCGTCGAAAATATGCTTGGAAAAAAATTATTTTGCTCCGTACGAAAAATGCATACCTGAAATTCTCTAGTTCCAAAATCGATATCGAACTTTGAAAGTAGTGTTTTTCAGTGTATTTTGACCCGCTAAATCGAACAAATGTACTGCTTGAATTGAAAGTTCTACCGAAAATAAATTCATGTTTCGCAATACGAAAACGTATGCCCGAGATTCTCGTCTCTCAGAATCAATATCAAACTTTTATAGGTGTGTTTTCCGGTGTATTTCGACCCGCTGAATTTAAAAAACATACTGTCGATGGTCAAAACTATGCTTGGAAAAAAGTTATTCCGCTCCGTACGGAAAATGCATACCTGAGATTTTCTAGTTCCAGAATCGATATTGAACTCTGGCGGTAGTGTTTTTCAGTGTATTTCGACCCGCTGAATTTAAAAAATGTACTGTCGATAACCAAAACTCTGCTCGGAAAAAAGTTATTTAGCTCCGTACGAATAATGCATAGCTGTGATTTTCTAGTTCCAAAATCGATATTGAACTTTAAAAGTATTGTTTTTCAGTGTATTTTGACCCGTTGAATCCAAACAACGTACTGTCGATGATCAAAACTATGCTTGGAAAAAAGTTATTTTGCTCCGTACGAAAAATGCATACCTGAGATCTTCTAGTTCCAGAATCGATATTAAACTTTGGCAGTAGTGTTTTTTGGTGTATTTTGACCCGCTGAATCCAAAAAATGTACTGCTTGAATTGAAAATTCTACCGAAAAAAAAATCATGTTTCGCAATACGAAAACGTATGCCCGAGATTCTCGTCTCTCAGAATCAATATCAAACTTTTATCGGTGTGTTTTCCGTCGTATTTCGACCCGCTGAATTCAAAAAACATACTGTCGATGGTCAAAACTATGCTTGGAAAAAAGTTATTCCGCTCCGTACGGAAAATGCATACCTGAGATTTTCTAGTTCCAGAATCGATATTGAACTCTGGCAGTAGTGTTTTTCAGTGTATTTCGACCCGCTGAATACAAAAAATGTACTGTCGATGGCCAAAACTATGCTCGGAAAAAAGTTATTTCGCTCCGTACAAAAAATACATACCTGAGATTTTCTAGTTCCAGAATCGATATTAAACATTGGCAGTAGTGTTTTTTGGTGTATTTTGACCCGCTGAATTCAAACAACGTACTGTCGATGGTCAAAACTATGCTTGGAAAAAAGTTATTTTGCTTCGTACGGAAAATGCATACTTGAGATTTTCTAGTTCCAAAATCGATATTGAACTTTGAAAGTAGTGTTTTTTGGTGTATTTTGACCCGCTGAATTCAAACAACGTACTGTCGATGGTCAAAACCATGCTTGGAAAAAATTTATTTTGCTCCGTACGAAAAATGCATACCTGAGATCTTCTAGTTCCAGAATCGATATTGAACTTTGGCAGTAGTGTTTTTTGGTGTATTTTGACCCGCTGAATCCGAAAAATGTACTGCTTGAATTGAAAATTCTACCGAAAAAAAAATCATGTTTCGCAATACGAAAACGTATGCCCGAGATTCTCGTCTCTCAGAATCAATATCAAACTTTTAAAGGTGTGTTTTCCGGTGTATTTCGACCCGCTGAATTCAAAAACCATACTGTCGATGGTCAAAACTATGCTTGGAAAAAAGTTATTTCGCTCCTTACGGAAAATGCATACCTGAGATTTTCTAGATCCAGAATCGATATTGAACTTTGGCAGTAGTGTTTTCCAGTGTATTTCGACCCGCTGAATTCAAAAAATGTACTGTCGATGGCCAAAACTATGCTTGAAAAAAAGTTATTTTGCTCCGTACGGAAAATGCATACCTGAGATTTTCTAGTTCCAGAATCGATATTGAACTTTGGCAGTAGTGTTTTTCAGTGTATTTCGACCCGCTGAATTCGAACAATGTACTGTCGATACCCAAAACTATGCTTGGAAAAAAGTTATTTTGCTCCGTACGAAAAATGCATAGCTGAGATTCTCTAGTTCCAAAATCGATATTGAACTTTGTAAGTTGTGTATTTCAAAGTATTTTGGACCGCTGAATCCAAACAACGTGATGTCGATCGTCCAAACTATGCTTGAAAAAAAGTTATTTCGCTCCCACGAAAAATGCATACCTGAGATTTTCCAGTTCCAGAATCGATATTAAACTTTGGCAGTAGTGTTTTTTGGTGTATTTCGACCCGCTGAATCCAAAAAATGTACTGCTTGAATTCAAAATTCTACTGAAAAGAAAATCATGTTTCGCAATACGAAAACGTATGCCCGAGATTCTCGTCTTTCAGAATCAATATCAAACTTTGATAGGTGTGTTTTCCGGTGTATTTTGACCCGCTGAATTCAAAAAACGTACTGTCGATGGTCAGATTTATGCTTGGAAAAAAGTTATTTTGCTCCGTACGGAAAATGCATACCTGAGATTATCTAGTTCCAGAATCGATATTGAACTTTGGCAGTAGTATTTTTCAGTGTATTTCGACCCGCTGAATTCAAAAAACATACTGTCGATGGTCAAAACTATGCTTGGGAAGAAGTTATTTCGCTCCGTACGGAAAATGCATACCTGAGATTTTCTAGTTCCAGAATCGATATTGAACTTTGGCAGTAGTGTTTTTCAGTGTATTTTGACCCGCTGAATTCGAAAAATGTACTGTCGATACCCAAAACTATGCTTGGAAAAGAGTTATTTTGCTCCGTACGAAAAATGCATAGCTGTGATTTTCTAGTTCCAAAATCGATATTGAACTTTGAGAGTATTGTTTTTCAGTGTATTTTGACCCGTTGAATCCAAACAACGTACTGTCGATCGTCAAAACTATGCTTGGAAAAAAGTTATTTCGCTCCGTACGAAAAATACATACCTGAGATTTTCTCGTTCCAGAATCGATATTAAACTTTGGCAGTAGTGTCTTTTCGTGTATTTTGACCCGCTGAATTCAAACAACGTACTGTCGATAGTCAAAACCATGCTTGGAAAAAAATTTATTTTGCTCCGTACGAAAACTGCATACCTGAGATCTTCTAGTTCCAGAATCGATATTAAACTTTTTCAGTAGTGTTTTTTGGTGTATTTTGACCCGCTGAATCCAAAAAATGTACTGATTGAATTGAGAATTCCACCGAAAAAAAAATCATGTCTCGCAATACGAAAACGTATGCCCGAGATTCTCGTCTCTCAGAATCAATATCAAACTTTTATCGGTGTGTTTTCCGTCGTATTTCGACCCGCTGAATTCAAAAAACATACTGTCGATGGTCAAAACTATGCTTGGAAAAAAGTTATTTTGCTCCGTACGGAAAATGCATACCTGAGATTTTCTAGTTCCAGAATCGATATTGAACTTTGGCAGTAGTGTTTTTCAGTGTATTTCGACCCGCTGAATTCGAAAAATGTACTGTCGATACCCAAAACTATGCTTGGAAAAAAGTTATTTTGCTCTGTACGAAAAATGCATAGCTGAGATTCTCTAGTTCCAAAATCGATATTGAACTTTGTGAGTTGTGTATTTCAAAGTATTTTGGACCGCTGAATCCAAACAACGTGATGTCGATCGTCCAAACTATGCTTGAAAAAAAGTTATTTTGCTCTGTACGGAAAATGCATACCTGAGATTATCTAGTTCCAGAAGCGATATTGAACTTTGGCAGTAGTATTTTTCAGTGTATTTCGACCCGCTGAATCCAAAAAATGTACTGCTTGAATTGAAAATTCTACCGAAAAAAAAATCATGTTTCGCAATACGAAAACGTATGCCCGAGATTCTCGTCTCTCAGAATCAATATCAAACTTTTATCGGTGTGTTTTCCGTCGTATTTCGACCCGCTGAATTCAAAAAACATACTGTCGATGGTCAAAACTATGCTTGGAAAAAAGTTATTCCGCTCCGTACGGAAAATGCATACCTGAGATTTTCTAGTTCCAGAATCGATATTGAACTCTGGCAGTAGTGTTTTTCAGTGTATTTCGACCCGCTGAATTCAAAAAATGTACTGTCGATATCCAAAACTATGCTCGGAAAAAAGTTATTTTGCTCCGTACGAAAAATGCATAGCTGTGATTTTCTTGTTCCAAAATCGATATTGAACTTTGAAAGTATTGTTTTTCAGTGTATTTTGACCCGCTGAATCCAAACAACGTACTGTCGATCGTCGAAAATATGCTTGGAAAAAAGTTATTTTGCTCCGTACGAAAAATGCATACCTGAAATTCTCTAGTTCCAAAATCGATATCGAACTTTGAAAGTAGTGTTTTTCAGTGTATTTTGACCCGCTGAATCGAACAAATGTACTGCTTGAATTGAAAGTTCTACCGAAAATAAATTCATGTTTCGCAATACGAAAACGTATGCCCGAGATTCTCGTCTCTCAGAATCAATATCAAACTTTTATAGGTGTGTTTTCCGTTGTATTCCGACTCGCTGAATTCAAAAAACATACTGTCGTTGGTCAAAACTATGCTTGGGAAGAAGTTATTTCGCTCCGTACGGAAAGTGCATACCTGAGATTTTCTAGTTCCAGAATCGATATTGAACTTTGGCAGTAGTGTTTTTCAGTGTATTTCGACCCGCTGAATTCGAAAAATGTACTGTCGATACCCAAAACTATGCTTGGAAAAGAGTTATTTTGCTCCGTACGAAAAATGCATAGCTGTGATTTTCTAGTTCCAAAATCGATATTGAACTTTAAGAGTATTGTTTTTCAGTGTATTTTGACCCGTTGAATCCAAACAACGTACTGTCGATCGTCAAAACTATGCTTGGAAAAAAGTTATTTCGCTCCGTACGAAAAATACATACCTGAGATTTTCTCATTCCAGAATCGATATTAAACTTTGGCAGTAGTGTCTTTTCGTGTATTTTGACCCGCTGAATTCAAACAACGTACTGTCGATGGTTAAAACCATGCTTGGAAAAAATTTATTTTGCTCCGTACGAAAAATGCATACCTGAGATCTTCTAGTTCCAGAATCGATATTAAACTTTGGCAGTAGTGTTTTTTGGTGTATTTTGACCCGCTGAATTCGAAAAATGTACTGCTTGAATTGAAAATTCTACCGAAAAAAAATCATGTTTCGCAATACGAAAACGTATGCCCGAGATTCTCGTCTCTCAGAATCAATATCAAACTTTTATAGGTGTGTTTTCCGGTGTATTTCGACCCGCTGAATTCGAAAAATGTACTGTCGATACCCAAAACTATGCTTGGAAAAAAGTTATTTTGCTCCGTACGAAAAATGCATAGCTGAGATTCTCTAGTTCCAAAATCGATATTGAACTTTGTAAGTTGTGTATTTCAAAGTATTTTGGACCGCTGAATCCAAACAACGTGATGTCGATCGTCCAAACTATGCTTGAAAAAAAGTTATTTCGCTCCCACGAAAAATGCATACCTGAGATTTTCCAGTTCCAGAATCGATATTAAACTTTGGCAGTAGTGTTTTTTGGTGTATTTCGACCCGCTGAATCCAAAAAATGTACTGCTTGAATTCAAAATTCTACTGAAGAAAAAATCATGTTTCGCAATACGAAAACGTATGCCCGAGATTCTCGTCTCTCAGAATCAATATCAAACTTTTATCGGTGTGTTTTCCGTCGTATTTAGACCCGCTGAATTCAAAAATGTACTGTCGATACCCAAAACTATGCTTGGAAAAAAGTTATTTTGCTTCGTACGGAAAATGCATGCTTGAGATTTTCTAGTTCCAAAATCGATATTGAACTTTGAAAGTAGTGTTTTTTGGTGTATTTTGACCCGCTGAATTCGAACAACGTACTGTCGATGGTCAAAACCATGCTTGGAAAAAATTTATTTTGCTCCGTACGAAAAATGCATACCTGAGATCTTCTAGTTCCAGAATCGATATTAAACTTTGGCAGAAGGGTTTTTTGGTGTATTTTGACCCGCTGAATCCAAAAAATGTACTGCTTGAATTGAAAATTCCACCGAAAAAAAAATCATGTTTCGCAATACGAAAACGTATGCCCGAGATTCTCGTCTCTCAGAATCAATATCAAACTTTTATCGGTGTGTTTTCCGTCGTATTTCGACCCGCTGAATTCAAAAAACATACTGTCGATGGTCAAAACTATGCTTGGAAAAAAGTTATTCCGCTCCGTACGGAAAATGCATACCTGAGATTTTCTAGTTCCAGAATCGATATTGAACTCTGGCAGTAGTGTTTTCCAGTGTATTTCGACCCGCTGAATTCAAAAAATGTACTGTCGATAGCCAAAACTATGCTCGGAAAAAAGTTATTTTGCTCCGTACGAAAAATGCATAGCTGCGATTTTCTAGTTCCAAAATCGATATTGAACTTTGAGAGTAGTGTTTTTCAGTGTATTTCGACCCGCTGAATTCAAAAAATGTACTGTCGATATCCAAAACTATGCTCGGAAAAAAGTTATTTTGCTCCGTACGAAAAATGCATAGCTGTGATTTTCTTGTTCCAAAATCGATATTGAACTTTGAAAGTATTGTTTTTCAGTGTATTTTGACCCGCTGAATCCAAACAACGTACTGTCGATCGTCGAAAATATGCTTGGAAAAAAGTTATTTTGCTCCGTACGAAAAATGCATACCTGAAATTCTCTAGTTCCAAAATCGATATCGAACTTTGAAAGTAGTGTTTTTCAGTGTATTTTGACCCGCTGAATCGAACAAATGTACTGCTTGAATTGAAAGTTCTACCGAAAATAAATTCATGTTTCGCAATACGAAAACGTATGCCCGAGATTCTCGTCTCTCAGAATCAATATCAAACTTTTATCGGTGTGTTTTCCGTCGTATTTCGACCCGCTGAATTCAAAAAACATACTGTCGATGGTCAAAACTATGCTTGGAAAAAAGTTATTCCGCTCCGTACGGAAAATGCATACCTGAGATTTTCTAGTTCCAGAATCGATATTGAACTCTGGCAGTAGTGTTTTTCAGTGTATTTCGACCCGCTGAATACAAAAAATGTACTGTCGATGGCCAAAACTATGCTCGGAAAAAAGTTATTTCGCTCCGTACAAAAAATACATACCTGAGATTTTCTAGTTCCAGAATCGATATTAAACATTGGCAGTAGTGTTTTTTGGTGTATTTTGACCCGCTGAATTCAAACAACGTACTGTCGATGGTCAAAACTATGCTTGGAAAAAAGTTATTTTGCTCCGTACGAAAAATGCATAGCTGAGATTCTCTAGTTCCAAAATCGATATTGAACTTTGTAAGTTGTGTATTTCAAAGTATTTTGGACCGCTGAATCCAAACAACGTGATGTCGATCGTCCAAACTATGCTTGAAAAAAAGTTATTTTGCTCCGTACGGAAAATGCATACCTGAGATTATCTAGTTCCAGAATCGATATTGAACTTTGGCAGTAGTATTTTTCAGTGTATTTCGACCCGCTGAATTCAAAAAATGTACTGCTTGAATTGAAAATTCTACCGATCAAAAAATCATGTTTCGCAATACGAAAACGTATGCCCGAGATTCTCGTCTCTCAGAATCAATATCAAACTTTTATCGGTGTGTTTTCCGTCGTATTTCGACCCGCTGAATTCAAAAAACATACTGTCGATGGTCAAAACTATGCTTGGAAAAAAGTTATTCCGCTCCGTACGGAAAATGCATACCTGAGATTTTCTAGTTCCAGAATCGATATTGAACTCTGGCAGTAGTGTTTTTCAGTGTATTTCGACCCGCTGAATTCAAAAAATGTACTGTCGATAGCCAAAACTATGCTCGGAAAAAGTTATTTTGCTCCGTACGAAAAATGCATAGCTGTGATTTTCTAGTTCCAAAATCGATATTGAACTTTGAGAGTAGTGTTTTTCAGTGTATTTCGACCCGCTGAATTCAAAAAATGTACTGTCGATATCCAAAACTATGCTCGGAAAAAAGTTATTTTGCTCCGTACGAAAAATGCATAGCTGTGATTTTCTTGTTCCAAAATCGATATTGAACTTTGAAAGTATTGTTTTTCAGTGTATTTTGACCCGCTGAATCCAAACAACGTACTGTCGATCGTCGAAAATATGCTTGGAAAAAAATTATTTTGCTCCGTACGAAAAATGCATACCTGAAATTCTCTAGTTCCAAAATCGATATCGAACTTTGAAAGTAGTGTTTTTCAGTGTATTTTGACCCGCTAAATCGAACAAATGTACTGCTTGAATTGAAAGTTCTACCGAAAATAAATTCATGTTTCGCAATACGAAAACGTATGCCCGAGATTCTCGTCTCTCAGAATCAATATCAAACTTTTATAGGTGTGTTTTCCGGTGTATTTCGACCCGCTGAATTTAAAAAACATACTGTCGATGGTCAAAACTATGCTTGGAAAAAAGTTATTCCGCTCCGTACGGAAAATGCATACCTGAGATTTTCTAGTTCCAGAATCGATATTGAACTCTGGCGGTAGTGTTTTTCAGTGTATTTCGACCCGCTGAATTTAAAAAATGTACTGTCGATAACCAAAACTCTGCTCGGAAAAAAGTTATTTAGCTCCGTACGAATAATGCATAGCTGTGATTTTCTAGTTCCAAAATCGATATTGAACTTTAAAAGTATTGTTTTTCAGTGTATTTTGACCCGTTGAATCCAAACAACGTACTGTCGATGATCAAAACTATGCTTGGAAAAAAGTTATTTTGCTCCGTACGAAAAATGCATACCTGAGATCTTCTAGTTCCAGAATCGATATTAAACTTTGGCAGTAGTGTTTTTTGGTGTATTTTGACCCGCTGAATCCAAAAAATGTACTGCTTGAATTGAAAATTCTACCGAAAAAAAAATCATGTTTCGCAATACGAAAACGTATGCCCGAGATTCTCGTCTCTCAGAATCAATATCAAACTTTTATCGGTGTGTTTTCCGTCGTATTTCGACCCGCTGAATTCAAAAAACATACTGTCGATGGTCAAAACTATGCTTGGAAAAAAGTTATTCCGCTCCGTACGGAAAATGCATACCTGAGATTTTCTAGTTCCAGAATCGATATTGAACTCTGGCAGTAGTGTTTTTCAGTGTATTTCGACCCGCTGAATACAAAAAATGTACTGTCGATGGCCAAAACTATGCTCGGAAAAAAGTTATTTCGCTCCGTACAAAAAATACATACCTGAGATTTTCTAGTTCCAGAATCGATATTAAACATTGGCAGTAGTGTTTTTTGGTGTATTTTGACCCGCTGAATTCAAACAACGTACTGTCGATGGTCAAAACTATGCTTGGAAAAAAGTTATTTTGCTTCGTACGGAAAATGCATACTTGAGATTTTCTAGTTCCAAAATCGATATTGAACTTTGAAAGTAGTGTTTTTTGGTGTATTTTGACCCGCTGAATTCAAACAACGTACTGTCGATGGTCAAAACCATGCTTGGAAAAAATTTATTTTGCTCCGTACGAAAAATGCATACCTGAGATCTTCTAGTTCCAGAATCGATATTGAACTTTGGCAGTAGTGTTTTTTGGTGTATTTTGACCCGCTGAATCCGAAAAATGTACTGCTTGAATTGAAAATTCTACCGAAAAAAAAATCATGTTTCGCAATACGAAAACGTATGCCCGAGATTCTCGTCTCTCAGAATCAATATCAAACTTTTAAAGGTGTGTTTTCCGGTGTATTTCGACCCGCTGAATTCAAAAACCATACTGTCGATGGTCAAAACTATGCTTGGAAAAAAGTTATTTCGCTCCTTACGGAAAATGCATACCTGAGATTTTCTAGATCCAGAATCGATATTGAACTTTGGCAGTAGTGTTTTCCAGTGTATTTCGACCCGCTGAATTCAAAAAATGTACTGTCGATGGCCAAAACTATGCTTGAAAAAAAGTTATTTTGCTCCGTACGGAAAATGCATACCTGAGATTTTCTAGTTCCAGAATCGATATTGAACTTTGGCAGTAGTGTTTTTCAGTGTATTTCGACCCGCTGAATTCGAACAATGTACTGTCGATACCCAAAACTATGCTTGGAAAAAAGTTATTTTGCTCCGTACGAAAAATGCATAGCTGAGATTCTCTAGTTCCAAAATCGATATTGAACTTTGTAAGTTGTGTATTTCAAAGTATTTTGGACCGCTGAATCCAAACAACGTGATGTCGATCGTCCAAACTATGCTTGAAAAAAAGTTATTTCGCTCCCACGAAAAATGCATACCTGAGATTTTCCAGTTCCAGAATCGATATTAAACTTTGGCAGTAGTGTTTTTTGGTGTATTTCGACCCGCTGAATCCAAAAAATGTACTGCTTGAATTCAAAATTCTACTGAAAAGAAAATCATGTTTCGCAATACGAAAACGTATGCCCGAGATTCTCGTCTTTCAGAATCAATATCAAACTTTGATAGGTGTGTTTTCCGGTGTATTTTGACCCGCTGAATTCAAAAAACGTACTGTCGATGGTCAGATTTATGCTTGGAAAAAAGTTATTTTGCTCCGTACGGAAAATGCATACCTGAGATTATCTAGTTCCAGAATCGATATTGAACTTTGGCAGTAGTATTTTTCAGTGTATTTCGACCCGCTGAATTCAAAAAACATACTGTCGATGGTCAAAACTATGCTTGGGAAGAAGTTATTTCGCTCCGTACGGAAAATGCATACCTGAGATTTTCTAGTTCCAGAATCGATATTGAACTTTGGCAGTAGTGTTTTTCAGTGTATTTTGACCCGCTGAATTCGAAAAATGTACTGTCGATACCCAAAACTATGCTTGGAAAAGAGTTATTTTGCTCCGTACGAAAAATGCATAGCTGTGATTTTCTAGTTCCAAAATCGATATTGAACTTTGAGAGTATTGTTTTTCAGTGTATTTTGACCCGTTGAATCCAAACAACGTACTGTCGATCGTCAAAACTATGCTTGGAAAAAAGTTATTTCGCTCCGTACGAAAAATACATACCTGAGATTTTCTCGTTCCAGAATCGATATTAAACTTTGGCAGTAGTGTCTTTTCGTGTATTTTGACCCGCTGAATTCAAACAACGTACTGTCGATAGTCAAAACCATGCTTGGAAAAAAATTTATTTTGCTCCGTACGAAAACTGCATACCTGAGATCTTCTAGTTCCAGAATCGATATTAAACTTTTTCAGTAGTGTTTTTCAGTGTATTTCGACCCGCTGAATCCAAAAAATGTACTGCTTGAATTGAAAATTCTACCGAAAAAAAAATCATGTTTCGCAATACGAAAACGTATGCCCGAGATTCTCGTCTCTCAGAATCAATATCAAACTTTTATCGGTGTGTTTTCCGTCGTATTTCGACCCGCTGAATTCAAAAAACATACTGTCGATGGTCAAAACTATGCTTGGAAAAAAGTTATTCCGCTCCGTACGGAAAATGCATACCTGAGATTTTCTAGTTCCAGAATCGATATTGAACTCTGGCAGTAGTGTTTTTCAGTGTATTTCGACCCGCTGAATTCAAAAAATGTACTGTCGATAGCCAAAACTATGCTCGGAAAAAAGTTATTTTGCTCCGTACGAAAAATGCATAGCTGTGATTTTCTAGTTCCAAAATCGATATTGAACTTTGAGAGTAGTGTTTTTCAGTGTATTTCGACCCGCTGAATTCAAAAAATGTACTGTCGATATCCAAAACTATGCTCGGAAAAAAGTTATTTTGCTCCGTACGAAAAATGCATGGCTGTGATTTTCTTGTTCCAAAATCGATATTGAACTTTGAAAGTATTGTTTTTCAGTGTATTTTGACCCGCTGAATCCAAACAACGTACTGTCGATCGTCGAAAATATGCTTGGAAAAAAGTTATTTTGCTCCGTACGAAAAATGCATACCTGAAATTCTCTAGTTCCAAAATCGATATCGAACTTTGAAAGTAGTGTTTTTCAGTGTATTTTGACCCGCTGAATCGAACAAATGTACTGCTTGAATTGAAAGTTCTACCGAAAATAAATTCATGTTTCGCAATACGAAAACGTATGCCCGAGATTCTCGTCTCTCAGAATCAATATCAAACTTTTATAGGTGTGTTTTCCGTTGTATTCCGACTCGCTGAATTCAAAAAACATACTGTCGTTGGTCAAAACTATGCTTGGGAAGAAGTTATTTCGCTCCGTACGGAAAGTGCATACCTGAGATTTTCTAGTTCCAGAATCGATATTGAACTTTGGCAGTAGTGTTTTTCAGTGTATTTCGACCCGCTGAATTCGAAAAATGTACTGTCGATACCCAAAACTATGCTTGGAAAAGAGTTATTTTGCTCCGTACGAAAAATGCATAGCTGTGATTTTCTAGTTCCAAAATCGATATTGAACTTTAAGAGTATTGTTTTTCAGTGTATTTTGACCCGTTGAATCCAAACAACGTACTGTCGATCGTCAAAACTATGCTTGGAAAAAAGTTATTTCGCTCCGTACGAAAAATACATACCTGAGATTTTCTCATTCCAGAATCGATATTAAACTTTGGCAGTAGTGTCTTTTCGTGTATTTTGACCCGCTGAATTCAAACAACGTACTGTCGATGGTCAAAACCATGCTTGGAAAAAAATTATTTTGCTCCGTACGAAAAATGCATACCTGAGATCTTCTAGTTCCAGAATCGATATTAAACTTTGGCAGTAGTGTTTTTTGGTGTATTTTGACCCGCTGAATCCGAAAAATGTACTGCTTGAATTGAAAATTCTACCGAAAAAAAAATCATGTTTCGCAATACGAAAACGTATGCCCGAGATTCTCGTCTCTCAGAATCAATATCAAACTTTTATAGGTGTGTTTTCCGGTGTATTTCGACCCGCTGAATTCAAAAACCATACTGTCGATGGTCAAAACTATGCTTGGAAAAAAGTTATTTCGCTCCTTACGGAAAATGCATACCTGAGATTTTCTAGATCCAGAATCGATATTGAACTTTGGCAGTAGTGTTTTCCAGTGTATTTCGACCCGCTGAATTCAAAAAATGTACTGTCGATGGCCAAAACTATGCTTGGAAAAAAGTTATTTTGCTCCGTACGGAAAATGCATACCTGAGATTTTCTAGTTCCGGAATCGATATTGAACTTTGGCAGTAGTGTTTTTCAGTGTATTTCGACCCGCTGAATTCGAAAAATGTACTGTCGATACCCAAAACTATGCTTGGAAAAAAGTTATTTTGCTCTGTACGAAAAATGCATAGCTGAGATTCTCTAGTTCCAAAATCGATATTGAACTTTGTAAGTTGTGTATTTCAAAGTATTTTGGACCGCTGAATCCAAACAACGTGATGTCGATCGTCCAAACTATGCTTGAAGAAAAGTTATTTTGCTCCGTACGGAAAATGCATACCTGAGATTATCTAGTTCCAGAATCGATATTGAACTTTGGCAGTAGTATTTTTCAGTGTATTTCGACCCGCTGAATCCAAAAAATGTACTGCTTGAATTGAAAATTCTACCGAAAAAAAAATCATGTTTCGCAATACGAAAACGTATGCCCGAGATTCTCGTCTCTCAGAATCAATATCAAACTTTTATCGGTGTGTTTTCCGTCGTATTTCGACCCGCTGAATTCAAAAAACATACTGTCGATGGTCAAAACTATGCTTGGAAAAAAGTTATTCCGCTCCGTACGGAAAATGCATACCTGAGATTTTCTAGTTCCAGAATCGATATTGAACTCTGGCAGTAGTGTTTTCCAGTGTATTTCGACCCGCTGAATTCAAAAAATGTACTGTCGATAGCCAAAACTATGCTTGGAAAAAAGTTATTCCGCTCCGTACGGAAAATGCATACCTGAGATTTTCTAGTTCCAGAATCGATATTGAACTCTGGCAGTAGTGTTTTTCAGTGTATTTCGACCCGCTGAATACAAAAAATGTACTGTCGATGGCCAAAACTATGCTCGGAAAAAAGTTATTTCGCTCCGTACAAAAAATACATACCTGAGATTTTCTAGTTCCAGAATCGATATTAAACATTGGCAGTAGTGTTTTTTGGTGTATTTTGACCCGCTGAATTCAAACAACGTACTGTCGATGGTCAAAACTATGCTTGGAAAAAAGTTATTTTGCTTCGTACGGAAAATGCATACTTGAGATTTTCTAGTTCCAAAATCGATATTGAACTTTGAAAGTAGTGTTTTTTGGTGTATTTTGACCCGCTGAATTCAAACAACGTACTGTCGATGGTCAAAACCATGCTTGGAAAAAATTTATTTTGCTCCGTACGAAAAATGCATACCTGAGATCTTCTAGTTCCAGAATCGATATTGAACTTTGGCAGTAGTGTTTTTTGGTGTATTTCGACCCGCTGAATCCGAAAAATGTACTGCTTGAATTGAAAATTCTACCGAAAAAAAAATCATGTTTCGCAATACGAAAACGTATGCCCGAGATTCTCGTCTCTCAGAATCAATATCAAACTTTTAAAGGTGTGTTTTCCGGTGTATTTCGACCCGCTGAATTCAAAAACCATACTGTCGATGGTCAAAACTATGCTTGGAAAAAAGTTATTTTGCTCCTTACGGAAAATGCATACCTGAGATTTTCTAGATCCAGAATCGATATTGAACTTTGGCAGTAGTGTTTTCCGGTGTATTTCGACCCGCTGAATTCAAAAAATGTACTGTCGATGGCCAAAACTATGCTTGAAAAAAAGTTATTTTGCTCCGTACGGAAAATGCATACCTGAGATTTTCTAGTTCCAGAATCGATATTGAACTTTAGCAGTAGTGTTTTTCAGTGTATTTCGACCCGCTGAATTCGAAAAATGTACTGTCGATACCCAAAACTATGCTTGGAAAAAAGTTATTTTGCTCCGTACGAAAAATGCATAGCTGAGATTCTCTAGTTCCAAAATCGATATTGAACTTTGTAAGTTGTGTATTTCAAAGTATTTTGGACCGCTGAATCCAAACAACGTGATGTCGATCGTCCAAACTATGCTTGAAAAAAAGTTATTTCGCTCCCACGAAAAATGCATACCTGAGATTTTCCAGTTCCAGAATCGATATTAAACTTTGGCAGTAGTGTTTTTTGGTGTATTTCGACCCGCTGAATCCAAAAAATGTACTGCTTGAATTCAAAATTCTACTGAAAAAAAAATCATGTTTCGCAATACGAAAACGTATGCCCGAGATTCTCGTCTTTCAGAATCAATATCAAACTTTGATAGGTGTGTTTTCCGGTGTATTTTGACCCGCTGAATTCAAAAAACGTACTGTCGATGGTCAGATTTATGCTTGGAAAAAAGTTATTTTGCTCCGTACGGAAAATGCATACCTGAGATTATCTAGTTCCAGAATCGATATTGAACTTTGGCAGTAGTATTTTTCAGTAGATATAATATGGGGATTCTGGAACAGCCGCCAGAGGCGCTGCAGTCGTGGGTTACCGACAGTCGGTAACTTGCCGATTGTTGAGTGGGTAAGTTACCATCCGATTTTCTGTATTACCGATCTCGCCGATCTGCCGCCAGAGGCGCTGCGGTGGTGTTACCATCCGATTTTCTGCATTACCGATCTCAGACTGCCGATTTTCTGCAATACCGATCTCAGAATTCCGATTTTCTGCACTACCGATCTGAGAGCGGATATGTTATCTGTCGATTTTGCGTCATGCGGGGGCGCCACTGCCGATTCGCAGGCAGGTATGTTACCATCCGATTGCCGATTATCCGATTTTCGACCTTACCGATCAGTGAGCAGGTATGTTATCATCAGCTTGCCGATCAGCCGATTTTCCGACCTTACCGATCCGCGAGCTGGTCTGTTATCAGCCGATTTTCTGCCAGCCATAGTTAGGCATGAACCAACGTGAATTCTATAAAAGCATTCATTTTATACATGAATATATCAGTTACCCTGGCACATAATCATCATTTGTTATAAACAATTTCTCTGTCAGCCGTGATCGTCTAGTGGTTAGGACCCTATGTTGTGGCCGTAGTAACCCAGGTTCGAATCCTGGTCACGGCAAAAGACTTTCTCGTATCGTCAAAGCGGAGGTGGATTTTTAGCATTTTGATTCTAATAATATTAATAATTGTGTAATAATAATAATAATAATAATAATGAGAATATAAATTTCATGAAAAACTTCTCAAATCATGGGGATGAAATAAGTAGATGCAAATTCTAAATCAAATTCGATATTATATGTATATATTCTGGTAAATATACAAAAATTAAACTTATTATTAAACTTAACTAATCTTAAAAACTAAAACGTAAACTAATAACCTAAAGATTATATATTGACAATAATCCTCCCGGCATCTGCCACGCAGGATGGCCCCAATCTTGCACCGGGTGATCTTCGCCCCAGCGTCCATCCTGCATCCATCTGATGCCGAAGAGGTCAAAGTCTTCGTCGCTGCCGCATTCCAGCTCTGAGGCAGCTTCGAAGAATGCCGCTTCGCGGCGAATTTGGTCAAGATTCGGCTCACCAGCCTCCCGCTCAATCCTCATGTAGTGAAGCTATAATGGAAAATGATTAAAATTATTATAACATCTAACCACAGAATCACTTTCAGATAACTCGATCACTTATCGATAAACACCAATATGGATACTCACCATCATCGCTCTGAAGTATCCGATCAAGTTTAATCTATATCCGTTTGCCATTTTTTTTTTTGCTTCTATTTTTTTTTTGTAAATTTAATTTATATTTTATATTTACGGTTCTTCGTCTTATAGCTCGATGTTCACTAGAGAGCACAAGTGATGAGTAAAAACGGGTCGATTCCTCATTTTATACCTGTGGAAACTCGAAAGCTTACACCCGATGCATAGTGGTCGACCAATGAAATTTCTCACACCCACCGTGTCGTAAAAGGTTCGGCCAATAGCGTGAGGGTCTTTTCTTTTGAAGAAAGATTTTGACACCATGCTGTTAGCGTAACAGCCAATGGGTTGGATATTCGACTGAGAAAAAATTGTGGGGTAGGGGGAGGATTTCAAGAAACTGACCCACAGTGGGGGTGTATATTGAGCCAATGATCAGTTTGCATTCCACAACGATCTAGTGTATACGAAACTGCAACATTAGAAGGGTGAAGAAAAAAAGTCATGGACGGTAAAATGTACGCGGAACTTCTTGAGATGATGGAAAATGCTTACGCCTTGCTACGAACACTGAGCCCTGGACCGATCAGCAAAGATATTATTTCCCGTTGGTGCGATATCGGTCTTCAAAATATCGGATTCTTGTGCGATATTCTCAAACGTCCACACCTGAGCGTTGCCGAAAAACAACAGATTCAACATACAATTTCCATGCTGCAATCATACTTGGTGAAATTTGAACGACAATGCGGGGGTATTGTTGGGGGTAATATTGGCGATGACATCCATAATCGTGTTCGATGGGATGATATGGAGAGTGCCTTCAACTGCCGTATACGCACCGGAGCTGTGACAAATCTCCAACACAAGGATTTGGCAAGATTTTTGAGCGATGCTGAGGCTGTTACGATGGAACGCTTGAAAGATACTCTACGCGATGAAGGAAGTATTAAGGTGAACGTGAGCATTTCATGTAAATTTGAGAACGTCAAAGGCGACGAGGTTAGTCTGGAGGTAAAGACCTTCAATACGCGCAACGCCACGATTCTTCCATCGACGGGGCTGGAAACCTGGTTCATCGATAACGTAACGAATCCTCTGCTGGTTAAGGTGGAGGATTTTGAGCAACGTGACTCTGGCTGGAGTATGATTGAGATAATCAACGCCGTGGTCTGTATCAACCGATACGAGCCTCTTTGCGGCGGACTCTCAACGTTCGTCGTGCTGCCTCGGGACATTCAACTGAAGAAAGCCGTGGTCAACGTGCAGAATGATGACAACCGATGCTTCTTGTGGTCCGTCACTGCCGCCCTACATCCCGTCAACATGGGTGTGAGCAGGACGCAGAGCTATAAACGATACATTTCCAACTTCAACTGTACAGGTATAAAGTTTCCCACCACCCTGCGTTGTGTGGAAAAATTTGAAAAGTTAAACAATTTGAGCATTAATGTATACGGAATCGAATCGGAAACTTTTCAGAGAAAGAAAGAGTCTGAAAATAGCGTTATCACCCCTCTTTATTTAAGTAAAAATGTAACTGAGAGCGATGCAATCCACCTGCTAATGATTGAAAGTAAGAGCGAACCGAATGATAATGATTTAAATAATTTTGAACCCCGATTTCACTTTGCTTGGATTAAGAATCTTTCGCGTTTAGTTGACAAACAATTGTCAGGCCATAAATGTGCACAATTTTTATGTGATAGATGTCTGTGCCACTTTAGCATACAAAATGCCTATGAAAATCATCGGCAAGATTGTCTGCGAATGGATAAAGTCCGCATGGAGTTTCCCACGGAGAAAATCTTGGAATTTTCCAATTTTCAAAATCAGGGTACCGTGTCGTTTGTCGTATATGCCGATCTTGAATGTATGATGCAGCCGGGGGTGAAAGAAGCTCAAGAACATACCCCACATAGTGCAGCGTATTATATGCACTGCGCCTACGATGACACATTGTCGGAATTTAAGAGTCATCGCGGATCCGATTGCATTGAATGGCTGATCACGGAGCTTCGCGAATTATCCGTGAAAGTAGAGTCGCGTGTAAAGAATATAATACCGATGGAAGCGTTGAATCAAGTGCAACGCGATCGTCACATGCGCGCGAAAAATTGTTACATATGCGAGAAGCCGTTTCTACCTGAGGAGAAAAAATGTCGCGATCATTGTCATTTTACGGGAAAATATCGCGGGGCCGCACACAATCGCTGCAATCTTAATTTTCAAGAGTCGCACACGATTCCGGTGGTTTTTCACAATTTATCGGGCTATGATTCTCATTTTATCATAAAATCTCTAGCCACAACTTTTCCAGGCGATATTACCCTACTACCTATCAATAAGGAAAAATACATATCGTTCACGAAGAAAGTGGATGGTACCATAATTAGTTTGAGATTCATAGATTCGCTCAGATTCATGGCTAGTGGTATAGACAAGCTAGCATCGTACGTCGACGACTCGGATAAGCAAATCACGCGAAAATTTTACAAAGATCAGGATAAATTTAGCTTGATGATTCGTAAAGGCGTCTTTCCATACGAATATATTGATTCTTGGGAAAAACTCAATGAAGCGAAATTACCCAGCAAACAAGATTTCTATTCAAAGTTGAGCGCCTCGGGTATTAACAATGCCGATTATGAGCATGCTAAGAATGTTTGGGCCAAGTTCGACCTGAAAACTCTGGGTGAATATTCCGATTTATACCTAAAAACAGATGTACTTTTATTAGCCGATATATTTCAAAATTTCCGTGATAGCTGTGTCAAAACGTACAACTTGGATCCATTGCATTATTATACAGCGCCGGGGCTTGCTTTCGATGCGATGCTAAAGCATACGAAAATTAATCTGCAACTTTTAGATGATCCTGAAATGATTCTATTCATTGAGAAAAGCATTCGTGGCGGTGTGGCTCAATGCTCCAATCGACAAGCTAGAGCAAACAATAGATTCATGGGCGAAGATTTCGATTCAAGCAAAGCGGAATCATATTTAATGTATTTCGACGTGAATAATCTTTACGGCGCGGCTATGAGTGAGAATTTACCGAGCGGCTCATTCGAGTGGGAACTTGATAATAACACCGATGTAATGTCCCATCCTGATGACTCACCGATCGGCTACATTCTCGAGGTGGACTTGGATTATCCAACCATGTTACATAAGCAACATGCAGATTTACCCCTCTGCCCCGAACATTTCATACCACCGGGTAGCAAAATTAGAAAACTAGCAATGACGCTTCTACCCAAAAGAAAATATGTTCTACACTATCGAAATTTGAAACAATGCGTAAAATTGGGTTTAAAGGTGGTGAAAGTGCACAGAATTCTCAGGTTCGCACAATCACCGTGGTTGAAGCCATATATCGATCTCAATACAAATATGCGGAAGCAGTCGAAAAACGAGTTTGAGAAAAATTTCTACAAGCTTATGAATAACGCGGTATTCGGCAAGACTATGGAGAATGTGCGTAATCATAGGACTGTAAAACTAATCACAAAATGGGGCGGTAGGGGTGGTGCGCGCGCTCTCATTGCAAGACCAACTTTTCATAGCTGTACCGTATTCGATCGAGACATGGTGATTATTGAGCTAAATCGCACCAAGGTATATTTCAACAAGCCTATATACATTGGTGCTGCAATTCTCGATCTTTCGAAAATATTTTTGTACAACTTTCACTATGATTATGTAAAGAAGAATTTTTCAAGTGGTGAAGCAAAATTAATGTATACCGATACAGATAGCCTGATATATCACTTTACCGTACCAAACATCTACGAAATCATCAAACGTGATGTTGCAACAATGTTCGATACATCAGACTACCCACTAGACAATGTCTACGGTATTCCCCAGATGAATAAAAAACGTCTTGGTCTGATGAAGGATGAGAATAATGGGAAAATTATGACTGAATTTATCGGTCTGCGGGCGAAATTATATACATTCAGAACTCGCGGGAATACCGATAAAAAGCGTGCAAAGGGTGTAAAAGGGTCGACCTTGAAATCTATCACGTTCGATGATTACAAACGATGTCTTATTGATCATAAGAATTTAGTTGAGAAACAGTGCATGATAAAAAGTAGTCGGCATATAGTTAGCACTATTGTACAGAATAAGTTAGCCTTAAGCTGGGGTGATGACAAAAGACAGCTGATACCTGGTGAAACCGACACTCTACCCTGGGGTTTCCAG
Source organism: Macrophya alboannulata (assembly GCA_949628255.1). Classification (NCBI taxonomy): domain Eukaryota; kingdom Metazoa; phylum Arthropoda; class Insecta; order Hymenoptera; family Tenthredinidae; genus Macrophya; species Macrophya alboannulata. The sequence goes on from OX451208.1 coordinate 26,306,660, forward strand.
GATGATGCAATCTTGTAAAAAATTCTGATTGTTTTAAGGTTTTCTGTAAAAGAAAAAAAAAAATAAAAAAAATAAATAAATAAAATAATCCTCAATTTACTTTACATGCAAATGTGAGAAAATTTTACCAAATGTGAGAAAACTTTTTCCAAATGTGAGAAAACTTTTTCCAAATGTGAGAAAACTTTTTTCAAATGTGAGAAAACTTTTTCCACACGTTTGAGAATTTTTTTCTCTGAAGATTTTGTAAAACTATCGGTAGGATTGGGTGAATGAAAAAAAACAATGCTTGATACATAATAAATTCTTTTATTAAAAAATGATTACATGTTTGATTTATTTATCCAACTATTGTGTATATTGTCCATTCCCAACCATTTGACATATAGCTCATCACCACGTTTCCGCAGGACCTTCTCCACAAGATAACCATCAGGATATTTCACGATACCGAGTTCCTCCTCATAAAAACCCCCGGAGATGGGATTGTTCAGGTAGTCGGTAAGTTTGTATGTCGGTGGGTTCGTATTCATCACCTCAGTCACGGTGAATATTTCCGTTGTCCAATTTGGTGTATAGCCCTTTTCGAAAACATGCTTATATATACTAATTCGAACTTTATCGCCTACTTTAAACTTTCGCTTTCGTTGACTTCTCTTGATCTGTCGAGGTTTATACACATCTCGATATAGTTGCTTTTCATTGGTCGCAGTGACGTCGTTCGGTCTCATTCGTATTGTTCGATGCTTGGTATCGTTGTAGGATTTAATTGTATCGGATAAAATATCAATCCACTTATGATTCCCGCGGCGAGTGAACTGCACCCACATCTTATTTTTCAACGTCCGATTGAAGCGTTCGCATATCGATGCCTTCAGGTTGCTGAATGTCGAGTACATGTTAATACCATACTGATCCATGAGAGCTTTGAATTTGCTGTTATAAAACTCAGTACCCCGGTCCACATGTAGATGCTTCGGAATACGTCCTTGAGTCAACACGAATTTCATTGCGGTCGTCACATCATCGGCATTCTTAGTCTTGAGGGGCACACCCCACGCAAACTTGGAAAATATATCGATAATTGTGAGTAAAAATTTATGTCCATTGTTGAATCGTGAGTATGCAGACATATCGACAAGATCAGCTTGCCAAGTCTCATCCAAGCCGCGTATATCAACATAACGCCTGGAGTATCTGCGTCTAGCGGGTCTATGGAGCTCGTCGGCTATCGTCTGCTCCATGTTTGATTAAGGGAATTCCACGGATATAGTCGTGTTGGCTAAGCGTTTGAACGTTTTTTGCGATCACCGTCAATCGATTCTCCAGAGCTTCGTTTCCCTCCTTCAGAGCCTCAATCTTTACTTTCGTTAGAGACCAAAGATGCTGACCTGTTTCATCAAAATTGCAGCTATGTTCTTGATCTAGGCGTGCAACAAGTCTAGATTCCAGAGCATCGAGTGCCAATTTCATGGAGCGCTCAAATTCGGTTTTGATCGCATTCTCAAGAGCATTAAACGAGTTGCGCGTAATAGTCTCAAGACTTTTCAGAGACGCAGCGTCGTTTGGCTGCTGCGGATCTGCGATATTACACAATCGTTTGTTGCCTATGTCATACTGTTTATCTGTGGTAGTCTTGAATCCGACACCAGGAGGACCCCGAATACCCACACTTTTAATTTTTCCGTCAGTCAACTGACGACCGAATATATCTATGCTCATTGCAGAATAATTCAGTCTGAATTAAAGCGAATTCCTCGGAGCATCCCGTTGTGGCTGAATCTTTCAAGAACACTTTCCACCCCAGCCAATCGCATATTTAGATCTTCATTATCTTCCGTAAGAGCATCAATTTTTTTCGTCGCAAGAGACCAAATATGTTGACCCTCCTCGAAATGGTTGGTATGTTCTTGATCTATGCGCGCATTGAGTTTGGATTCGAAAGCATGAACTGCTTGCAACGTAGATTGTGCAAATGCCTTTATCATAGCATACTCAAAAACCGCTAATGACTGCTGTGTAATATCCGTAACACGTTTTAGAGAAATGGCATCGTTCGCATCCTGAGGATCTGCGATATTACACAATCGTTTGTTTTCTATATCGTACTGACCATCGGTGGTAGTTTTGTATCCTATACCTGGCGGTCCCCAACTACCCAAGCGTTTGAATTTTTTTTTGCTCGCCAGCTGCCGCCCGAATATGTCTATGCTCATTGCTCAACGGTCACTGGGTGAATGGTGGTTTAAAGATGATTTGTTGCTAATAAATAATCCTTGCCTCGCGCAGTTCTTCAATAATGGAGGATATTTCGTTGGTATGACTGGTATTACCCGCGGCTTGAGATGCCGTTAATAACCGAAGACGATCAACAAGTTCATTAGGATCATTCCAGTATACATAATCCATTCTTCGTCCTTGTGCAATCTTATGAGTGGGTAAACCTTTACCGAATCTTTCCTCGTCCTTTTTCGTCGGTGGGCTCATGTATGGAGCAATGTAATCTCTATATTTGGCGCTTTTTTCCCTATCTTCGTGGGGGCTTCTTTCGGGGTTGTAATATTTTCGGTATGCATTCGTTTTTTTCACAATTTTGATATAATTTTGTCTGTCACTTTTATTCACAATCGCGGGATCGGGTGACTTTTTGAATAACAATTCAAGCAATCCCGGTGTGTTCTCATAGCTTTTATCGCCTACATATATCAGATCATCGCTAAATTCGATATCCGAATTGCCGATCTTCATTCCGCGCACCAACTTTCGAACACCATATTTCTCATCCAAGTTCTTACGCTGTTTGGTGGAGGCAAACATGTTTAAATAATGCGCTGTCTTGACCCCTTTTTTCGGATTCGGCGTGCTTGTAGAGGCGGGTGGAACTTCATCATCATCTTCCTGGTTGATATCATTTGATGCATCCATAGCGGTAGCTGATGCACCATTATTGTCTTCAATAGCTGTGTTAGCTACAAGGGTATCCTCATTCGCACTTTGATACGCATCATAATCATCATTGTCAACATCATAATCATAATTCTCAGTTTTCACAAAATCTTCAGTTTTCTCAGGCTTCATCGAACCCTGCTCCATCTTTACTTCTTGTTTTATTAATCGCTGCTGCTGCTTCGATGAATTCACCAATTCATGCAGTGGTGTTACCAAAGGTTTAAACATTTCGCCAATAGCCTGCTCACTGGTGTCTTTCTCCATTTTGATCATTTTGTGTTTACGTCGAATAATATCGCTAGCTCTCGCTAATTCCTGCAGCACATCATTCTTCTTACGTATCTTGGCGCTCTCCATGTTGCTAGCTTGATCGATGCTGTGTGACTGTATGTCATTTATTGATGATTTAGACTTATAAAGCAGTCAAAACCTCTCCTATATCGTCCCTCATTGATCTCGCTGTCTTTGTCGATGGTTACAAAACTGTATCTGCCGTCATTCCAACAAGCCAAGCACAAATCTTTAAATTGTTGATAGGTCATGTCCGTATTCACATGATCAGCGTAGATGTGTTTCAAATTCATTTCATCTTGACGGAAAAGGACCAACAAGTTTGCATTATCACGAACCAGATGTTTTGGAATCCGAGCATACGTTTGACATAGATAAAAACTATCGACATCTCTGTGTCGACCCATACAGAAATAGGCTCTGATATTATCTTGCTTCTCGCATGCTACGTCATCGAAAATCATAATCGAGTTGGGTTGTGCATCTTTCGGCTCTACAACCTCCTTGTGTTCATCGAATGGAAAATAGCCCATCCCCTCGACCGGTTCCAGTAACCTCTTCAAGAACTCATATTTGGGTTGATTGAGGGATTTCGAATAGACGTACACATTTCCAAATCGTAGACCATTAGCATGGGTAAGCAGCGTGAGAAGAGCATTAGTCTTACCGCAATTAGAAGGACCACAGAAAACAGCCCTCACACTATTTGGTAGTAGAGGCCCATGTCGTTTTCCATTCTTCTTCTTTCGCCGCTCGACCAATTTATCGAAATTGACGATGGGTAGTTTTGTTGTTTGATTGTGGAATTTCATGATGCTTGGTAAACATCACACTGGGAACTGATATATTCGTGTATAAAATACATGCTTTTATAGAATTCACGTTAGTTCATGCTTAACTATGGTTGGATACACACGTAGGCAAAGGAGTGGTTGTGGATTAATAAATAAAATCATAAACAATCTTCCGGTTGAATTACATGTTCCTGGTTATCAATACTGTGGGCCTGGTACAAAATTAACGCAGAGGTTAACTCGTGGTGATCGAGGTGTTAATCCTCTAGATGCCGCATGCAAGGAACACGATATTGCATACTCAAAGAATCATAGTAATATTGCGGAGCGTAATAAGGCCGACAAAGTGCTGGCCGAGAGAGCGTGGAATCGTGTTTTGGCTAAAGACTCAAGTGTAACCGAAAAAGCTATCGCCTGGGCAATCACCAACACAATGAAAGCAAAATCTAAACTGGGTATGGGTATGCGGAGGAGCAACCCGCAAATATCTGTCAAGACCAAGAAAAAAACATTGAAATCTATTATTCGGGCTGCGAAGAAATCTATGAGGCCGGGTCCTAGAGCCATTCTGTCGGCGTTAGAAGGTGCACGTATGGCATTGTCCAAAGGGAAAGTCAACGTGCCTCGTATTTTACCCGTCCCTAATAAAATCGGCGGTTTCCTGCCATTCCTTATCCCCATTTTCGCGGCTCTCAGCGCTACAGGTGCCTTAGCGGGTGGTGCGGCAGGTATAGCAAAAGCCGTAAATGAGGTTAGTGCTAACAAGCATCAATTAACAGAGGCTAAACGCCACAATGCATCCATGGAGGCAATTGCGTTGGGAAAGGGATTATACCTGAAACCCTATAGAAAAGGTATGGGACTGTATTTGAAACAGGCAAAAAACTAATAAAGCTGCCACACCGAGCTCTCACCGATATCGACTTGCTCAACTATGCCAGAGCTATGAAAATTCCACATTTTCGGGGAGTTTTTATGCGGAATGATTTACCCAATTCGGGACCTAGGACGCGTGAATCTGCAATTATCAATCTTGATGATAAAAACGGTCCGGGGACGCATTGGGTTGCATATGTCAAAAACGGCAACGATGCGGTGTATTTCGATAGTTTTGGTGATTTACAACCACCTGGAGATCTTATGAAATATCTCGGTGTTGGCAGCGTAAAATACAACCATAAGAGATATCAAGAATATAACACAGTAATTTGTGGTCACTTGTGCCTCAAGTTTCTCAGTGGACAGCTATAAAACAGGTGCATATCGAAGATATGATATTAGTCATGGCTCAATCGTTCACGTTGACACTCTCCGGAGAATCATCTATATTGGGGACTCAATATTTTCCGCCTATCGAGTTATCAGCAACAAAGGAATATGTTCTCGGGCTCATAGAGCTCTTGACATTCAACTCAATTCCTAATATTGATGAAGGATTTAATAAGTTTCACATATCACATCCGCAGAGATCCGTGAATGGTATTCAAACACCCGACACAATAATTACAATACCCACAGGTAGCTATGAAATCGATGATATTGCAAGTTATTTGAAAAAGTCACTACCCAAGGATATTACAGTCAATCTAAAAGCTAACAATAATGAGCTGCATAGTGAAATCGCGTGTAATCATGCGGTAAACTTTGAATCAGAAAATTCCATAGGCCGACTGCTTGGATTCAAATCAAATATTCTCCCGGGCGGTATTGTCCATAAGTCTGAGTTACCTGTTCGCATACTCAAAGTCAACGCCTTGCGTGTTGAGTGTAATATTACCACGGGTGCATACATAAACGAACATCAAGTACACACGATTCATCAATTTTTCCCAACCGTCCCGCCTGGATATAAGATTGTGGAAGTGCCAACAAACGTCATTTACCATCCAATCACCGTGCGGTCAATACACGATATACAATTGAGAATAGTTGATCAGAGCGGAGACTTGGTCAATTTCCGAGGCGAAACCGTGACTATACGATTGCATGTGAAATCTTTAAGATAATATGGGTATAGTGTTTGAGCGCATAAGAAAGTCTGGTGGTAGCTATAAAAGTCCGACAATATGTCCAAGCATCATCAGTCATCGAGCATCTCTGATTCGAGTGACACATCAGAACGCTCAGTTTCTCCAGAGCCTAGGACTTCGACTTCGCGGTGGAAAATAAGAATTCGTTGTTATATCTGCATATGCCCATCTCGAAAATGATAAAAATCCAAACACCTGTGACATTCGATGAGTCGATTGCTCACTGTGAAGTGCATGCACATCATCCATATGGATCGTCTACATTCAAGAATAATGACGAGATTCGCATCACTGTGCAGAATCAAGACTCGTGTGTATTACCAAGCAAAAGTTCACTCCATATCTACGGCAGGATTACAAAAGCAGATGGCACCGACGTTGGTGCAACCACGGAATTGGTCAATATGGCTGTGTGTCATATGTTTAGCGAGATGCGTTACGAGTTGAATGGTCAAGAGATTGATCAAAATAAGAATCCGGGCATCATGAGCGTTATGAAGGGATATTTATCATTCACACCCGGACAGCAACATCTTCTGGAAAACAACGGCTGGCTGGTTGGCAATAACAAGCTGGCTAACACCCAAGGATACTTTGACGTTGTTATACCAATGAATTTTCTGCTTGGATTTGCTGAGGATTATAATCGGATTATCGTCAACGCAAAGCATGAGTTGATTTTGACTCGATCGAACAATGATTTGAATGCTATACGTCAAACTGCTGCGGATGAGATCAAAGTTTCGCTCCAGAAAATTGTGTGGCTGTTACCATACATCAGACTCTCGGATCCTGCAAAAATCAAGATCCTCAATTATATAGCCGCAGATCCTGCTATATCTATGAGCTTCCGCTCGTGGGAAATGTACGAGTATCCAATGCTGCCTGCAACAACGCGACACGTATGGGTTGTCAAGACGTCGACACAGCTAGAGAAGCCAAGACAAGTTATACTAGGATTCCAAACAGCACGACGAAACGATTCGATGAAAAATGCTAGCGAATTTGATCACTGCAACATCAGAGATGTTAAACTTTTCCTAAACTCACAGTGCTATCCTTATGGGAATTTGAATCTCGACATTACCAATAATCAATATGCCATTCTCTATGATATGTATACTAACTTTCAATTTTCATACTATGATAAAGAACCCGAGCCGCTTTTGTCAAAGAGTAATTTTTTGAAACAGGCTCCGCTTATTGCTATAGATTGTTCCAAGCAGAATGAATCGTTAAAGAGTGGACCGGTGGATATTCGGTTAGAATTTGAAACTAGTGTTGCATTTCCAGCAAACACGTCAGCATACTGTATGATCATACACGATCGCATTGTTGAATATAACCCCATCAGTGGGACCGTAAAAAAATTAACCACATTTTAAGAATTCTGCATGCTTGAGAACTAGAATAAGCTTATTATAAACCAAAAGGATCAATGAATAAATGTATTCACAATTTATATATATACACGTGTCATAAGTATTTATTTATTTATTCAACCCAACCCATCCCATTACATAAGTGATTTTTTGTATGTATGTTCAAATTTTACTACAAAATTCAAATTTATTAAATTGGCCGCCAAGGTAGAGGATCTGAAGACGTTTTCCAGCTGCCTCTTTGTTTAAATCGACGAGTTGAGCAGGCTCCTCCTCCAAGATCTTGCCGATTCTCGCTGGTAGGAAGATGACGTATTCGTCATCGATTGTAGCCAAGACTCTGGGGCCGAATTTCGTCTTCACTAGCTTCAGTTCAGTGATGTCATATTTCTGTTTAATCTCCAAATCAGACATCTTTTTCGTCAACATATCATTCTGCAGACGGCTGGTGTTGTTGATTTTGCTGAAGTCCATCTGCACACGTACGAATGAATAATTTGAAATTAGTTTTTATAATAGAATTGAATATTATTGACGTGTGACAATATTCTTACCTTTATCAAACGAGTTTGCAACTGTTACGTGTTCAACTATATGTGGGGGTTGTATCAACGCTGAAGAGTCGAGACGCACGAGTGCAGCGCCCCGCGAGCTCCGCGCTTTTAAACCATCATCCCCACTACGATCCTCGAGAAATATAGGCGATTTTTTATAATCCCCCAAATACCAGTTTTTTAACCGCTGAACGTTCTCGAATGCGCAATGGTACCCTCCAGGCACATCCCCATGACAGTCGCCATGCCAGTGAAATATTTTTGATTCCAATCGTAGTATTCGAAAGTTTGGACATCCCAGCTCGTCTAGATCAACTATCGCAGGTATTGCATCATCTTCAGTGAAGATTTTTTCCACCCAGCGTTTCTTCTCCAATCCCTTCACATAAATGGAAGTTGCATCATGCACAACTTCTTTCACGATTTTCACCACATCCCGATACACCGTTTCCCCAACATTCCATGGTATTCCATGGTGGAACCGTGTTAGCCACGAATTGAGATTCTTATACTCGCTCGAGAGAATCACCCAAGAGCATGGTGCTTTGAAAAGGATGCGCGTGATACATTGCTTATATTCTTCATGTCTGTGAATGCTTATTGCAGCTAGTTCTTTGACAACAAATTTTTCCCCGAAACGTCCGAAACCTTGCAGATCCAAGATTAGCTCCATATTGACGGGCGTGTGTATGACTCCAAGTATAGACTAAGATTGTGAAAAAATTCTAACACTCCGAATGATATTCATTGTCCTATTCATTGGAGCTGACCGCGCACCATGCTGGGTGCGCGAAAGATTTAGCGGTTGGACAAAAAAAAAAAAAGGGGTTCAAGGCATATTTCACTGTCATTGTGAACAACATTTATAGTTTCGTTTTTCGATGAGTTTGGCCTGACTTTGAGGCATGTACCGACAAGTTCGGCTTGACTTTGATGCGCGTTCCGACAAGTTTGGCATCAGGTGGATGCATGATGGAAAATGGGGTGAAGATCGTCCCACGCAAGATTTGAACCATCCCACATCCATCACCTTAAGGTATTGCGGAAATCTTAAGATCTAGATAGTATTTATTATTCTATTCATTGGGGCTGACCGCGCACCATGCTGGTTGCACAAAAGATTCAGTGGTTGTACAAAAAGCGTTTCGCCGCATAGTTCACATTCATTATGAGCGACATTTATAGCTGCGTTTTTTTTTTGGAGGGGTTTGGCTCAATTTTGAGGCGTGGTTTGTAGCGAGTAGGATGCAGCCCCTCAGCAGTTCAGTTTGAGTGGAAAAAATGGTTAGTGCCAAAAAGTGTTGGGTTGTGGTGAGTACTAGAATTTTTCGATACGTGGGAGAGTGACTTATTAAGGGAGAATTTGTGCGGAAATAGGTGAAAAAAATTGTAGACTCGAATTTTCCCGATCGAACAAAGAGAAAGAACAAGGAATATTATCAACATGATGGCTGATGATGATGCGAATATGTGTGAGTATGCCTCGAGTATAACTTGGTGTTTTCATACAATTCATTGCAATTGATCGAATAAACTTTTTTCTTACAGCAAGATTCTTTACTGGGTATGATTGGGCAACTCCAGTAGAATGGGGGGTTGGAGATAATATTCCCATTTTCGTGATGAGCCAGCTAGCTCCATATTTGAATGAACCATGTGGCTTGCTTGGTGCACAAGTCATCATCAATGAAACACCGGCAACGCTCGTCATAAGCCACCAAGTCTTCTATTGGTGGTTCAAGAAAGAAGATGACGTAGGTCTTCATCCTGACGATGAAGATTATTTAATGTGCGATCATCTTTCTGATCGTATATACCAAGCGTTGATGATCCTTCACGCCGAAAGTGACGAAGGATTCTGCGAGGAATGGTGTGTATGATTTATCATTGCAGAATCGCAAACGACATAACTAACTTCGTTTTCTCTATTTTCAGATACCAGCATTTTTCATATTATTACTATTATTATTATTATTATTATCATTATTATTATTATTATTATTATCATTTTTATATTATTATTATTATTATTATTATTATTATTAATATTATTATTATTATTATTATTGTTAAAACCATTTTTATTGGAAGGCAATATTTTTGATTATAATAAATATGAAAAAAAAAAACTTTCAACGAATTCTGTGCAAAACTTTTTGGACATTTTCATACCTCGTATTAACTGAGTAATATCGAGTATTATTTTACTTTAGCTGAACCTGAAGAGTTCAGATATAAATCCCCGGTAGTATAGTGGTAAGTACCCCCGTCTTTCATCTGGGTAACCGAGGTTCGAACCCTCGTCGGGGAGAAAACTTTTTTCCTATATTTAGTATGATTGCGGCTGAAAAGATTCGTATTCGCTCGATAAATAGAAACTGGCATGCGCACCATCTGACGGCGGAAATCGGTTGATAACAGACCAGCTCACAGATCACTAAGGCCGTAGATCGGTGAGGTTGCAGAAAATCGGATAAGTTCAGACCAGCTCGCGGATCGGTAAGGTCGGAAAATCGGCTGATCGGCAAGCTGATGATAACATACCTGCTCACTGATCGGTAAGGTCGAAAATCGGATAATCGGCAATCGGATGGTAACATACCTGCCTGCGAATCGGCAGTGGCGCCCCCGCATGACGCAAAATCGACAGATAACATATCCGCTCTCAGATCGGTAGTGCAGAAAATCGGAATTCTGAGATCGGTATTGCAGAAAATCGGCAGTCTGAGATCGGTAATGCAGAAAATCGGATGGTAACACCACCGCAGCGCCTCTGGCGGCAGATCGGCGAGATCGGTAATACAGAAAATCGGATGGTAACTTACCCACTCAACAATCGGCAAGTTACCGACTGTCGGTAACCCACGACTGCAGCGCCTCTGGCGGCTGTTCCAGAATCCCCATATTATATCTACTTTTTTCAGTGTATTTCGACCCGCTGAATTCAAAAAACATACTGTCGATGGTCAAAACTATGCTTGGGAAGAAGTTATTTCGCTCCGTACGGAAAATGCATACCTGAGATTTTCTAGTTCCAGAATCGATATTGAACTTTGGCAGTAGTGTTTTTCAGTGTATTTTGACCCGCTGAATTCGAAAAATGTACTGTCGATACCCAAAACTATGCTTGGAAAAGAGTTATTTTGCTCCGTACGGAAAATGCATAGCTGTGATTTTCTAGTTCCAAAATCGATATTGAACTTTGAGAGTATTGTTTTTCAGTGTATTTTGACCCGTTGAATCCAAACAACGTACTGTCGATCGTCAAAACTATGCTTGGAAAAAAGTTATTTCGCTCCGTACGAAAAATACATACCTGAGATTTTCTCGTTCCAGAATCGATATTAAACTTTGGCAGTAGTGTCTTTTCGTGTATTTTGACCCGCTGAATTCAAACAACGTACTGTCGATAGTCAAAACCATGCTTGGAAAAAAATTTATTTTGCTCCGTACGAAAACTGCATACCTGAGATCTTCTAGTTCCAGAATCGATATTAAACTTTTTCAGTAGTGTTTTTTGGTGTATTTTGACCCGCTGAATCCAAAAAATGTACTGATTGAATTAAGAATTCTACCGAAAAAAAAATCATGTTTCGCAATACGAAAACGTATGCCCGAGATTCTCGTCTCTCAGAATCAATATCAAACTTTTATCGGTGTGTTTTCCGTCGTATTTCGACCCGCTGAATTCAAAAAACATACTGTCGATGGTCAAAACTATGCTTGGAAAAAAGTTATTCCGCTCCGTACGGAAAATGCATACCTGAGATTTTCTAGTTCCATAATCGATATTGAACTCTGGCAGTAGTGTTTTCCAGTGTATTTCGACCCGCTGAATTCAAAAAATGTACTGTCGATAGCCAAAACTATGCTTGGAAAAAAGTTATTTTGCTCCGTACGGAAAATGCATACCTGAGATTTTCTAGTTCCAGAATCGATATTGAACTTTGGCAGTAGTGTTTTTCAATGTATTTCGACCCGCTGAATTCGAAAAATGTACTGTCGATACCCAAAACTATGCTTGGAAAAAAGTTATTTTGCTCTGTACGAAAAATGCATAGCTGAGATTCTCTAGTTCCAAAATCGATATTGAACTTTGTGAGTTGTGTATTTCAAAGTATTTTGGACCGCTGAATCTAAACAACGTGATGTCGATCGTCCAAACTATGCTTGAAAAAAAGTTATTTTGCTCCGTACGGAAAATGCATACCTGAGATTATCTAGTTCCAGAATCGATATTGAACTTTGGCAGTAGTATTTTTCAGTGTATTTCGACCCGCTGAATCCAAAAAATGTACTGCTTGAATTGAAAATTCCACCGAAAAAAAAATCATGTCTCGCAATACGAAAACGTATGCCCGAGATTCTCGTCTCTCAGAATCAATATCAAACTTTTATCGGTGTGTTTTCCGTCGTATTTCGACCCGCTGAATTCAAAAAATGTACTGTCGATGGTCAAAACTATGCTCGGAAAAAAGTTATTTTGCTCCGTACGAAAAATGCATACCTGAGATTTTCTAGTTCCAGAATCGATATTGAACTTTGGCAGTAATGTTTTTCAGTGTATTTCGACCCGCTGAATTCGAAAAATGTACTGTCGATACCCAGAACTATGCTTGGAAAAAAGTTATTTTGCTCTGTACGAAAAATGCATAGCTGAGATTCTCTAGTTCCAAAATCGATATTGAACTTTGTGAGTTGTGTATTTCAAAGTATTTTGGACCGCTGAATCCAAACAACGTGATGTCGATCGTCCAAACTATGCTTGAAAAAAAGTTATTTTGCTCCGTACGGAAAATGCATACCTGAGATTATCTAGTTTCAGAATCGATATTGAACTTTGGCAGTAGTATTTTTCAGTGTATTTCGACCCGCTGAATCCAAAAAATGTACTGCTTGAATTGAAAATTCCACCGAAAAAAAAATCATGTTTCGCAATACGAAAACGTATGCCCGAGATTCTCGTCTCTCAGAATCAATATCAAACTTTTATCAGTGTGTTTTCCGTCGTATTTTGACCCGCTGAATTCAAAAAACGTACTGTCGATGGTCAGATTTATGCTTGGAAAAAAGTTATTTTGCTCCGTACGGAAAATGCATACCTGAGATTTTCCAGTTCCAGAATCGATATTGAACTCTGGCAGTAGTGTTTTTCAGTGTATTTCGACCCGCTGAATTCAAAAAATGTACTGTCGATATCCAAAACTATGCTCGGAAAAAAGTTATTTTGCTCCGTACGAAAAATGCATAGCTGAGATTCTCTAGTTCCAAAATCGATATTGAACTTTGTAAGTTGTGTATTTCAAAGTATTTTGGACCGCTGAATCCAAACAACGTGATGTCGATCGTCCAAACTATGCTTGAAAAAAAGTTATTTCGCTCCCACGAAAAATGCATACCTGAGATTTTCCAGTTCCAGAATCAATATTAAACTTTGGCAGTAGTGTTTTTTGGTGTATTTCGACCCGCTGAATCCAAAAAATGTACTGCTTGAATTCAAAATTCTACTGAAAAAAAAATCATGTTTCGCAATACGAAAACGTATGCCCGAGATTCTCGTCTTTCAGAATCAATATCAAACTTTGATAGGTGTGTTTTCCGGTGTATTTTGACCCGCTGAATTCAAAAAACGTACTGTCGATGGTCAGATTTATGCTTGGAAAAAAGTTATTTTGCTCCGTACGGAAAATGCATACCTGAGATTATCTAGTTCCAGAATCGATATTGAACTTTGGCAGTAGTATTTTTCAGTGTATTTCGACCCGCTGAATTCAAAAAACATACTGTCGATGGTCAAAACTATGCTTGGGAAGAAGTTATTTCGCTCCGTACGGAAAATGCATACCTGAGATTTTCTAGTTCCAGAATCGATATTGAACTTTGGCAGTAGTGTTTTTCAGTGTATTTTGACCCGCTGAATTCGAAAAATGTACTGTCGATACCCAAAACTATGCTTGGAAAAGAGTTATTTTGCTCCGTACGAAAAATGCATAGCTGTGATTTTCTAGTTCCAAAATCGATATTGAACTTTGAGAGTATTGTTTTTCAGTGTATTTTGACCCGTTGAATCCAAACAACGTACTGTCGATCGTCAAAACTATGCTTGGAAAAAAGTTATTTCGCTCCGTACGAAAAATACATACCTGAGATTTTCTCGTTCCAGAATCGATATTAAACTTTGGCAGTAGTGTCTTTTCGTGTATTTTGACCCGCTGAATTCAAACAACGTACTGTCGATAGTCAAAACCATGCTTGGAAAAAAATTTATTTTGCTCCGTACGAAAACTGCATACCTGAGATCTTCTAGTTCCAGAATCGATATTAAACTTTTTCAGTAGTGTTTTTTGGTGTATTTTGACCCGCTGAATCCAAAAAATGTACTGATTGAATTGAGAATTCTACCGAAAAAAAAATCATGTTTCGCAATACGAAAACGTATGCCCGAGATTCTCGTCTCTCAGAATCAATATCAAACTTTTATCGGTGTGTTTTCCGTCGTATTTCGACCCGCTGAATTCAAAAAACATACTGTCGATGGTCAAAACTATGCTTGGAAAAAAGTTATTCCGCTCCGTACGGAAAATGCATACCTGAGATTTTCTAGTTCCATAATCGATATTGAACTCTGGCAGTAGTGTTTTCCAGTGTATTTCGACCCGCTGAATTCAAAAAATGTACTGTCGATAGCCAAAACTATGCTTGGAAAAAAGTTATTTTGCTCCGTACGGAAAATGCATACCTGAGATTTTCTAGTTCCAGAATCGATATTGAACTTTGGCAGTAGTGTTTTTCAGTGTATTTCGACCCGCTGAATTCGAAAAATGTACTGTCGATACCCAAAACTATGCTTGGAAAAAAGTTATTTTGCTCTGTACGAAAAATGCATAGCTGAGATTCTCTAGTTCCAAAATCGATATTGAACTTTGTGAGTTGTGTATTTCAAAGTATTTTGGACCGCTGAATCTAAACAACGTGATGTCGATCGTCCAAACTATGCTTGAAAAAAAGTTATTTTGCTCCGTACGGAAAATGCATACCTGAGATTATCTAGTTCCAGAATCGATATTGAACTTTGGCAGTAGTATTTTTCAGTGTATTTCGACCCGCTGAATCCAAAAAATGTACTGCTTGAATTGAAAATTCCACCGAAAAAAAAATCATGTTTCGCAATACGAAAACGTATGCCCGAGATTCTCGTCTCTCAGAATCAATATCAAACTTTTATCGGTGTGTTTTCCGTCGTATTTCGACCCGCTGAATTCAAAAAATGTACTGTCGATGGTCAAAACTATGCTCGGAAAAAAGTTATTTTGCTCCGTACGAAAAATGCATACCTGAGATTTTCTAGTTCCAGAATCGATATTGAACTTTGGCAGTAGTGTTTTTCAGTGTATTTCGACCCGCTGAATTCGAAAAATGTACTGTCGATACCCAAAACTATGCTTGGAAAAAAGTTATTTTGCTCTGTACGAAAAATGCATAGCTTAGATTCTCTAGTTCCAAAATCGATATTGAACTTTGTGAGTTGTGTATTTCAAAGTATTTTGGACCGCTGAATCCAAACAACGTGATGTCGATCGTCCAAACTATGCTTGAAAAAAAGTTATTTTGCTCCGTACGGAAAATGCATACCTGAGATTATCTAGTTCCAGAATCGATATTGAACTTTGGCAGTAGTATTTTTCAGTGTATTTCGACCCGCTGAATCCAAAAAATGTACTGCTTGAATTGAAAATTCCACCGAAAAAAAAATCATGTTTCGCAATACGAAAACGTATGCCCGAGATTCTCGTCTCTCAGAATCAATATCAAACTTTTATCGGTGTGTTTTCCGTCGTATTTCGACCCGCTGAATTCAAAAAACATACTGTCGATGGTCAAAACTATGCTTGGAAAAAAGTTATTCCGCTCCGTACGGAAAATGCATACCTGAGATTTTCCAGTTCCAGAATCGATATTGAACTCTGGCAGTAGTGTTTTTCAGTGTATTTCGACCCGCTGAATTCAAAAAATGTACTGTCGATAGCCAAAACTATGCTCGGAAAAAAGTTATTTTGCTCCGTACGAAAAATGCATAGCTGTGATTTTCTAGTTCCAAAATCGATATTGAACTTTGAGAGTAGTGTTTTTCAGTGTATTTCGACCCGCTGAATTCAAAAAATGTACTGTCGATATCCAAAACTATGCTCGGAAAAAAGTTATTTTGCTCCGTACGAAAAATGCATAGCTGTGATTTTCTTGTTCCAAAATCGATATTGAACTTTGAAAGTATTGTTTTTCAGTGTATTTTGACCCGCTGAATCCAAACAACGTACTGTCGATTGTCAAAACTATGCTTGGAAAAAAGTTATTTTGCTCCGTACGGAAAATGCATACCTGAGATTTTCTAGTTCCAGAATCGATATTGAACTTTGGCAGTAGTGTTTTTCAGTGTATTTCGACCCGCTGAATTCGAAAAATGTACTGTCGATACCCAAAACTATGCTTGGAAAAAAGTTATTTTGCTCTGTACGAAAAATGCATAGCTGAGATTCTCTAGTTCCAAAATCGATATTGAACTTTGTGAGTTGTGTATTTCAAAGTATTCTGGACCGCTGAATCTAAACAACGTGATGTCGATCGTCCAAACTATGCTTGAAAAAAAGTTATTTTGCTCCGTACGGAAAATGCATACCTGAGATTATCTAGTTCCAGAATCGATATTGAACTTTGGCAGTAGTATTTTTCAGTGTATTTCGACCCGCTGAATCCAAAAAATGTACTGCTTGAATTGAAAATTCCACCGAAAAAAAAATCATGTTTCGCAATACGAAAACGTATGCCCGAGATTCTCGTCTCTCAGAATCAATATCAAACTTTTATCGGTGTGTTTTCCGTCGTATTTCGACCCGCTGAATTCAAAAAATGTACTGTCGATGGTCAAAACTATGCTCGGAAAAAAGTTATTTTGCTCCGTACGAAAAATGCATACCTGAGATTTTCTAGTTCCAGAATCGATATTGAACTTTGGCAGTAGTGTTTTTCAGTGTATTTCGACCCGCTGAATTCGAAAAATGTACTGTCGATACCCAAAACTATGCTTGGAAAAAATTTATTTTGCTCTGTACGAAAAATGCATAGCTGAGATTCTCTAGTTCCAAAATCGATATTGAACTTTGTGAGTTGTGTATTTCAAAGTATTTTGGACCGCTGAATCCAAACAACGTGATGTCGATCGTCCAAACTATGCTTGAAAAAAAGTTATTTTGCTCCGTACGGAAAATGCATACCTGAGATTATCTAGTTCCAGAATCGATATTGAACTTTGGCAGTAGTATTTTTCAGTGTATTTCGACCCGCTGAATCCAAAAAATGTACTGCTTGAATTGAAAATTCCACCGAAAAAAAAATCATGTTTCGCAATACGAAAACGTATGCCCGAGATTCTCGTCTCTCAGAATCAATATCAAACTTTTATCGGTGTGTTTTCCGTCGTATTTCGACCCGCTGAATTCAAAAAACATACTGTCGATGGTCAAAACTATGCTTGGAAAAAAGTTATTCCGCTCCGTACGGAAAATGCATACCTGAGATTTTCCAGTTCCAGAATCGATATTGAACTCTGGCAGTAGTGTTTTTCAGTGTATTTCGACCCGCTGAATTCAAAAAATGTACTGTCGATAGCCAAAACTATGCTCGGAAAAAAGTTATTTTGCTCCGTACGAAAAATGCATAGCTGAGATTCTCTAGTTCCAAAATCGATATTGAACTTTGTAAGTTGTGTATTTCAAAGTATTTTGGACCGCTGAATCCAAACAACGTGATGTCGATCGTCCAAACTATGCTTGAAAAAAAGTTATTTCGCTCCCACGAAAAATGCATACCTGAGATTTTCCAGTTCCAGAATCGATATTAAACTTTGGCAGTAGTGTTTTTTGGTGTATTTCGACCCGCTGAATCCAAAAAATGTACTGCTTGAATTCAAAATTCTACTGAAAAAAAAATCATGTTTCGCAATACGAAAACGTATGCCCGAGATTCTCGTCTTTCAGAATCAATATCAAACTTTGATAGGTGTGTTTTCCGGTGTATTTTGACCCGCTGAATTCAAAAAACGTACTGTCGATGGTCAGATTTATGCTTGGAAAAAAGTTATTTTGCTCCGTACGGAAAATGCATACCTGAGATTATCTAGTTCCAGAATCGATATTGAACTTTGGCAGTAGTATTTTTCAGTGTATTTCGACCCGCTGAATTCAAAAAACATACTGTCGATGGTCAAAACTATGCTTGGGAAGAAGTTATTTCGCTCCGTACGGAAAATGCATACCTGAGATTTTCTAGTTCCAGAATCGATATTGAACTTTGGCAGTAGTGTTTTTCAGTGTATTTTGACCCGCTGAATTCGAAAAATGTACTGTCGATACCCAAAACTATGCTTGGAAAAGAGTTATTTTGCTCCGTACGAAAAATGCATAGCTGTGATTTTCTAGTTCCAAAATCGATATTGAACTTTGAGAGTATTGTTTTTCAGTGTATTTTGACCCGTTGAATCCAAACAACGTACTGTCGATCGTCAAAACTATGCTTGGAAAAAAGTTATTTCGCTCCGTACGAAAAATACATACCTGAGATTTTCTCGTTCCAGAATCGATATTAAACTTTGGCAGTAGTGTCTTTTCGTGTATTTTGACCCGCTGAATTCAAACAACGTACTGTCGATAGTCAAAACCATGCTTGGAAAAAAATTTATTTTGCTCCGTACGAAAACTGCATACCTGAGATCTTCTAGTTCCAGAATCGATATTAAACTTTTTCAGTAGTGTTTTTTGGTGTATTTTGACCCGCTGAATCCAAAAAATGTACTGATTGAATTGAGAATTCTACCGAAAAAAAAATCATGTTTCGCAATACGAAAACGTATGCCCGAGATTCTCGTCTCTCAGAATCAATATCAAACTTTTATCGGTGTGTTTTCCGTCGTATTTCGACCCGCTGAATTCAAAAAACATACTGTCGATGGTCAAAACTATGCTTGGAAAAAAGTTATTCCGCTCCGTACGGAAAATGCATACCTGAGATTTTCTAGTTCCAGAATCGATATTGAACTTTGGCAGTAGTGTTTTTCAGTGTATTTCGACCCGCTGAATTCGAAAAATGTACTGTCGATACCCAAAACTATGCTTGGAAAAAAGTTATTTTGCTCTGTACGAAAAATGCATAGCTGAGATTCTCTAGTTCCAAAATCGATATTGAACTTTGTGAGTTGTGTATTTCAAAGTATTTTGGACCGCTGAATCTAAACAACGTGATGTCGATCGTCCAAACTATGCTTGAAAAAAAGTTATTTTGCTCCGTACGGAAAATGCATACCTGAGATTATCTAGTTCCAGAATCGATATTGAACTTTGGCAGTAGTATTTTTCAGTGTATTTCGACCCGCTGAATCCAAAAAATGTACTGCTTGAATTGAAAATTCCACCGAAAAAAAAATCATGTCTCGCAATACGAAAACGTATGCCCGAGATTCTCGTCTCTCAGAATCAATATCAAACTTTTATCGGTGTGTTTTCCGTCGTATTTCGACCCGCTGAATTCAAAAAATGTACTGTCGATGGTCAAAACTATGCTCGGAAAAAAGTTATTTTGCTCCGTACGAAAAATGCATACCTGAGATTTTCTAGTTCCAGAATCGATATTGAACTTTGGCAGTAGTGTTTTTCAGTGTATTTCGACCCGCTGAATTCGAAAAATGTACTGTCGATACCCAAAACTATGCTTGGAAAAAAGTTATTTTGCTCTGTACGAAAAATGCATAGCTTAGATTCTCTAGTTCCAAAATCGATATTGAACTTTGTGAGTTGTGTATTTCAAAGTATTTTGGACCGCTGAATCCAAACAACGTGATGTCGATCGTCCAAACTATGCTTGAAAAAAAGTTATTTTGCTCCGTACGGAAAATGCATACCTGAGATTATCTAGTTCCAGAATCGATATTGAACTTTGGCAGTAGTATTTTTCAGTGTATTTCGACCCGCTGAATCCAAAAAATGTACTGCTTGAATTGAAAATTCCACCGAAAAAAAAATCATGTTTCGCAATACGAAAACGTATGCCCGAGATTCTCGTCTCTCAGAATCAATATCAAACTTTTATCGGTGTGTTTTCCGTCGTATTTCGACCCGCTGAATTCAAAAAACATACTGTCGATGGTCAAAACTATGCTTGGAAAAAAGTTATTCCGCTCCGTACGGAAAATGCATACCTGAGATTTTCCAGTTCCAGAATCGATATTGAACTCTGGCAGTAGTGTTTTTCAGTGTATTTCGACCCGCTGAATTCAAAAAATGTACTGTCGATAGCCAAAACTATGCTCGGAAAAAAGTTATTTTGCTCCGTACGAAAAATGCATAGCTGTGATTTTCTAGTTCCAAAATCGATATTGAACTTTGAGAGTAGTGTTTTTCAGTGTATTTCGACCCGCTGAATTCAAAAAATGTACTGTCGATATCCAAAACTATGCTCGGAAAAAAGTTATTTTGCTCCGTACGAAAAATGCATAGCTGTGATTTTCTTGTTCCAAAATCGATATTGAACTTTGAAAGTATTGTTTTTCAGTGTATTTTGACCCGCTGAATCCAAACAACGTACTGTCGATTGTCAAAACTATGCTTGGAAAAAAGTTATTTTGCTCCGTACGGAAAATGCATACCTGAGATTTTCTAGTTCCAGAATCGATATTGAACTTTGGCAGTAGTGTTTTTCAGTGTATTTTGACCCGCTGAATTCGAAAAATGTACTGTCGATACCCAAAACTATGCTTGGAAAAAAGTTATTTTGCTCTGTACGAAAAATGCATAGCTGAGATTCTCTAGTTCCAAAATCGATATTGAACTTTGTGAGTTGTGTATTTCAAAGTATTTTGGACCGCTGAATCCAAACAACGTGATGTCGATCGTCCAAACTATGCTTGAAAAAAAGTTATTTTGCTCCGTACGGAAAATGCATACCTGAGATTATCTAGTTCCAGAATCGATATTGAACTTTGGCAGTAGTATTTTTCAGTGTATTTCGACCCGCTGAATCCAAAAAATGTACTGCTTGAATTGAAAATTCTACCGAAAAAAAAATCATGTTTCGCAATACGAAAACGTATGCCCGAGATTCTCGTCTCTCAGAATCAATATCAAACTTTTATCGGTGTGTTTTCCGTCGTATTTCGACCCGCTGAATTCAAAAAACATACTGTCGATGGTCAAAACTATGCCTGGAAAAAAGTTATTCCGCTCCGTACGGAAAATGCATACCTGAGATTTTCTAGTTCCAGAATCGATATTGAACTCTGGCAGTAGTGTTTTTCAGTGTATTTTGACCCGCTGAATTCAAAAAATGTACTGTCGATGGCCAAAACTATGCTCGGAAAAAAGTTATTTTGCTCCGTACGAAAAATGCATAGCTGTGATTTTCTAGTTCCAAAATCGATATTGAACTTTGAGAGTAGTGTTTTTCAGTGTATTTCGACCCGCTGAATTCAAAAAATGTACTGTCGATATTCAAAACTATGCTCGGAAAAAAGTTATTTTGCTCCGTACGAAAAATGCATAGCTGTGATTTTCTTGTTCCAAAATCGATATTGAACTTTGAAAGTATTGTTTTTCAGTGTATTTTGACCCGCTGAATCGAACAAATGTACTGCTTGAATTGAAAGTTCTACCGAAAATAAATTCATGTTTCGCAATACGAAAACGTATGCCCGAGATTCTCGTCTCTCAGAATCAATATCAAACTTTTATAGGTGTGTTTTCCGTTGTATTCCGACTCGCTGAATTCAAAAAACATACTGTCGTTGGTCAAAACTATGCTTGGGAAGAAGTTATTCCGCTCCGTACGGAAAGTGCATACCTGAGATTTTCTAGTTCCAGAATCGATATTGAACTTTGGCAGTAGTGTTTTTCAGTGTATTTCGACCCGCTGAATTCGAAAAATGTACTGTCGATACCCAAAACTATGCTTGGAAAAGAGTTATTTTGCTCCGTACGAAAAATGCATAGCTGTGATTTTCTAGTTCCAAAATCGATATTGAACTTTAAGAGTATTGTTTTCCAGTGTATTTTGACCCGTTGAATCCAAACAACGTACTGTCGATCGTCAAAACTATGCTTGGAAAAAAGTTATTTCGCTCCGTACGAAAAATACATACCTGAGATTTTCTCATTCCAGAATCGATATTAAACTTTGGCAGTAGTGTCTTTTCGTGTATTTTGACCCGCTGAATTCAAACAACGTACTGTCGATTGTCAAAACTATGCTTGGAAAAAAGTTATTTTGCTCCGTACGGAAAATGCATACCTGAGATTTTCTAGTTCCAGAATCGATATTGAACTTTGGCAGTAGTGTTTTTCAGTGTATTTCGACCCGCTGAATTCGAAAAATGTACTGTCGATACCCAAAACTATGCTTGGAAAAAAGTTATTTTGCTCTGTACGAAAAATGCATAGCTGAGATTCTCTAGTTCCAAAATCGATATTGAACTTTGTGAGTTGTGTATTTCAAAGTATTCTGGACCGCTGAATCTAAACAACGTGATGTCGATCGTCCAAACTATGCTTGAAAAAAAGTTATTTTGCTCCGTACGGAAAATGCATACCTGAGATTATCTAGTTCCAGAATCGATATTGAACTTTGGCAGTAGTATTTTTCAGTGTATTTCGACCCGCTGAATCCAAAAAATGTACTGCTTGAATTGAAAATTCCACCGAAAAAAAAATCATGTTTCGCAATACGAAAACGTATGCCCGAGATTCTCGTCTCTCAGAATCAATATCAAACTTTTATCGGTGTGTTTTCCGTCGTATTTCGACCCGCTGAATTCAAAAAATGTACTGTCGATGGTCAAAACTATGCTCGGAAAAAAGTTATTTTGCTCCGTACGAAAAATGCATACCTGAGATTTTCTAGTTCCAGAATCGATATTGAACTTTGGCAGTAGTGTTTTTCAGTGTATTTCGACCCGCTGAATTCGAAAAATGTACTGTCGATACCCAAAACTATGCTTGGAAAAAATTTATTTTGCTCTGTACGAAAAATGCATAGCTGAGATTCTCTAGTTCCAAAATCGATATTGAACTTTGTGAGTTGTGTATTTCAAAGTATTTTGGACCGCTGAATCCAAACAACGTGATGTCGATCGTCCAAACTATGCTTGAAAAAAAGTTATTTTGCTCCGTACGGAAAATGCATACCTGAGATTATCTAGTTCCAGAATCGATATTGAACTTTGGCAGTAGTATTTTTCAGTGTATTTCGACCCGCTGAATCCAAAAAATGTACTGCTTGAATTGAAAATTCCACCGAAAAAAAAATCATGTTTCGCAATACGAAAACGTATGCCCGAGATTCTCGTCTCTCAGAATCAATATCAAACTTTTATCGGTGTGTTTTCCGTCGTATTTCGACCCGCTGAATTCAAAAAACATACTGTCGATGGTCAAAACTATGCTTGGAAAAAAGTTATTCCGCTCCGTACGGAAAATGCATACCTGAGATTTTCCAGTTCCAGAATCGATATTGAACTCTGGCAGTAGTGTTTTTCAGTGTATTTCGACCCGCTGAATTCAAAAAATGTACTGTCGATAGCCAAAACTATGCTCGGAAAAAAGTTATTTTGCTCCGTACGAAAAATGCATAGCTGTGATTTTCTAGTTCCAAAATCGATATTGAACTTTGAGAGTAGTGTTTTTCAGTGTATTTCGACCCGCTGAATTCAAAAAATGTACTGTCGATATCCAAAACTATGCTCGGAAAAAAGTTATTTTGCTCCGTACGAAAAATGCATAGCTGTGATTTTCTTGTTCCAAAATCGATATTGAACTTTGAAAGTATTGTTTTTCAGTGTATTTTGACCCGCTGAATCCAAACAACGTACTGTCGATTGTCAAAACTATGCTTGGAAAAAAGTTATTTTGCTCCGTACGGAAAATGCATACCTGAGATTTTCTAGTTCCAGAATCGATATTGAACTTTGGCAGTAGTGTTTTTCAGTGTATTTCGACCCGCTGAATTCGAAAAATGTACTGTCGATACCCAAAACTATGCTTGGAAAAAAGTTATTTTGCTCTGTACGAAAAATGCATAGCTGAGATTCTCTAGTTCCAAAATCGATATTGAACTTTGTGAGTTGTGTATTTCAAAGTATTCTGGACCGCTGAATCTAAACAACGTGATGTCGATCGTCCAAACTATGCTTGAAAAAAAGTTATTTTGCTCCGTACGGAAAATGCATACCTGAGATTATCTAGTTCCAGAATCGATATTGAACTTTGGCAGTAGTATTTTTCAGTGTATTTCGACCCGCTGAATCCAAAAAATGTACTGCTTGAATTGAAAATTCCACCGAAAAAAAAATCATGTTTCGCAATACGAAAACGTATGCCCGAGATTCTCGTCTCTCAGAATCAATATCAAACTTTTATCGGTGTGTTTTCCGTCGTATTTCGACCCGCTGAATTCAAAAAATGTACTGTCGATGGTCAAAACTATGCTCGGAAAAAAGTTATTTTGCTCCGTACGAAAAATGCATACCTGAGATTTTCTAGTTCCAGAATCGATATTGAACTTTGGCAGTAGTGTTTTTCAGTGTATTTCGACCCGCTGAATTCGAAAAATGTACTGTCGATACCCAAAACTATGCTTGGAAAAAATTTATTTTGCTCTGTACGAAAAATGCATAGCTGAGATTCTCTAGTTCCAAAATCGATATTGAACTTTGTGAGTTGTGTATTTCAAAGTATTTTGGACCGCTGAATCCAAACAACGTGATGTCGATCGTCCAAACTATGCTTGAAAAAAAGTTATTTTGCTCCGTACGGAAAATGCATACCTGAGATTATCTAGTTCCAGAATCGATATTGAACTTTGGCAGTAGTATTTTTCAGTGTATTTCGACCCGCTGAATCCAAAAAATGTACTGCTTGAATTGAAAATTCCACCGAAAAAAAAATCATGTTTCGCAATACGAAAACGTATGCCCGAGATTCTCGTCTCTCAGAATCAATATCAAACTTTTATCGGTGTGTTTTCCGTCGTATTTCGACCCGCTGAATTCAAAAAACATACTGTCGATGGTCAAAACTATGCTTGGAAAAAAGTTATTCCGCTCCGTACGGAAAATGCATACCTGAGATTTTCCAGTTCCAGAATCGATATTGAACTCTGGCAGTAGTGTTTTTCAGTGTATTTCGACCCGCTGAATTCAAAAAATGTACTGTCGATAGCCAAAACTATGCTCGGAAAAAAGTTATTTTGCTCCGTACGAAAAATGCATAGCTGAGATTCTCTAGTTCCAAAATCGATATTGAACTTTGTAAGTTGTGTATTTCAAAGTATTTTGGACCGCTGAATCCAAACAACGTGATGTCGATCGTCCAAACTATGCTTGAAAAAAAGTTATTTCGCTCCCACGAAAAATGCATACCTGAGATTTTCCAGTTCCAGAATCGATATTAAACTTTGGCAGTAGTGTTTTTTGGTGTATTTCGACCCGCTGAATCCAAAAAATGTACTGCTTGAATTCAAAATTCTACTGAAAAAAAAATCATGTTTCGCAATACGAAAACGTATGCCCGAGATTCTCGTCTTTCAGAATCAATATCAAACTTTGATAGGTGTGTTTTCCGGTGTATTTTGACCCGCTGAATTCAAAAAACGTACTGTCGATGGTCAGATTTATGCTTGGAAAAAAGTTATTTTGCTCCGTACGGAAAATGCATACCTGAGATTATCTAGTTCCAGAATCGATATTGAACTTTGGCAGTAGTATTTTTCAGTGTATTTCGACCCGCTGAATTCAAAAAACATACTGTCGATGGTCAAAACTATGCTTGGGAAGAAGTTATTTCGCTCCGTACGGAAAATGCATACCTGAGATTTTCTAGTTCCAGAATCGATATTGAACTTTGGCAGTAGTGTTTTTCAGTGTATTTTGACCCGCTGAATTCGAAAAATGTACTGTCGATACCCAAAACTATGCTTGGAAAAGAGTTATTTTGCTCCGTACGAAAAATGCATAGCTGTGATTTTCTAGTTCCAAAATCGATATTGAACTTTGAGAGTATTGTTTTTCAGTGTATTTTGACCCGTTGAATCCAAACAACGTACTGTCGATCGTCAAAACTATGCTTGGAAAAAAGTTATTTCGCTCCGTACGAAAAATACATACCTGAGATTTTCTCGTTCCAGAATCGATATTAAACTTTGGCAGTAGTGTCTTTTCGTGTATTTTGACCCGCTGAATTCAAACAACGTACTGTCGATAGTCAAAACCATGCTTGGAAAAAAATTTATTTTGCTCCGTACGAAAACTGCATACCTGAGATCTTCTAGTTCCAGAATCGATATTAAACTTTTTCAGTAGTGTTTTTTGGTGTATTTTGACCCGCTGAATCCAAAAAATGTACTGATTGAATTGAGAATTCTACCGAAAAAAAAATCATGTTTCGCAATACGAAAACGTATGCCCGAGATTCTCGTCTCTCAGAATCAATATCAAACTTTTATCGGTGTGTTTTCCGTCGTATTTCGACCCGCTGAATTCAAAAAACATACTGTCGATGGTCAAAACTATGCTTGGAAAAAAGTTATTCCGCTCCGTACGGAAAATGCATACCTGAGATTTTCTAGTTCCAGAATCGATATTGAACTTTGGCAGTAGTGTTTTTCAGTGTATTTCGACCCGCTGAATTCGAAAAATGTACTGTCGATACCCAAAACTATGCTTGGAAAAAAGTTATTTTGCTCTGTACGAAAAATGCATAGCTGAGATTCTCTAGTTCCAAAATCGATATTGAACTTTGTGAGTTGTGTATTTCAAAGTATTTTGGACCGCTGAATCTAAACAACGTGATGTCGATCGTCCAAACTATGCTTGAAAAAAAGTTATTTTGCTCCGTACGGAAAATGCATACCTGAGATTATCTAGTTCCAGAATCGATATTGAACTTTGGCAGTAGTATTTTTCAGTGTATTTCGACCCGCTGAATCCAAAAAATGTACTGCTTGAATTGAAAATTCCACCGAAAAAAAAATCATGTCTCGCAATACGAAAACGTATGCCCGAGATTCTCGTCTCTCAGAATCAATATCAAACTTTTATCGGTGTGTTTTCCGTCGTATTTCGACCCGCTGAATTCAAAAAATGTACTGTCGATGGTCAAAACTATGCTCGGAAAAAAGTTATTTTGCTCCGTACGAAAAATGCATACCTGAGATTTTCTAGTTCCAGAATCGATATTGAACTTTGGCAGTAGTGTTTTTCAGTGTATTTCGACCCGCTGAATTCGAAAAATGTACTGTCGATACCCAAAACTATGCTTGGAAAAAAGTTATTTTGCTCTGTACGAAAAATGCATAGCTTAGATTCTCTAGTTCCAAAATCGATATTGAACTTTGTGAGTTGTGTATTTCAAAGTATTTTGGACCGCTGAATCCAAACAACGTGATGTCGATCGTCCAAACTATGCTTGAAAAAAAGTTATTTTGCTCCGTACGGAAAATGCATACCTGAGATTATCTAGTTCCAGAATCGATATTGAACTTTGGCAGTAGTATTTTTCAGTGTATTTCGACCCGCTGAATCCAAAAAATGTACTGCTTGAATTGAAAATTCCACCGAAAAAAAAATCATGTTTCGCAATACGAAAACGTATGCCCGAGATTCTCGTCTCTCAGAATCAATATCAAACTTTTATCGGTGTGTTTTCCGTCGTATTTCGACCCGCTGAATTCAAAAAACATACTGTCGATGGTCAAAACTATGCTTGGAAAAAAGTTATTCCGCTCCGTACGGAAAATGCATACCTGAGATTTTCCAGTTCCAGAATCGATATTGAACTCTGGCAGTAGTGTTTTTCAGTGTATTTCGACCCGCTGAATTCAAAAAATGTACTGTCGATAGCCAAAACTATGCTCGGAAAAAAGTTATTTTGCTCCGTACGAAAAATGCATAGCTGTGATTTTCTAGTTCCAAAATCGATATTGAACTTTGAGAGTAGTGTTTTTCAGTGTATTTCGACCCGCTGAATTCAAAAAATGTACTGTCGATATCCAAAACTATGCTCGGAAAAAAGTTATTTTGCTCCGTACGAAAAATGCATAGCTGTGATTTTCTTGTTCCAAAATCGATATTGAACTTTGAAAGTATTGTTTTTCAGTGTATTTTGACCCGCTGAATCCAAACAACGTACTGTCGATTGTCAAAACTATGCTTGGAAAAAAGTTATTTTGCTCCGTACGGAAAATGCATACCTGAGATTTTCTAGTTCCAGAATCGATATTGAACTTTGGCAGTAGTGTTTTTCAGTGTATTTTGACCCGCTGAATTCGAAAAATGTACTGTCGATACCCAAAACTATGCTTGGAAAAAAGTTATTTTGCTCTGTACGAAAAATGCATAGCTGAGATTCTCTAGTTCCAAAATCGATATTGAACTTTGTGAGTTGTGTATTTCAAAGTATTTTGGACCGCTGAATCCAAACAACGTGATGTCGATCGTCCAAACTATGCTTGAAAAAAAGTTATTTCGCTCCCACGAAAAATGCATACCTGAGATTTTCCAGTTCCAGAATCGATATTAAACTTTGGCAGTAGTGTTTTTTGGTGTATTTCGACCCGCTGAATCCAAAAAATGTACTGCTCGAATTCAAAATTCTACTGAAAAAAAAATCATGTTTCGCAATACGAAAACGTATGCCCGAGATTCTCGTCTTTCAGAATCAATATCAAACTTTGATAGGTGTGTTTTCCGGTGTATTTTGACCCGCTGAATTCAAAAAACGTACTGTCGATGGTCAGATTTATGCTTGGAAAAATGTTATTTTGCTCCGTACGGAAAATGCATACCTGAGATTATCTAGTTCCAGAATCGATATTGAACTTTGGCAGTAGTATTTTTCAGTGTATTTCGACCCGCTGAATTCAAAAAACATACTGTCGATGGTCAAAACTATGCATGGGAAGAAGTTATTTCGCTCCGTACGGAAAATGCATACCTGAGATTTTCTAGTTCCAGAATCGATATTGAACTTTGGCAGTAGTGTTTTTCAGTGTATTTTGACCCGCTGAATTCGAAAAATGTACTGTCGATACCTAAAACTATGCTTGGAAAAGAGTTATTTTGCTCCGTACGAAAAATGCATAGCTGTGATTTTCTAGTTCCAAAATCGATATTGAACTTTGAGAGTATTGTTTTTCAGTGTATTTTGACCCGTTGAATCCAAACAACGTACTGTCGATCGTCAAAACTATGCTTGGAAAAAAGTTATTTCGCTCCGTACGAAAAATACATACCTGAGATTTTCTCGTTCCAGAATCGATATTAAACTTTGGCAGTAGTGTCTTTTCGTGTATTTTGACCCGCTGAATTCAAACAACGTACTGTCGATAGTCAAAACCATGCTTGGAAAAAAATTTATTTTGCTCCGTACGAAAACTGCATACCTGAGATCTTCTAGTTCCAGAATCGATATTAAACTTTGGCAGTAGTGTTTTTTGGTGTATTTTGACCCGCTGAATCCAAAAAATGTACTAATTGAATTGAGAATTCCACCGAAAAAAAAATCATGTTTCGCAATACGGAAACGTATGCCCGAGATTCTCGTCTCTCAGAATCAATATCAAACTTTTATAGGTGTGTTTTCCGGTGTATTTCGACCCGCTGAATTCAAAAAACATACTGTCGATGGTCAAAAGTATGCTTGGAAAAAAGTTATTCCGCTCCGTACGGAAAATGCATACCTGAGATTTTCTAGTTCCAGAATCGATATTGAACTCTGGCAGTAGTGTTTTTCAGTGTATTTCGACCCGCTGAAGTTAAAAAATGTACTGTCGATAGCCAAAACTATGCTCGGAAAAAAGTTATTTTGCTCCGTACGAATTATGCATAGCTGTGATTTTCTAGTTCCAAAATCGATTTTGAACTTTGAAAGTATTGTTTTTCAGTGTATTTTGACCCGTTGAATCCAAACAACGTACTGTCGATGATCAAAACTATGCTTGGAAAAAAGTTATTTTGCTCCGTACGAAAAATGCATACCTGAGATCTTCTAGTTCCAGAATCGATATTAAACTTTGGCAGTAGTGTTTTTTGGTGTATTTTGACCCGCTGAATCCAAAAAATGTACTGCTTGAATTGAAAATTCTACCGAAAAAAAAATCATGTTTCGCAATAAGAAAACGTATGCCCGAGATTCTCGTCTCTCAGAATCAATATCAAACTTTTATAGGTGTGTTTTCCGGTGTATTTCGACCCGCTGAATTCAAAAAACATACTGTCGATGGTCAAAAGTATGCTTGGAAAAAAGTTATTCCGCTCCGTACGGAAAATGCATACCTGAGATTTTCTAGTTCCAGAATCGATATTGAACTCTGGCAGTAGTGTTTTTCAGTGTATTTCGACCCGCTGAATTTAAAAAATGTACTGT
Organism: Macrophya alboannulata; assembly: GCA_949628255.1. NCBI lineage: Eukaryota > Metazoa > Arthropoda > Insecta > Hymenoptera > Tenthredinidae > Macrophya > Macrophya alboannulata. The sequence continues at coordinate 26,337,114 of OX451208.1, forward strand.
CGATAGCCAAAACTATGCTCGGAAAAAAGTTATTTTGCTCCGTACGAATAATGCATAGCTGTGATTTTCTAGTTCCAAAATCGATTTTGAACTTTGAAAGTATTGTTTTTCAGTGTATTTTGACCCGTTGAATCCAAACAACGTACTGTCGATGATCAAAACTATGCTTGGAAAAAAGTTATTTTGCTCCGTACGAAAAATGCATACCTGAGATCTTCTAGTTCCAGAATCGATATTAAACTTTGGCAGTAGTGTTTTTTGGTGTATTTTGACCCGCTGAATCCAAAAAATGTACTGCTTGGATTGAAAATTCTACCGAAAAAAAAATCATGTTTCGCAATACGAAAACGTATGCCCGAGATTCTCGTCTCTCAGAATCAATATCAGACTTTTATCGGTGTGTTTTCCGTCGTATTTTGACCCGCTGAATTTAAAAAATGTACCGTCGATACCCAAAACTATGCTTGGAAAAGAGTTATTTTGCTCCGTACGAAAAATGCATAGCTGTGATTTTCTAGTTCCAAAATCGATATTGAACTTTAAGAGTATTGTTTTTCAGTGTATTTTGACCCGTTGAATCCAAACAACGTACTGTCGATCGTCAAAACTATGCTTGGAAAAAAGTTATTTCGCTCCGTACGAAAAATACATACCTGAGATTTTCTCGTTCCAGAATCGATATTAAACTTTGGCAGTAGTGTCTTTTCGTGTATTTTGACCCGCTGAATTCAAACAACGTACTGTCGATGGTCAAAACCATGCTTGGAAAAAATTTATTTTGCTCCGTACGAAAAATGCATACCTGAGATCTTCTAGTTCCAGAATCGATATTGAACATTGGCAATAGTGTTTTTTGGTGTATTTTGACCCGCTGAATTCAAACAACGTACTGTCGATGGTCAAAACTATGCTTGGAAAAAAGTTATTTTGCTTCGTACGGAAAATGCATGCTTGAGATTTTCTAGTTCCAAAATCGATATTGAACTTTGAAAGTAGTGTTTTTTGGTGTATTTTGACCCGCTGAATTCGAACAACGTACTGTCGATGGTCAAAACCATGCTTGGAAAAAAATTTATTTTGCTCCGTACGAAAAATGCATACCTGAGATCTTCTAGTTCCAGAATCGATATTAAACTTTGGCAGTAGTGTTTTTTGGTGTATTTTGACCCGCTGAATCCCAAAAATGTACTGCTTGAATTGAAAATTCTACCGAAAAAAAAATCAGGTTTCGCAATACGAAAACGTATGCCCGAGATTCTCGTCTCTCAGAATCAATATCAAACTTTTATCGGTGTGTTTTCCGTCGTATTTCGACCCGCTGAATTCAAAAAACATACTGTCGATGGTCAAAACTATGCTTGGAAAAAAGTTATTCCGCTCCGTACGGAAAATGCATACCTGAGATTTTCTAGTTCCAGAATCGATATTGAACTCTGGCAGTAGTGTTTTTCAGTGTATTTCGACCCGCTGAATACAAAAAATGTACTGTCGATGGCCAAAACTATGCTCGGAAAAAAGTTATTTCGCTCCGTACAAAAAATACATACCTAAGATTTTCTAGTTCCAGAATCGATATTAAACATTGGCAGTAGTGTTTTTTGGTGTATTTTGACCCGCTGAATTCAAACAACGTACTGTCGATGGTCAAAACTATGCTTGGAAAAAAGTTATTTTGCTTCGTACGGAAAATGCATACTTGAGATTTTCTAGTTCCAAAATCGATATTGAACTTTGAAAGTAGTGTTTTTTGGTGTATTTTGACCCGCTGAATTCAAACAACGTACTGTCGATGGTCAAAACCATGCTTGGAAAAAATTTATTTTGCTCCGTACGAAAAATGCATACCTGAGATCTTCTAGTTCCAGAATCGATATTGAACTTTGGCAGTAGTGTTTTTTGGTGTATTTTGACCCGCTGAATCCGAAAAATGTACTGCTTGAATTGAAAATTCTACCGAAAAAAAAATCATGTTTCGCAATACGAAAACGTATGCCCGAGATTCTCGTCTCTCAGAATCAATATCAAACTTTTAAAGGTGTGTTTTCCGGTGTATTTCGACCCGCTGAATTCAAAAACCATACTGTCGATGGTCAAAACTATGCTTGGAAAAAAGTTATTTCGCTCCTTACGGAAAATGCATACCTGAGATTTTCTAGATCCAGAATCGATATTGAACTTTGGCAGTAGTGTTTTCCAGTGTATTTCGACCCGCTGAATTCAGAAAATGTACTGTCGATGGCCAAAACTATGCTTGAAAAAAAGTTATTTTGCTCCGTACGGAAAATGCATACCTAAGATTTTCTAGTTCCAGAATCGATATTGAACTTTGGCAGTAGTGTTTTTCAGTGTATTTCGACCCGCTGAATTCGAAAAATGTACTGTCGATACCCAAAACTATGCTTGGAAAAAAGTTATTTTGCTCCGTACGAAAAATGCATAGCTGAGATTCTCTAGTTCCAAAATCGATATTGAACTTTGTAAGTTGTGTATTTCAAAGTATTTTGGACCGCTGAATCCAAACAACGTGATGTCGATCGTCCAAACTATGCTTGAAAAAAAGTTCTTTCGCTCCCACGAAAAATGCATACCTGAGATTTTCCAGTTCCAGAATCGATATTAAACTTTGGCAGTAGTGCTTTTTGGTGTATTTCGACCCGCTGAATCCAAAAAATGTACTGCTTGAATTCAAAATTCTACTGAAAAAAAAATCATGTTTCGCAATACGAAAACGTATGCCCGAGATTCTCGTCTTTCAGAATCAATATCAAACTTTGATAGGTGTGTTTTCCGGTGTATTTTGACCCGCTGAATTCAAAAAACGTACTGTCGATGGTCAGATTTATGCTTGGAAAAAAGTTATTTTGCTCCGTACGGAAAATGCATACCTGAGATTATCTAGTTCCAGAATCGATATTGAACTTGGCAGTAGTATTTTTCAGTGTATTTCGACCCGCTGAATTCAAAAAACATACTGTCGATGGTCAAAACTATGCTTGGGAAGAAGTTATTTCGCTCCGTACGGAAAATGCATACCTGAGATTTTCTAGTTCCAGAATCGATATTGAACTTTGGCAGTAGTGTTTTTCAGTGTATTTTGACCCGCTGAATTCGAAAAATGTACTGTCGATACCCAAAACTATGCTTGGAAAAGAGTTATTTTGCTCCGTACGAAAAATGCATAGCTGTGATTTTCTAGTTCCAAAATCGATATTGAACTTTGAGAGTATTGTTTTTCAGTGTATTTTGACCCGTTGAATCCAAACAACGTACTGTCGATCGTCAAAACTATGCTTGGAAAAAAGTTATTTCGCTCCGTACGAAAAATACATACCTGAGATTTTCTCGTTCCAGAATCGATATTAAACTTTGGCAGTAGTGTCTTTTCGTGTATTTTGACCCGCTGAATTCAAACAACGTACTGTCGATAGTCAAAACCATGCTTGGAAAAAAATTTATTTTGCTCCGTACGAAAACTGCATACCTGAGATCTTCTAGTTCCAGAATCGATATTAAACTTTGGCAGTAGTGTTTTTTGGTGTATTTTGACCCGCTGAATCCAAAAAATGTACTGATTGAATTGAGAATTCCACCGAAAAAAAAATCATGTTTCGCAATACGAAAACGTATGCCCGAGATTCTCGTCTCTCAGAATCAATATCAAACTTTTATAGGTGTGTTTTCCGGTGTATTTCGACCCGCTGAATTCAAAAAACATACTGTCGATGGTCAAAAGTATGCTTGGAAAAAAGTTATTCCGCTCCGTACGGAAAATGCATACCTGAGATTTTCTAGTTCCAGAATCGATATTGAACTCTGGCAGTAGTGTTTTTCAGTGTATTTCGACCCGCTGAATTTAAAAAATGTACTGTCGATAGCCAAAACTATGCTCGGAAAAAAGTTATTCTGCTCCGTACGAATAATGCATAGCTGTGATTTTCTAGTTCCAAAATCGATTTTGAACTTTGAAAGTATTGTTTTTCAGTGTATTTTGACCCGTTGAATCCAAACAACGTACTGTCGATGATCAAAACTATGCTTGGAAAAAAGTTATTTTGCTCCGTACGAAAAATGCATACCTGAGATCTTCTAGTTCCAGAATCGATATTAAACTTTGGCAGTAGTGTTTTTTGGTGTATTTTGACCCGCTGAATCCAAAAAATGTACTGCTTGAATTGAAAATTCTACCGAAAAAAAAATCATGTTTCGCAATACGAAAACGTATGCCCGAGATTCTCGTCTCTCAGAATCAATATCAAACTTTTATCGGTGTGTTTTCCGTCGTATTTCGACCCGCTGAATTTAAAAAATGTACCGTCGATACCCAAAACTATGCTTGGAAAAGAGTTATTTTGCTCCGTACGAAAAATGCATAGCTGTGATTTTCTAGTTCCAAAATCGATATTGAACTTTAAGAGTATTGTTTTTCAGTGTATTTTGACCCGTTGAATCCAAACAACGTACTGTCGATCGTCAAAACTATGCTTGGAAAAAAGTTATTTCGCTCCGTACGAAAAATACATACCTGAGATTTTCTCGTTCCAGAATCGATATTAAACTCTGGCGGTAGTGTTTTTCAGTGTATTTCGACCCGCTGAATTTAAAAAATGTACTGTCGATAGCCAAAACTATGCTCGGAAAAAAGTTATTTAGCTCCGTACGAATAATGCATAGCTGTGATTTTCTAGTTCCAAAATCGATATTGAACTTTAAAAGTATTGTTTTTCAGTGTATTTTGACCCGTTGAATCCAAACAACGTACTGTCGATGATCAAAACTATGCTTGGAAAGAAGTTATTTTGCTCCGTACGAAAAATGCATACCTGAGATCTTCTAGTTCCAGAATCGATATTAAACTTTGGCAGTAGTGTTTTTTGGTGTATTTTGACCCGCTGAATCCAAAAAATGTACTGCTTGAATTGAAAATTCTACCGAAAAAAAAATCATGTTTCGCAATACGAAAACGTATGCCCGAGATTCTCGTCTCTCAGAATCAATATCAAACTTTTATCGGTGTGTTTTCCGTCGTATTTCGACCCGCTGAATTCAAAAAACATACTGTCGATGGTCAAAACTATGCTTGGAAAAAAGTTATTCCGCTCCGTACGGAAAATGCATACCTGAGATTTTCTAGTTCCAGAATCGATATTGAACTCTGGCAGTAGTGTTTTTCAGTGTATTTCGACCCGCTGAATACAAAAAATGTACTGTCGATGGCCAAAACTATGCTCGGAAAAAAGTTATTTCGCTCCGTACAAAAAATACATACCTGAGATTTTCTAGTTCCAGAATCGATATTAAACATTGGCAGTAGTGTTTTTTGGTGTATTTCGACCCGCTGAATTCAAACAACGTTCTGTCGATGGTCAAAACTATGCTTGGAAAAAAGTTATTTTGCTTCGTACGGAAAATGCATACTTGAGATTTTCTAGTTCCAAAATCGATATTGAACTTTGAAAGTAGTGTTTTTTGGTGTATTTTGACCCGCTGAATTCAAACAACGTACTTTCGATGGTCAAAACCATGCTTGGAAAAAATTTATTTTGCTCCGTACGAAAAATGCATACCTGAGATCTTCTAGTTCCAGAATCGATATTGAACTTTGGCAGTAGTGTTTTTTGGTGTATTTTGACCCGCTGGATCCGAAAAATGTACTGCTTGAATTGAAAATTCTACCGAAAAAAAAATCATGTTTCGCAATACGAAAACGTATGCCCGAGATTCTCGTCTCTCAGAATCAATATCAAACTTTTAAAGGTGTGTTTTCCGGTGTATTTCGACCCGCTGAATTCAAAAACCATACTGTCGATGGTCAAAACTATGCTTGGAAAAAAGTTATTTCGCTCCTTACGGAAAATGCATACCTGAGATTTTCTAGATCCAGAATCGATATTGAACTTTGGCAGTAGTGTTTTCCAGTGTATTTCGACCCGCTGAATTCAAAAAATGTACTGTCGATGGCCAAAACTATGCTTGAAAAAAAGTTATTTTGCTCCGTACGGAAAATGCATACCTGAGATTTCCTAGTTCCAGAATCGATATTGAACTTTGGCAGTAGTGTTTTTCAGTGTATTTCGACCCGCTGAATTCGAAAAATGTACTGTCAATACCCAAAACTATGCTTGGAAAAAAGTTATTTTGCTCCGTACGAAAAATGCATAGCTGAGATTCTCTAGTTCCAAAATCGATATTGAACTTTGTAAGTTGTGTATTTCAAAGTATTTTGGACCGCTGAATCCAAACAACGTGATGTCGATCGTCCAAACTATGCTTGAAAAAAAGTTATTTCGCTCCCACGAAAAATGCATACCTGAGATTTTCCAGTTCCAGAATCGATATTAAACTTTGGCAGTAGTGTTTTTTGGTGTATTTCGACCCGCTGAATCCAAAAAATGTACTGCTTGAATTCAAAATACTTCTGAAAAAAAAATCATGTTTCGCAATACGAAAACGTATGCCCGAGATTCTCGTCTTTCAGAATCAATATCAAACTTTGATAGGTGTGTTTTCCGGTGTATTTTGACCCGCTAAATTCAAAAAACGTACTGTCGATGGTCAGATTTATGCTTGGAAAAAAGTTATTTTGCTCCGTACGGAAAATGCATACCTGAGATTATCTAGTTCCAGAATCGATATTGAACTTTGGCAGTAGTATTTTTCAGTGTATTTCGACCCGCTGAATTCAAAAAACATACTGTCGATGGTCAAAACTATGCTTGGGAAGAAGTTATTTCGCTCCGTACGGAAAATGCATACCTGAGATTTTCTAGTTCCAGAATCGATATTGAACTTTGGCAGTAGTGTTTTTCAGTGTATTTTGACCCGCTGAATTCGAAAAATGTACTGTCGATACCCAAAACTATGCTTGGAAAAGAGTTATTTTGCTCCGTACGAAAAATGCATAGCTGTGATTTTCTAGTTCCAAAATCGATATTGAACTTTGAGAGTATTGTTTTTCAGTGTATTTTGACCCGTTGAATCCAAACAACGTACTGTCGATCGTCAAAACTATGCTTGGAAAAAAGTTATTTCGCTCCGTACGAAAAATACATACCTGAGATTTCTCGTTCCAGAATCGATATTAAACTTTGGCAGTAGTGTCTTTTCGTGTATTTTGACCCGCTGAATTCAAACAACGTACTGTCGATAGTCAAAACCATGCTTGGAAAAAAATTTATTTTGCTCCGTACGAAAACTGCATACCTGAGATCTTCTAGTTCCAGAATCGATATTAAACTTTGGCAGTAGTGTTTTTTGGTGTATTTTGACCCGCTGAATCCAAAAAATGTACTGATTGAATTGAGAATTCCACCGAAAAAAAAATCATGTTTCGCAATACGAAAACGTATGCCCGAGATTCTCGTCTCTCAGAATCAATATCAAACTTTTATAGGTGTGTTTTCCGGTGTATTTCGACCCGCTGAATTCAAAAAACATACTGTCGATGGTCAAAAGTATGCTTGGAAAAAAGTTATTCCGCTCCGTACGGAAAATGCATACCTGAGATTTTCTAGTTCCAGAATCGATATTGAACTCTGGCAGTAGTGTTTTTCAGTGTATTTCGACCCGCTGAATTTAAAAAATGTACTGTCGATAGCCAAAACTATGCTCGGAAAAAAGTTATTTTGCTCCGTACGAATAATGCATAGCTGTGATTTTCTAGTTCCAAAATCGATTTTGAACTTTGAAAGTATTGTTTTTCAGTGTATTTTGACCCGTTGAATCCAAACAACGTACTGTCGATGATCAAAACTATGCTTGGAAAAAAGTTATTTTGCTCCGTACGAAAAATGCATACCTGAGATCTTCTAGTTCCAGAATCGATATTAAACTTTGGCAGTAGTGTTTTTTGGTGTATTTTGACCCGCTGAATCCAAAAAATGTACTGCTTGAATTGAAAATTCTACCGAAAAAAAAATCATGTTTCGCAATACGAAAACGTATGCCCGAGATTCTCGTCTCTCAGAATCAATATCAAACTTTTATCGGTGTGTTTTCCGTCGTATTTTGACCCGCTGAATTTAAAAAATGTACCGTCGATACCCAAAACTATGCTTGGAAAAGAGTTATTTTGCTCCGTACGAAAAATGCATAGCTGTGATTTTCTAGTTCCAAAATCGATATTGAACTTTAAGAGTATTGTTTTTCAGTGTATTTTGACCCGTTGAATCCAAACAACGTACTGTCGATCGTCAAAACTATGCTTGGAAAAAAGTTATTTCGCTCCGTACGAAAAATACATACCTGAGATTTTCTCGTTCCAGAATCGATATTAAACTTTGGCAGTAGTGTCTTTTCGTGTATTTTGACCCGCTGAATTCAAACAACGTACTGTCGATGGTCAAAACCATGCTTGGAAAAAATTTATTTTGCTCCGTACGAAAAATGCATACCTGAGATCTTCTAGTTCCAGAATCGATATTGAACATTGGCAGTAGTGTTTTTTGGTGTATTTTGACCCGCTGAATTCAAACAACGTACTGTCGATGGTCAAAACTATGCTTGGAAAAAAGTTATTTTGCTTCGTACGGAAAATGCATGCTTGAGATTTTCTAGTTCCAAAATCGATATTGAACTTTGAAAGTAGTTTTTTTTGGTGTATTTTGACCCGCTGAATTCGAACAACGTACTGTCGATGGTCAAAACCATGCTTGGAAAAAATTTATTTTGCTCCGTACGAAAAATGCATACCTGAGATCTTCTAGTTCCAGAATCGATATTAAACTTTGGCAGTAGTGTTTTTTGGTGTATTTTGACCCGCTAAATCCAAAAAATGTACTGCTTGAATTGAAAATTCTACCGAAAAAAAAATCATGTTTCGCAATACGAAAACGTATGCCCGAGATTCTCGTCTCTCAGAATCAATATCAAACTTTTATAGGTGTGTTTTTTGTTGTATTCCGACTCGCTGAATTCAAAAAACATACTGTCGTTGGTCAAAACTATGCTCGGAAAAAAGTTATTTTGCTCCGTACGAAAAATGCATAGCTGTGATTTTCTAGTTCCAAAATCGATATTGAACTTTGAGAGTAGTGTTTTTCAGTGTATTTCGACCCGCTGAATTCAAAAAATGTACTGTTGATATCCAAAACTATGCTCGGAAAAAAGTTATTTTGCTCCTTACGAAAAATGCATAGCTGTGATTTTCTTGTTCCAAAATCGATATTGAACTTTGGCAGTAGTGTTTTTCAGTGTATTTTGACCCGCTGAATCCAAACAACGTACTGTCGATCGTCAAAAATATGCTTGGAAAAAAGTTATTTTGCTCCGTACGAAAAATGCATACCTGAAATTCTCTAGTTCCAAAATCGATATCGAACTTTGAAAGTAGTGTTTTTCAGTGTATTTTGACCCGCTGAATCGAACAAATGTACTGCTTGAATTAAAAGTTCTACCGAAAATAAATTCATGTTTCGCAATACGAAAACGTATGCCCGAGATTCTCGTCTCTCAGAATCAATATCAAACTTTTATAGGTGTGTTTTCCGTTGTATTCCGACTCGCTGAATTCAAAAAACATACTGTCGTTGGTCAAAACTATGCTTGGGAAGAAGTTATTTCGCTCCGTACGGAAAGTGCATACCTGAGATTTTCTAGTTCCAGAATCGATATTGAACTTTGGCAGTAGTGTTTTTCAGTGTATTTCGACCCGCTGAATTCGAAAAATGTACTGTCGATACCCAAAACTATGCTTGGAAAAGAGTTATTTTGCTCCGTACGAAAAATGCATAGCTGTGATTTTCTAGTTCCAAAATCGATATTGAACTTTAAGAGTATTGTTTTTCAGTGTATTTTGACCCGTTGAATCCAAACAACGTACTGTCGATCGTCAAAACTATGCTTGGAAAAAAGTTATTTCGCTCCGTACGAAAAATACATACCTGAGATTTTCTCATTCCAGAATCGATATTAAACTTTGGCAGTAGTGTCTTTTCGTGTATTTTGACCCGCTGAATTCAAACAACGTACTGTCGATGGTCAAAACCATGCTTGGAAAAAATTTATTTTGCTCCGTACGAAAAATGCATACCTGAGATCTTCTAGTTCCAGAATCGATATTAAACTTTGGCAGTAGTGTTTTTTGGTGTATTTTGACCCGCTGAATCCGAAAAATGTACTGCTTGAATTGAAAATTCTACCGAAAAAAAAATCATGTTTCGCAATACGAAAACGTATGCCCGAGATTCTCGTCTCTCAGAATCAATATCAAACTTTTATAGGTGTGTTTTCCGGTGTATTTCGACCCGCTGAATTCAAAAACCATACTGTCGATGGTCAAAACTATGCTTGGAAAAAAGTTATTTCGCTCCTTACGGAAAATGCATACCTGAGATTTTCTAGATCCAGAATCGATATTGAACTTTGGCAGTAGTGTTTTCCAGTGTATTTCGACCCGCTGAATTCAAAAAATGTACTGTCGATGGCCAAAACTATGCTTGGAAAAAAGTTATTTTGCTCCGTACGGAAAATGCATACCTGAGATTTTCTAGTTCCGGAATCGATATTGAACTTTGGCAGTAGTGTTTTTCAGTGTATTTCGACCCGCTGAATTCGAAAAATGTACTGTCGATACCCAAAACTATGCTTGGAAAAAAGTTATTTTGCTCTGTACGAAAAATGCATAGCTGAGATTCTCTAGTTCCAAAATCGATATTGAACTTTGTAAGTTGTGTATTTCAAAGTATTTTGGACCGCTGAATCCAAACAACGTGATGTCGATCGTCCAAACTATGCTTGAAAAAAAGTTATTTTGCTCCGTACGGAAAATGCATACCTGAGATTATCTAGTTCCAGAATCGATATTGAACTTTGGCAGTAGTATTTTTCAGTGTATTTCGACCCGCTGAATCCAAAAAATGTACTGCTTGAATTGAAAATTCTACCGAAAAAAAAATCATGTTTCGCAATACGAAAACGTATGCCCGAGATTCTCGTCTCTCAGAATCAATATCAAACTTTTATCGGTGTGTTTTCCGTCGTATTTCGACCCGCTGAATTCAAAAAACATACTGTCGATGGTCAAAACTATGCTTGGAAAAAAGTTATTCCGCTCCGTACGGAAAATGCATACCTGAGATTTTCTAGTTCCAGAATCGATATTGAACTCTGGCAGTAGTGTTTTTCAGTGTATTTCGACCCGCTGAATTCAAAAAATGTACTGTCGATAGCCAAAACTATGCTCGGAAAAAAGTTATTTTGCTCCGTACGAAAAATGCATAGCTGTGATTTTCTAGTTCCAAAATCGATATTGAACTTTGAGAGTAGTGTTTTTCAGTGTATTTCGACCCGCTGAATTCAAAAAATGTACTGTCGATATCCAAAACTATGCTCGGAAAAAAGTTATTTTGCTCCGTACGAAAAATGCATAGCTGTGATTTTCTTGTTCCAAAATCGATATTGAACTTTGAAAGTATTGTTTTTCAGTGTATTTTGACCCGCTGAATCCAAACAACGTACTGTCGATCGTCGAAAATATGCTTGGAAAAAAGTTATTTTGCTCCGTACGAAAAATGCATACCTGAAATTCTCTAGTTCCAAAATCGATATCGAACTTTGAAAGTAGTGTTTTTCAGTGTATTTTGACCCGCTGAATCGAACAAATGTACTGCTTGAATTGAAAGTTCTACCGAAAATAAATTCATGTTTCGCAATACGAAAACGTATGCCCGAGATTCTCGTCTCTCAGAATCAATATCAAACTTTTATAGGTGTGTTTTCCGTTGTATTCCGACTCGCTGAATTCAAAAAACATACTGTCGTTGGTCAAAACTATGCTTGGGAAGAAGTTATTTCGCTCCGTACGGAAAGTGCATACCTGAGATTTTCTAGTTCCAGAATCGATATTGAACTTTGGCAGTAGTGTTTTTCAGTGTATTTCGACCCGCTGAATTCGAAAAATGTACTGTCGATACCCAAAACTATGCTTGGAAAAGAGTTATTTTGCTCCGTACGAAAAATGCATAGCTGTGATTTTCTAGTTCCAAAATCGATATTGAACTTTAAGAGTATTGTTTTTCAGTGTATTTTGACCCGTTGAATCCAAACAACGTACTGTCGATCGTCAAAACTATGCTTGGAAAAAAGTTATTTCGCTCCGTACGAAAAATACATACCTGAGATTTTCTCATTCCAGAATCGATATTAAACTTTGGCAGTAGTGTCTTTTCGTGTATTTTGACCCGCTGAATTCAAACAACGTACTGTCGATGGTCAAAACCATGCTTGGAAAAAATTTATTTTGCTCCGTACGAAAAATGCATACCTGAGATCTTCTAGTTCCAGAATCGATATTAAACTTTGGCAGTAGTGTTTTTTGGTGTATTTTGACCCGCTGAATCCGAAAAATGTACTGCTTGAATTGAAAATTCTACCGAAAAAAAATCATGTTTCGCAATACGAAAACGTATGCCCGAGATTCTCGTCTCTCAGAATCAATATCAAACTTTTATAGGTGTGTTTTCCGGTGTATTTCGACCCGCTGAATTCAAAAACCATACTGTCGATGGTCAAAACTATGCTTGGAAAAAAGTTATTTCGCTCCTTACGGAAAATGCATACCTGAGATTTTCTAGATCCAGAATCGATATTGAACTTTGGCAGTAGTGTTTTCCAGTGTATTTCGACCCGCTGAATTCAAAAAATGTACTGTCGATGGCCAAAACTATGCTTGGAAAAAAGTTATTTTGCTCCGTACGGAAAATGCATACCTGAGATTTTCTAGTTCCGGAATCGATATTGAACTTTGGCAGTAGTGTTTTTCAGTGTATTTCGACCCGCTGAATTCGAAAAATGTACTGTCGATACCCAAAACTATGCTTGGAAAAAAGTTATTTTGCTCCGTACGAAAAATGCATAGCTGAGATTCTCTAGTTCCAAAATCGATATTGAACTTTGTAAGTTGTGTATTTCAAAGTATTTTGGACCGCTGAATCCAAACAACGTGATGTCGATCGTCCAAACTATGCTTAAAAAAAAGTTATTTCGCTCCCACGAAAAATGCATACCTGAGATTTTCCAGTTCCAGAATCGATATTAAACTTTGGCAGTAGTGTTTTTTGGTGTATTTCGACCCGCTGAATCCAAAAAATGTACTGCTTGAATTCAAAATTCTACTGAAAAAAAAATCATGTTTCGCAATACGAAAACGTATGCCCGAGATTCTCGTCTTTCAGAATCAATATCAAACTTTGATAGGTGTGTTTTCCGGTGTATTTTGACCCGCTGAATTCAAAGAACGTACTGTCGATGGTCAGATTTATGCTTGGAAAAAAGTTATATGCTCCGTACGGAAAATGCATACCTGAGATTATCTAGTTCCAGAATCGATATTAAACTTTGGCAGTAGTATTTTTCAGTGTATTTCGACCCGCTGAATTCAAAAAATGTACTGTCGATGTCCAAAACTATGCTTGGAAAAAAGTTTTTTCGCTCCGTACGAAAAATGCATACCTGAAATTCTCCAGTTCCAAAATCGATATTGAACTTTGAGAGTAGTGTTTTCCAGTGTATTTCGACCCGCTGAATTCAAAAAATGTACTGTCGATGGTCAAAACTATGCTTGGAAAAAAGTTATTCCGCTCCGTACGGAAAATGCATACCTGAGATTTTCTAGTTCCAGAATCGATATTGAACTCTGGCAGTAGTGTTTTTCAGTGTATTTCGACCCGCTGAATACAAAAAATGTACTGTCGATGGCCAAAACTATGCTCGGAAAAAAGTTATTTCGCTCCGTACGAATTATGCATAGCTGTGATTTTCTAGTTCCAGAATCGATATTAAACATTGGCAGTAGTGTTTTTTGGTGTATTTTGACCCGCTGAATTCAAACAACGTACTGTCGATGGTCAAAACTATGCTTGGAAAAAAGTTATTTTGCTTCGTACGGAAAATGCATACTTGAGATTTTCTAGTTCCAAAATCGATATTGAACTTTGAAAGTAGTGTTTTTTGGTGTATTTTGACCCGCTGAATTCAAACAACGTACTGTCGATGGTCAAAACCATGCTTGGAAAAAATTTATTTTGCTCCGTACGAAAAATGCATACCTGAGATCTTCTAGTTCCAGAATCGATATTGAACTTTGGCAGTAGTGTTTTTTGGTGTATTTTGACCCGCTGAATCCGAAAAATGTACTGCTTGAATTGAAAATTCTACCGAAAAAAAAATCATGTTTCGCAATACGAAAACGTATGCCCGAGATTCTCGTCTCTCAGAATCAATATCAAACTTTTGAAGGTGTGTTTTCCGGTGTATTTCGACCCGCTGAATTCAAAAACCATACTGTCGATGGTCAAAACTATGCTTGGAAAAAAGTTATTTCGCTCCTTACGGAAAATGCATACCTGAGATTTTCTAGATCCAGAATCGATATTGAACTTTGGCAGTAGTGTTTTCCAGTGTATTTCGACCCGCTGAATTCAGAAAATGTACTGTCGATGGCCAAAACTATGCTTGAAAAAAAGTTATTTTGCTCCGTACGGAAAATGCATACCTGAGATTTTCTAGTTCCAGAATCGATATTGAACTTTGGCAGTAGTGTTTTTCAGTGTATTCCGACCCGCTGAATTCGAAAAATGTACTGTCGATACCCAAAACTATGCTTGGAAAAAAGTTATTTTGCTCCGTACGAAAAATGCATAGCTGAGATTCTCTAGTTCCAAAATCGATATTGAACTTTGTAAGTTGTGTATTTCAAAGTATTTTGGACCGCTGAATCCAAACAACGTGATGTCGATCGTCCAAACTATGCTTGAAAAAAAGTTATTTCGCTCCCACGAAAAATGCATACCTGAGATTTTCCAGTTCCAGAATCGATATTAAACTTTGGCAGTAGTGTTTTTTGGTGTATTTCGACCCGCTGAATCCAAAAAATGTACTGCTCGAATTCAAAATTCTACTGAAAAAAAAATCATGTTTCGCAATACGAAAACGTATGCCCGAGATTCTCGTCTTTCAGAATCAATATCAAACTTTGATAGGTGTGTTTTCCGGTGTATTTTGACCCGCTGAATTCAAAAAACGTACTGTCGATGGTCAGATTTATGCTTGGAAAAAAGTTATTTTGCTCCGTACGGAAAATGCATACCTGAGATTATCTAGTTCCAGAATCGATATTGAACTTTGGCAGTAGTATTTTTCAGTGTATTTCGACCCGCTGAATTCAAAAAACATACTGTCGATGGTCAAAACTATGCATGGGAAGAAGTTATTTCGCTCCGTACGGAAAATGCATACCTGAGATTTTCTAGTTCCAGAATCGATATTGAACTTTGGCAGTAGTGTTTTTCAGTGTATTTTGACCCGCTGAATTCGAAAAATGTACTGTCGATACCTAAAACTATGCTTGGAAAAGAGTTATTTTGCTCCGTACGAAAAATGCATAGCTGTGATTTTCTAGTTCCAAAATCGATATTGAACTTTGAGAGTATTGTTTTTCAGTGTATTTTGACCCGTTGAATCCAAACAACGTACTGTCGATCGTCAAAACTATGCTTGGAAAAAAGTTATTTCGCTCCGTACGAAAAATACATACCTGAGATTTTCTCGTTCCAGAATCGATATTAAACTTTGGCAGTAGTGTCTTTTCGTGTATTTTGACCCGCTGAATTCAAACAACGTACTGTCGATAGTCAAAACCATGCTTGGAAAAAAATTTATTTTGTTCCGTACGAAAACTGCATACCTGAGATCTTCTAGTTCCAGAATCGATATTAAACTTTGGCAGTAGTGTTTTTTGGTGTATTTTGACCCGCTGAATCCAAAAAATGTACTAATTGAATTGAGAATTCCACCGAAAAAAAAATCATGTTTCGCAATACGGAAACGTATGCCCGAGATTCTCGTCTCTCAGAATCAATATCAAACTTTTATAGGTGTGTTTGCCGGTGTATTTCGACCCGCTGAATTCAAAAAACATACTGTCGATGGTCAAAAGTATGCTTGGAAAAAAGTTATTCCGCTCCGTACGGAAAATGCATACCTGAGATTTTCTAGTTCCAGAATCGATATTGAACTCTGGCAGTAGTGTTTTTCAGTGTATTTCGACCCGCTGAATTTAAAAAATGTACTGTCGATAGCCAAAACTATGCTCGGAAAAAAGTTATTTTGCTCCGTACGAATTATGCATAGCTGTGATTTTCTAGTTCCAAAATCGATTTTGAACTTTGAAAGTATTGTTTTTCAGTGTATTTTGACCCGTTGAATCCAAACAACGTACTGTCGATGATCAAAACTATGCTTGGAAAAAAGTTATTTTGCTCCGTACGAAAAATGCATACCTGAGATCTTCTAGTTCCAGAATCGATATTAAACTTTGGCAGTAGTGTTTTTTGGTGTATTTTGACCCGCTGAATCCAAAAAATGTACTGCTTGAATTGAAAATTCTACCGAAAAAAAAATCATGTTTCGCAATAAGAAAACGTATGCCCGAGATTCTCGTCTCTCAGAATCAATATCAAACTTTTATAGGTGTGTTTGCCGGTGTATTTCGACCCGCTGAATTCAAAAAACATACTGTCGATGGTCAAAAGTATGCTTGGAAAAAAGTTATTCCGCTCCGTACGGAAAATGCATACCTGAGATTTTCTAGTTCCAGAATCGATATTGAACTCTGGCAGTAGTGTTTTTCAGTGTATTTCGACCCGCTGAATTTAAAAAATGTACTGTCGATAGCCAAAACTATGCTCGGAAAAAAGTTATTTTGCTCCGTACGAATTATGCATAGCTGTGATTTTCTAGTTCCAAAATCGATTTTGAACTTTGAAAGTATTGTTTTTCAGTGTATTTTGACCCGTTGAATCCAAACAACGTACTGTCGATGATCAAAACTATGCTTGAAAAAAAGTTATTTCGCTCCCACGAAAAATGCATACCTGAGATTTTCCAGTTCCAGAATCGATATTAAACTTTGGCAGTAGTGTTTTTTGGTGTATTTCGACCCGCTGAATCCAAAAAATGTACTGCTCGAATTCAAAATTCTACTGAAAAAAAAATCATGTTTCGCAATACGAAAACGTATGCCCGAGATTCTCGTCTTTCAGAATCAATATCAAACTTTGATAGGTGTGTTTTCCGGTGTATTTTGACCCGCTGAATTCAAAAAACGTACTGTCGATGGTCAGATTTATGCTTGGAAAAAAGTTATTTTGCTCCGTACGGAAAATGCATACCTGAGATTATCTAGTTCCAGAATCGATATTGAACTTTGGCAGTAGTATTTTTCAGTGTATTTCGACCCGCTGAATTCAAAAAACATACTGTCGATGGTCAAAACTATGCATGGGAAGAAGTTATTTCGCTCCGTACGGAAAATGCATACCTGAGATTTTCTAGTTCCAGAATCGATATTGAACTTTGGCAGTAGTGTTTTTCAGTGTATTTTGACCCGCTGAATTCGAAAAATGTACTGTCGATACCTAAAACTATGCTTGGAAAAGAGTTATTTTGCTCCGTACGAAAAATGCATAGCTGTGATTTTCTAGTTCCAAAATCGATATTGAACTTTGAGAGTATTGTTTTTCAGTGTATTTTGACCCGTTGAATCCAAACAACGTACTGTCGATCGTCAAAACTATGCTTGGAAAAAAGTTATTTCGCTCCGTACGAAAAATACATACCTGAGATTTTCTCGTTCCAGAATCGATATTAAACTTTGGCAGTAGTGTCTTTTCGTGTATTTTGACCCGCTGAATTCAAACAACGTACTGTCGATAGTCAAAACCATGCTTGGAAAAAAATTTATTTTGCTCCGTACGAAAACTGCATACCTGAGATCTTCTAGTTCCAGAATCGATATTAAACTTTGGCAGTAGTGTTTTTTGGTGTATTTTGACCCGCTGAATCCAAAAAATGTACTAATTGAATTGAGAATTCCACCGAAAAAAAAATCATGTTTCGCAATACGGAAACGTATGCCCGAGATTCTCGTCTCTCAGAATCAATATCAAACTTTTATAGGTGTGTTTGCCGGTGTATTTCGACCCGCTGAATTCAAAAAACATACTGTCGATGGTCAAAAGTATGCTTGGAAAAAAGTTATTCCGCTCCGTACGGAAAATGCATACCTGAGATTTTCTAGTTCCAGAATCGATATTGAACTCTGGCAGTAGTGTTTTTCAGTGTATTTCGACCCGCTGAATTTAAAAAATGTACTGTCGATAGCCAAAACTATGCTCGGAAAAAAGTTATTTTGCTCCGTACGAATTATGCATAGCTGTGATTTTCTAGTTCCAAAATCGATTTTGAACTTTGAAAGTATTGTTTTTCAGTGTATTTTGACCCGTTGAATCCAAACAACGTACTGTCGATGATCAAAACTATGCTTGGAAAAAAGTTATTTTGCTCCGTACGAAAAATGCATACCTGAGATCTTCTAGTTCCAGAATCGATATTAAACTTTGGCAGTAGTGTTTTTTGGTGTATTTTGACCCGCTGAATCCAAAAAATGTACTGCTTGAATTGAAAATTCTACCGAAAAAAAAATCATGTTTCGCAATAAGAAAACGTATGCCCGAGATTCTCGTCTCTCAGAATCAATATCAAACTTTTATAGGTGTGTTTTCCGGTGTATTTCGACCCGCTGAATTCAAAAAACATACTGTCGATGGTCAAAAGTATGCTTGGAAAAAAGTTATTCCGCTCCGTACGGAAAATGCATACCTGAGATTTTCTAGTTCCAGAATCGATATTGAACTCTGGCAGTAGTGTTTTTCAGTGTATTTCGACCCGCTGAATTTAAAAAATGTACTGTCGATAGCCAAAACTATGCTCGGAAAAAAGTTATTTTGCTCCGTACGAATAATGCATAGCTGTGATTTTCTAGTTCCAAAATCGATTTTGAACTTTGAAAGTATTGTTTTTCAGTGTATTTTGACCCGTTGAATCCAAACAACGTACTGTCGATGATCAAAACTATGCTTGAAAAAAAGTTATTTTGCTCCGTACGGAAAATGCATACCTGAGATTTTCTAGTTCCAGAATCGATATTGAACTTTGGCAGTAGTGTTTTTCAGTGTATTTCGACCCGCTGAATTCGAAAAATGTACTGTCGATACCCAAAACTATGCTTGGAAAAAAGTTATTTTGCTCCGTACGAAAAATGCATAGCTGAGATTCTCTAGTTCCAAAATCGATATTGAACTTTGTAAGTTGTGTATTTCAAAGTATTTTGGACCGCTGAATCCAAACAACGTGATGTCGATCGTCCAAACTATGCTTGAAAAAAAGTTCTTTCGCTCCCACGAAAAATGCATACCTGAGATTTTCCAGTTCCAGAATCGATATTAAACTTTGGCAGTAGTGCTTTTTGGTGTATTTCGACCCGCTGAATCCAAAAAATGTACTGCTTGAATTCAAAATTCTACTGAAAAAAAAATCATGTTTCGCAATACGAAAACGTATGCCCGAGATTCTCGTCTTTCAGAATCAATATCAAACTTTGATAGGTGTGTTTTCCGGTGTATTTTGACCCGCTGAATTCAAAAAACGTACTGTCGATGGTCAGATTTATGCTTGGAAAAAAGTTATTTTGCTCCGTACGGAAAATGCATACCTGAGATTATCTAGTTCCAGAATCGATATTGAACTTGGCAGTAGTATTTTTCAGTGTATTTCGACCCGCTGAATTCAAAAAACATACTGTCGATGGTCAAAACTATGCTTGGGAAGAAGTTATTTCGCTCCGTACGGAAAATGCATACCTGAGATTTTCTAGTTCCAGAATCGATATTGAACTTTGGCAGTAGTGTTTTTCAGTGTATTTTGACCCGCTGAATTCGAAAAATGTACTGTCGATACCCAAAACTATGCTTGGAAAAGAGTTATTTTGCTCCGTACGAAAAATGCATAGCTGTGATTTTCTAGTTCCAAAATCGATATTGAACTTTGAGAGTATTGTTTTTCAGTGTATTTTGACCCGTTGAATCCAAACAACGTACTGTCGATCGTCAAAACTATGCTTGGAAAAAAGTTATTTCGCTCCGTACGAAAAATACATACCTGAGATTTTCTCGTTCCAGAATCGATATTAAACTTTGGCAGTAGTGTCTTTTCGTGTATTTTGACCCGCTGAATTCAAACAACGTACTGTCGATAGTCAAAACCATGCTTGGAAAAAAATTTATTTTGCTCCGTACGAAAACTGCATACCTGAGATCTTCTAGTTCCAGAATCGATATTAAACTTTGGCAGTAGTGTTTTTTGGTGTATTTTGACCCGCTGAATCCAAAAAATGTACTGATTGAATTGAGAATTCCACCGAAAAAAAAATCATGTTTCGCAATACGAAAACGTATGCCCGAGATTCTCGTCTCTCAGAATCAATATCAAACTTTTATAGGTGTGTTTTCCGGTGTATTTCGACCCGCTGAATTCAAAAAACATACTGTCGATGGTCAAAAGTATGCTTGGAAAAAAGTTATTCCGCTCCGTACGGAAAATGCATACCTGAGATTTTCTAGTTCCAGAATCGATATTGAACTCTGGCAGTAGTGTTTTTCAGTGTATTTCGACCCGCTGAATTTAAAAAATGTACTGTCGATAGCCAAAACTATGCTCGGAAAAAAGTTATTCTGCTCCGTACGAATAATGCATAGCTGTGATTTTCTAGTTCCAAAATCGATTTTGAACTTTGAAAGTATTGTTTATCAGTGTATTTTGACCCGTTGAATCCAAACAACGTACTGTCGATGATCAAAACTATGCTTGGAAAAAAGTTATTTTGCTCCGTACGAAAAATGCATACCTGAGATCTTCTAGTTCCAGAATCGATATTAAACTTTGGCAGTAGTGTTTTTTGGTGTATTTTGACCCGCTGAATCCAAAAAATGTACTGCTTGAATTGAAAATTCTACCGAAAAAAAAATCATGTTTCGCAATACGAAAACGTATGCCCGAGATTCTCGTCTCTCAGAATCAATATCAAACTTTTATCGGTGTGTTTTCCGTCGTATTTCGACCCGCTGAATTTAAAAAATGTACCGTCGATACCCAAAACTATGCTTGGAAAAGAGTTATTTTGCTCCGTACGAAAAATGCATAGCTGTGATTTTCTAGTTCCAAAATCGATATTGAACTTTAAGAGTATTGTTTTTCAGTGTATTTTGACCCGTTGAATCCAAACAACGTACTGTCGATCGTCAAAACTATGCTTGGAAAAAAGTTATTTCGCTCCGTACGAAAAATACATACCTGAGATTTTCTCGTTCCAGAATCGATATTAAACTCTGGCGGTAGTGTTTTTCAGTGTATTTCGACCCGCTGAATTTAAAAAATGTACTGTCGATAGCCAAAACTATGCTCGGAAAAAAGTTATTTAGCTCCGTACGAATAATGCATAGCTGTGATTTTCTAGTTCCAAAATCGATATTGAACTTTAAAAGTATTGTTTTTCAGTGTATTTTGACCCGTTGAATCCAAACAACGTACTGTCGATGATCAAAACTATGCTTGGAAAAAAGTTATTTTGCTCCGTACGAAAAATGCATACCTGAGATCTTCTAGTTCCAGAATCGATATTAAACTTTGGCAGTAGTGTTTTTTGGTGTATTTTGACCCGCTGAATCCAAAAAATGTACTGCTTGAATTGAAAATTCTACCGAAAAAAAAATCATGTTTCGCAATACGAAAACGTATGCCCGAGATTCTCGTCTCTCAGAATCAATATCAAACTTTTATCGGTGTGTTTTCCGTCGTATTTCGACCCGCTGAATTCAAAAAACATACTGTCGATGGTCAAAACTATGCTTGGAAAAAAGTTATTCCGCTCCGTACGGAAAATGCATACCTGAGATTTTCTAGTTCCAGAATCGATATTGAACTCTGGCAGTAGTGTTTTTCAGTGTATTTCGACCCGCTGAATACAAAAAATGTACTGTCGATGGCCAAAACTATGCTCGGAAAAAAGTTATTTCGCTCCGTACAAAAAATACATACCTGAGATTTTCTAGTTCCAGAATCGATATTAAACATTGGCAGTAGTGTTTTTTGGTGTATTTCGACCCGCTGAATTCAAACAACGTTCTGTCGATGGTCAAAACTATGCTTGGAAAAAAGTTATTTTGCTTCGTACGGAAAATGCATACTTGAGATTTTCTAGTTCCAAAATCGATATTGAACTTTGAAAGTAGTGTTTTTTGGTGTATTTTGACCCGCTGAATTCAAACAACGTACTTTCGATGGTCAAAACCATGCTTGGAAAAAATTTATTTTGCTCCGTACGAAAAATGCATACCTGAGATCTTCTAGTTCCAGAATCGATATTGAACTTTGGCAGTAGTGTTTTTTGGTGTATTTTGACCCGCTGGATCCGAAAAATGTACTGCTTGAATTGAAAATTCTACCGAAAAAAAAATCATGTTTCGCAATACGAAAACGTATGCCCGAGATTCTCGTCTCTCAGAATCAATATCAAACTTTTAAAGGTGTGTTTTCCGGTGTATTTCGACCCGCTGAATTCAAAAACCATACTGTCGATGGTCAAAACTATGCTTGGAAAAAAGTTATTTCGCTCCTTACGGAAAATGCATACCTGAGATTTTCTAGATCCAGAATCGATATTGAACTTTGGCAGTAGTGTTTTCCAGTGTATTTCGACCCGCTGAATTCAAAAAATGTACTGTCGATGGCCAAAACTATGCTTGAAAAAAAGTTATTTTGCTCCGTACGGAAAATGCATACCTGAGATTTCCTAGTTCCAGAATCGATATTGAACTTTGGCAGTAGTGTTTTTCAGTGTATTTCGACCCGCTGAATTCGAAAAATGTACTGTCAATACCCAAAACTATGCTTGGAAAAAAGTTATTTTGCTCCGTACGAAAAATGCATAGCTGAGATTCTCTAGTTCCAAAATCGATATTGAACTTTGTAAGTTGTGTATTTCAAAGTATTTTGGACCGCTGAATCCAAACAACGTGATGTCGATCGTCCAAACTATGCTTGAAAAAAAGTTATTTCGCTCCCACGAAAAATGCATACCTGAGATTTTCCAGTTCCAGAATCGATATTAAACTTTGGCAGTAGTGTTTTTTGGTGTATTTCGACCCGCTGAATCCAAAAAATGTACTGCTTGAATTCAAAATTCTACTGAAAAAAAAATCATGTTTCGCAATACGAAAACGTATGCCCGAGATTCTCGTCTTTCAGAATCAATATCAAACTTTGATAGGTGTGTTTTCCGGTGTATTTTGACCCGCTAAATTCAAAAAACGTACTGTCGATGGTCAGATTTATGCTTGGAAAAAAGTTATTTTGCTCCGTACGGAAAATGCATACCTGAGATTATCTAGTTCCAGAATCGATATTGAACTTTGGCAGTAGTATTTTTCAGTGTATTTCGACCCGCTGAATTCAAAAAACATACTGTCGATGGTCAAAACTATGCTTGGGAAGAAGTTATTTCGCTCCGTACGGAAAATGCATACCTGAGATTTTCTAGTTCCAGAATCGATATTGAACTTTGGCAGTAGTGTTTTTCAGTGTATTTTGACCCGCTGAATTCGAAAAATGTACTGTCGATACCCAAAACTATGCTTGGAAAAGAGTTATTTTGCTCCGTACGAAAAATGCATAGCTGTGATTTTCTAGTTCCAAAATCGATATTGAACTTTGGGAGTATTGTTTTTCAGTGTATTTTGACCCGTTGAATCCAAACAACGTACTGTCGATCGTCAAAACTATGCTTGGAAAAAAGTTATTTCGCTCCGTACGAAAAATACATACCTGAGATTTCTCGTTCCAGAATCGATATTAAACTTTGGCAGTAGTGTCTTTTCGTGTATTTTGACCCGCTGAATTCAAACAACGTACTGTCGATAGTCAAAACCATGCTTGGAAAAAAATTTATTTTGCTCCGTACGAAAACTGCATACCTGAGATCTTCTAGTTCCAGAATCGATATTAAACTTTGGCAGTAGTGTTTTTTGGTGTATTTTGACCCGCTGAATCCAAAAAATGTACTGATTGAATTGAGAATTCCACCGAAAAAAAAATCATGTTTCGCAATACGAAAACGTATGCCCGAGATTCTCGTCTCTCAGAATCAATATCAAACTTTTATAGGTGTGTTTTCCGGTGTATTTCGACCCGCTGAATTCAAAAAACATACTGTCGATGGTCAAAAGTATGCTTGGAAAAAAGTTATTCCGCTCCGTACGGAAAATGCATACCTGAGATTTTCTAGTTCCAGAATCGATATTGAACTCTGGCAGTAGTGTTTTTCAGTGTATTTCGACCCGCTGAATTTAAAAAATGTACTGTCGATAGCCAAAACTATGCTCGGAAAAAAGTTATTTTGCTCCGTACGAATAATGCATAGCTGTGATTTTCTAGTTCCAAAATCGATTTTGAACTTTGAAAGTATTGTTTTTCAGTGTATTTTGACCCGTTGAATCCAAACAACGTACTGTCGATGATCAAAACTATGCTTGGAAAAAAGTTATTTTGCTCCGTACGAAAAATGCATACCTGAGATCTTCTAGTTCCAGAATCGATATTAAACTTTGGCAGTAGTGTTTTTTGGTGTATTTTGACCCGCTGAATCCAAAAAATGTACTGCTTGAATTGAAAATTCTACCGAAAAAAAAATCATGTTTCGCAATACGAAAACGTATGCCCGAGATTCTCGTCTCTCAGAATCAATATCAAACTTTTATCGGTGTGTTTTCCGTCGTATTTTGACCCGCTGAATTTAAAAAATGTACCGTCGATACCCAAAACTATGCTTGGAAAAGAGTTATTTTGCTCCGTACGAAAAATGCATAGCTGTGATTTTCTAGTTCCAAAATCGATATTGAACTTTAAGAGTATTGTTTTTCAGTGTATTTTGACCCGTTGAATCCAAACAACGTACTGTCGATCGTCAAAACTATGCTTGGAAAAAAGTTATTTCGCTCCGTACGAAAAATACATACCTGAGATTTTCTCGTTCCAGAATCGATATTAAACTTTGGCAGTAGTGTCTTTTCGTGTATTTTGACCCGCTGAATTCAAACAACGTACTGTCGATGGTCAAAACCATGCTTGGAAAAAATTTATTTTGCTCCGTACGAAAAATGCATACCTGAGATCTTCTAGTTCCAGAATCGATATTGAACATTGGCAGTAGTGTTTTTTGGTGTATTTTGACCCGCTGAATTCAAACAACGTACTGTCGATGGTCAAAACTATGCTTGGAAAAAAGTTATTTTGCTTCGTACGGAAAATGCATGCTTGAGATTTTCTAGTTCCAAAATCGATATTGAACTTTGAAAGTAGTTTTTTTTGGTGTATTTTGACCCGCTGAATTCGAACAACGTACTGTCGATGGTCAAAACCATGCTTGGAAAAAATTTATTTTGCTCCGTACGAAAAATGCATACCTGAGATCTTCTAGTTCCAGAATCGATATTAAACTTTGGCAGTAGTGTTTTTTGGTGTATTTTGACCCGCTAAATCCAAAAAATGTACTGCTTGAATTGAAAATTCTACCGAAAAAAAAATCATGTTTCGCAATACGAAAACGTATGCCCGAGATTCTCGTCTCTCAGAATCAATATCAAACTTTTATAGGTGTGTTTTTTGTTGTATTCCGACTCGCTGAATTCAAAAAACATACTGTCGTTGGTCAAAACTATGCTCGGAAAAAAGTTATTTTGCTCCGTACGAAAAATGCATAGCTGTGATTTTCTAGTTCCAAAATCGATATTGAACTTTGAGAGTAGTGTTTTTCAGTGTATTTCGACCCGCTGAATTCAAAAAATGTACTGTTGATATCCAAAACTATGCTCGGAAAAAAGTTATTTTGCTCCTTACGAAAAATGCATAGCTGTGATTTTCTTGTTCCAAAATCGATATTGAACTTTGGCAGTAGTGTTTTTCAGTGTATTTTGACCCGCTGAATCCAAACAACGTACTGTCGATCGTCAAAAATATGCTTGGAAAAAAGTTATTTTGCTCCGTACGAAAAATGCATACCTGAAATTCTCTAGTTCCAAAATCGATATCGAACTTTGAAAGTAGTGTTTTTCAGTGTATTTTGACCCGCTGAATCGAACAAATGTACTGCTTGAATTAAAAGTTCTACCGAAAATAAATTCATGTTTCGCAATACGAAAACGTATGCCCGAGATTCTCGTCTCTCAGAATCAATATCAAACTTTTATAGGTGTGTTTTCCGTTGTATTCCGACTCGCTGAATTCAAAAAACATACTGTCGTTGGTCAAAACTATGCTTGGGAAGAAGTTATTTCGCTCCGTACGGAAAGTGCATACCTGAGATTTTCTAGTTCCAGAATCGATATTGAACTTTGGCAGTAGTGTTTTTCAGTGTATTTCGACCCGCTGAATTCGAAAAATGTACTGTCGATACCCAAAACTATGCTTGGAAAAGAGTTATTTTGCTCCGTACGAAAAATGCATAGCTGTGATTTTCTAGTTCCAAAATCGATATTGAACTTTAAGAGTATTGTTTTTCAGTGTATTTTGACCCGTTGAATCCAAACAACGTACTGTCGATCGTCAAAACTATGCTTGGAAAAAAGTTATTTCGCTCCGTACGAAAAATACATACCTGAGATTTTCTCATTCCAGAATCGATATTAAACTTTGGCAGTAGTGTCTTTTCGTGTATTTTGACCCGCTGAATTCAAACAACGTACTGTCGATGGTCAAAACCATGCTTGGAAAAAATTTATTTTGCTCCGTACGAAAAATGCATACCTGAGATCTTCTAGTTCCAGAATCGATATTAAACTTTGGCAGTAGTGTTTTTTGGTGTATTTTGACCCGCTGAATCCGAAAAATGTACTGCTTGAATTGAAAATTCTACCGAAAAAAAAATCATGTTTCGCAATACGAAAACGTATGCCCGAGATTCTCGTCTCTCAGAATCAATATCAAACTTTTATAGGTGTGTTTTCCGGTGTATTTCGACCCGCTGAATTCAAAAACCATACTGTCGATGGTCAAAACTATGCTTGGAAAAAAGTTATTTCGCTCCTTACGGAAAATGCATACCTGAGATTTTCTAGATCCAGAATCGATATTGAACTTTGGCAGTAGTGTTTTCCAGTGTATTTCGACCCGCTGAATTCAAAAAATGTACTGTCGATGGCCAAAACTATGCTTGGAAAAAAGTTATTTTGCTCCGTACGGAAAATGCATACCTGAGATTTTCTAGTTCCGGAATCGATATTGAACTTTGGCAGTAGTGTTTTTCAGTGTATTTCGACCCGCTGAATTCGAAAAATGTACTGTCGATACCCAAAACTATGCTTGGAAAAAAGTTATTTTGCTCTGTACGAAAAATGCATAGCTGAGATTCTCTAGTTCCAAAATCGATATTGAACTTTGTAAGTTGTGTATTTCAAAGTATTTTGGACCGCTGAATCCAAACAACGTGATGTCGATCGTCCAAACTATGCTTGAAAAAAAGTTATTTTGCTCCGTACGGAAAATGCATACCTGAGATTATCTAGTTCCAGAATCGATATTGAACTTTGGCAGTAGTATTTTTCAGTGTATTTCGACCCGCTGAATCCAAAAAATGTACTGCTTGAATTGAAAATTCTACCGAAAAAAAAATCATGTTTCGCAATACGAAAACGTATGCCCGAGATTCTCGTCTCTCAGAATCAATATCAAACTTTTATCGGTGTGTTTTCCGTCGTATTTCGACCCGCTGAATTCAAAAAACATACTGTCGATGGTCAAAACTATGCTTGGAAAAAAGTTATTCCGCTCCGTACGGAAAATGCATACCTGAGATTTTCTAGTTCCAGAATCGATATTGAACTCTGGCAGTAGTGTTTTTCAGTGTATTTCGACCCGCTGAATTCAAAAAATGTACTGTCGATAGCCAAAACTATGCTCGGAAAAAAGTTATTTTGCTCCGTACGAAAAATGCATAGCTGTGATTTTCTAGTTCCAAAATCGATATTGAACTTTGAGAGTAGTGTTTTTCAGTGTATTTCGACCCGCTGAATTCAAAAAATGTACTGTCGATATCCAAAACTATGCTCGGAAAAAAGTTATTTTGCTCCGTACGAAAAATGCATAGCTGTGATTTTCTTGTTCCAAAATCGATATTGAACTTTGAAAGTATTGTTTTTCAGTGTATTTTGACCCGCTGAATCCAAACAACGTACTGTCGATCGTCGAAAATATGCTTGGAAAAAAGTTATTTTGCTCCGTACGAAAAATGCATACCTGAAATTCTCTAGTTCCAAAATCGATATCGAACTTTGAAAGTAGTGTTTTTCAGTGTATTTTGACCCGCTGAATCGAACAAATGTACTGCTTGAATTGAAAGTTCTACCGAAAATAAATTCATGTTTCGCAATACGAAAACGTATGCCCGAGATTCTCGTCTCTCAGAATCAATATCAAACTTTTATAGGTGTGTTTTCCGTTGTATTCCGACTCGCTGAATTCAAAAAACATACTGTCGTTGGTCAAAACTATGCTTGGGAAGAAGTTATTTCGCTCCGTACGGAAAGTGCATACCTGAGATTTTCTAGTTCCAGAATCGATATTGAACTTTGGCAGTAGTGTTTTTCAGTGTATTTCGACCCGCTGAATTCGAAAAATGTACTGTCGATACCCAAAACTATGCTTGGAAAAGAGTTATTTTGCTCCGTACGAAAAATGCATAGCTGTGATTTTCTAGTTCCAAAATCGATATTGAACTTTAAGAGTATTGTTTTTTAGTGTATTTTGACCCGTTGAATCCAAACAACGTACTGTCGATCGTCAAAACTATGCTTGGAAAAAAGTTATTTCGCTCCGTACGAAAAATACATACCTGAGATTTTCTCATTCCAGAATCGATATTAAACTTTGGCAGTAGTGTCTTTTCGTGTATTTTGACCCGCTGAATTCAAAAAACGTACTGTCGATGGTCAAAACCATGCTTGGAAAAAATTTATTTTGCTCCGTACGAAAAATGCATACCTGAGATCTTCTAGTTCCAGAATCGATATTAAACATTGGCAGTAGTGTTTTTTGGTGTATTTCGACCCGCTGAATTCAAACAACG
This sequence comes from Macrophya alboannulata, assembly GCA_949628255.1. Lineage (NCBI taxonomy): Eukaryota > Metazoa > Arthropoda > Insecta > Hymenoptera > Tenthredinidae > Macrophya > Macrophya alboannulata. The sequence goes on from OX451208.1 coordinate 26,366,119, forward strand.
TTCTGTCGATGGCCAAAACTATGCTTGGAAAAAAGTTATTTTGCTCCGTACGGAAAATGCATACCTGAGATTTTCTAGTTCCGGAATCGATATTGAACTTTGGCAGTAGTGTTTTTCAGTGTATTTCGACCCGCTGAATTCGAAAAATGTACTGTCGATACCCAAAACTATGCTTGGAAAAAAGTTATTTTGCTCTGTACGAAAAATGCATAGCTGAGATTCTCTAGTTCCAAAATCGATATTGAACTTTGTAAGTTGTGTATTTCAAAGTATTTTGGACCGCTGAATCCAAACAACGTGATGTCGATCGTCCAAACTATGCTTGAAAAAAAGTTATTTTGCTCCGTACGGAAAATGCATACCTGAGATTATCTAGTTCCAGAATCGATATTGAACTTTGGCAGTAGTATTTTTCAGTGTATTTCGACCCGCTGAATCCAAAAAATGTACTGCTTGAATTGAAAATTCTACCGAAAAAAAAATCATGTTTCGCAATACGAAAACGTATGCCCGAGATTCTCGTCTCTCAGAATCAATATCAAACTTTTATCGGTGTGTTTTCCGTCGTATTTCGACCCGCTGAATTCAAAAAACATACTGTCGATGGTCAAAACTATGCTTGGAAAAAAGTTATTCCGCTCCGTACGGAAAATGCATACCTGAGATTTTCTAGTTCCAGAATCGATATTGAACTCTGGCAGTAGTGTTTTTCAGTGTATTTCGACCCGCTGAATTCAAAAAATGTACTGTCGATAGCCAAAACTATGCTCGGAAAAAAGTTATTTTGCTCCGTACGAAAAATGCATAGCTGTGATTTTCTAGTTCCAAAATCGATATTGAACTTTGAGAGTAGTGTTTTTCAGTGTATTTCGACCCGCTGAATTCAAAAAATGTACTGTCGATATCCAAAACTATGCTCGGAAAAAAGTTATTTTGCTCCGTACGAAAAATGCATAGCTGTGATTTTCTTGTTCCAAAATCGATATTGAACTTTGAAAGTATTGTTTTTCAGTGTATTTTGACCCGCTGAATCCAAACAACGTACTGTCGATCGTCGAAAATATGCTTGGAAAAAAGTTATTTTGCTCCGTACGAAAAATGCATACCTGAAATTCTCTAGTTCCAAAATCGATATCGAACTTTGAAAGTAGTGTTTTTCAGTGTATTTTGACCCGCTGAATCGAACAAATGTACTGCTTGAATTGAAAGTTCTACCGAAAATAAATTCATGTTTCGCAATACGAAAACGTATGCCCGAGATTCTCGTCTCTCAGAATCAATATCAAACTTTTATAGGTGTGTTTTCCGTTGTATTCCGACTCGCTGAATTCAAAAAACATACTGTCGTTGGTCAAAACTATGCTTGGGAAGAAGTTATTTCGCTCCGTACGGAAAGTGCATACCTGAGATTTTCTAGTTCCAGAATCGATATTGAACTTTGGCAGTAGTGTTTTTCAGTGTATTTCGACCCGCTGAATTCGAAAAATGTACTGTCGATACCCAAAACTATGCTTGGAAAAGAGTTATTTTGCTCCGTACGAAAAATGCATAGCTGTGATTTTCTAGTTCCAAAATCGATATTGAACTTTAAGAGTATTGTTTTTCAGTGTATTTTGACCCGTTGAATCCAAACAACGTACTGTCGATCGTCAAAACTATGCTTGGAAAAAAGTTATTTCGCTCCGTACGAAAAATACATACCTGAGATTTTCTCATTCCAGAATCGATATTAAACTTTGGCAGTAGTGTCTTTTCGTGTATTTTGACCCGCTGAATTCAAACAACGTACTGTCGATGGTCAAAACCATGCTTGGAAAAAATTTATTTTGCTCCGTACGAAAAATGCATACCTGAGATCTTCTAGTTCCAGAATCGATATTAAACTTTGGCAGTAGTGTTTTTTGGTGTATTTTGACCCGCTGAATCCGAAAAATGTACTGCTTGAATTGAAAATTCTACCGAAAAAAAATCATGTTTCGCAATACGAAAACGTATGCCCGAGATTCTCGTCTCTCAGAATCAATATCAAACTTTTATAGGTGTGTTTTCCGGTGTATTTCGACCCGCTGAATTCAAAAACCATACTGTCGATGGTCAAAACTATGCTTGGAAAAAAGTTATTTCGCTCCTTACGGAAAATGCATACCTGAGATTTTCTAGATCCAGAATCGATATTGAACTTTGGCAGTAGTGTTTTCCAGTGTATTTCGACCCGCTGAATTCAAAAAATGTACTGTCGATGGCCAAAACTATGCTTGGAAAAAAGTTATTTTGCTCCGTACGGAAAATGCATACCTGAGATTTTCTAGTTCCGGAATCGATATTGAACTTTGGCAGTAGTGTTTTTCAGTGTATTTCGACCCGCTGAATTCGAAAAATGTACTGTCGATACCCAAAACTATGCTTGGAAAAAAGTTATTTTGCTCCGTACGAAAAATGCATAGCTGAGATTCTCTAGTTCCAAAATCGATATTGAACTTTGTAAGTTGTGTATTTCAAAGTATTTTGGACCGCTGAATCCAAACAACGTGATGTCGATCGTCCAAACTATGCTTAAAAAAAAGTTATTTCGCTCCCACGAAAAATGCATACCTGAGATTTTCCAGTTCCAGAATCGATATTAAACTTTGGCAGTAGTGTTTTTTGGTGTATTTCGACCCGCTGAATCCAAAAAATGTACTGCTTGAATTCAAAATTCTACTGAAAAAAAAATCATGTTTCGCAATACGAAAACGTATGCCCGAGATTCTCGTCTTTCAGAATCAATATCAAACTTTGATAGGTGTGTTTTCCGGTGTATTTTGACCCGCTGAATTCAAAGAACGTACTGTCGATGGTCAGATTTATGCTTGGAAAAAAGTTATATGCTCCGTACGGAAAATGCATACCTGAGATTATCTAGTTCCAGAATCGATATTGAACTTTGGCAGTAGTATTTTTCAGTGTATTTCGACCCGCTGAATTCAAAAAATGTACTGTCGATGTCCAAAACTATGCTTGGAAAAAAGTTTTTTCGCTCCGTACGAAAAATGCATACCTGAAATTCTCCAGTTCCAAAATCGATATTGAACTTTGAGAGTAGTGTTTTCCAGTGTATTTCGACCCGCTGAATTCAAAAAATGTACTGTCGATGGTCAAAACTATGCTTGGAAAAAAGTTATTCCGCTCCGTACGGAAAATGCATACCTGAGATTTTCTAGTTCCAGAATCGATATTGAACTCTGGCAGTAGTGTTTTTCAGTGTATTTCGACCCGCTGAATACAAAAAATGTACTGTCGATGGCCAAAACTATGCTCGGAAAAAAGTTATTTCGCTCCGTACGAATTATGCATAGCTGTGATTTTCTAGTTCCAGAATCGATATTAAACATTGGCAGTAGTGTTTTTTGGTGTATTTTGACCCGCTGAATTCAAACAACGTACTGTCGATGGTCAAAACTATGCTTGGAAAAAAGTTATTTTGCTTCGTACGGAAAATGCATACTTGAGATTTTCTAGTTCCAAAATCGATATTGAACTTTGAAAGTAGTGTTTTTTGGTGTATTTTGACCCGCTGAATTCAAACAACGTACTGTCGATGGTCAAAACCATGCTTGGAAAAAATTTATTTTGCTCCGTACGAAAAATGCATACCTGAGATCTTCTAGTTCCAGAATCGATATTGAACTTTGGCAGTAGTGTTTTTTGGTGTATTTTGACCCGCTGAATCCGAAAAATGTACTGCTTGAATTGAAAATTCTACCGAAAAAAAAATCATGTTTCGCAATACGAAAACGTATGCCCGAGATTCTCGTCTCTCAGAATCAATATCAAACTTTTGAAGGTGTGTTTTCCGGTGTATTTCGACCCGCTGAATTCAAAAACCATACTGTCGATGGTCAAAACTATGCTTGGAAAAAAGTTATTTCGCTCCTTACGGAAAATGCATACCTGAGATTTTCTAGATCCAGAATCGATATTGAACTTTGGCAGTAGTGTTTTCCAGTGTATTTCGACCCGCTGAATTCAGAAAATGTACTGTCGATGGCCAAAACTATGCTTGAAAAAAAGTTATTTTGCTCCGTACGGAAAATGCATACCTGAGATTTTCTAGTTCCAGAATCGATATTGAACTTTGGCAGTAGTGTTTTTCAGTGTATTCCGACCCGCTGAATTCGAAAAATGTACTGTCGATACCCAAAACTATGCTTGGAAAAAAGTTATTTTGCTCCGTACGAAAAATGCATAGCTGAGATTCTCTAGTTCCAAAATCGATATTGAACTTTGTAAGTTGTGTATTTCAAAGTATTTTGGACCGCTGAATCCAAACAACGTGATGTCGATCGTCCAAACTATGCTTGAAAAAAAGTTATTTCGCTCCCACGAAAAATGCATACCTGAGATTTTCCAGTTCCAGAATCGATATTAAACTTTGGCAGTAGTGTTTTTTGGTGTATTTCGACCCGCTGAATCCAAAAAATGTACTGCTCGAATTCAAAATTCTACTGAAAAAAAAATCATGTTTCGCAATACGAAAACGTATGCCCGAGATTCTCGTCTTTCAGAATCAATATCAAACTTTGATAGGTGTGTTTTCCGGTGTATTTTGACCCGCTGAATTCAAAAAACGTACTGTCGATGGTCAGATTTATGCTTGGAAAAAAGTTATTTTGCTCCGTACGGAAAATGCATACCTGAGATTATCTAGTTCCAGAATCGATATTGAACTTTGGCAGTAGTATTTTTCAGTGTATTTCGACCCGCTGAATTCAAAAAACATACTGTCGATGGTCAAAACTATGCATGGGAAGAAGTTATTTCGCTCCGTACGGAAAATGCATACCTGAGATTTTCTAGTTCCAGAATCGATATTGAACTTTGGCAGTAGTGTTTTTCAGTGTATTTTGACCCGCTGAATTCGAAAAATGTACTGTCGATACCTAAAACTATGCTTGGAAAAGAGTTATTTTGCTCCGTACGAAAAATGCATAGCTGTGATTTTCTAGTTCCAAAATCGATATTGAACTTTGAGAGTATTGTTTTTCAGTGTATTTTGACCCGTTGAATCCAAACAACGTACTGTCGATCGTCAAAACTATGCTTGGAAAAAAGTTATTTCGCTCCGTACGAAAAATACATACCTGAGATTTTCTCGTTCCAGAATCGATATTAAACTTTGGCAGTAGTGTCTTTTCGTGTATTTTGACCCGCTGAATTCAAACAACGTACTGTCGATAGTCAAAACCATGCTTGGAAAAAAATTTATTTTGCTCCGTACGAAAACTGCATACCTGAGATCTTCTAGTTCCAGAATCGATATTAAACTTTGGCAGTAGTGTTTTTTGGTGTATTTTGACCCGCTGAATCCAAAAAATGTACTAATTGAATTGAGAATTCCACCGAAAAAAAAATCATGTTTCGCAATACGGAAACGTATGCCCGAGATTCTCGTCTCTCAGAATCAATATCAAACTTTTATAGGTGTGTTTGCCGGTGTATTTCGACCCGCTGAATTCAAAAAACATACTGTCGATGGTCAAAAGTATGCTTGGAAAAAAGTTATTCCGCTCCGTACGGAAAATGCATACCTGAGATTTTCTAGTTCCAGAATCGATATTGAACTCTGGCAGTAGTGTTTTTCAGTGTATTTCGACCCGCTGAATTTAAAAAATGTACTGTCGATAGCCAAAACTATGCTCGGAAAAAAGTTATTTTGCTCCGTACGAATTATGCATAGCTGTGATTTTCTAGTTCCAAAATCGATTTTGAACTTTGAAAGTATTGTTTTTCAGTGTATTTTGACCCGTTGAATCCAAACAACGTACTGTCGATGATCAAAACTATGCTTGGAAAAAAGTTATTTTGCTCCGTACGAAAAATGCATACCTGAGATCTTCTAGTTCCAGAATCGATATTAAACTTTGGCAGTAGTGTTTTTTGGTGTATTTTGACCCGCTGAATCCAAAAAATGTACTGCTTGAATTGAAAATTCTACCGAAAAAAAAATCATGTTTCGCAATAAGAAAACGTATGCCCGAGATTCTCGTCTCTCAGAATCAATATCAAACTTTTATAGGTGTGTTTTCCGGTGTATTTCGACCCGCTGAATTCAAAAAACATACTGTCGATGGTCAAAAGTATGCTTGGAAAAAAGTTATTCCGCTCCGTACGGAAAATGCATACCTGAGATTTTCTAGTTCCAGAATCGATATTGAACTCTGGCAGTAGTGTTTTTCAGTGTATTTCGACCCGCTGAATTTAAAAAATGTACTGTCGATAGCCAAAACTATGCTCGGAAAAAAGTTATTTTGCTCCGTACGAATAATGCATAGCTGTGATTTTCTAGTTCCAAAATCGATTTTGAACTTTGAAAGTATTGTTTTTCAGTGTATTTTGACCCGTTGAATCCAAACAACGTACTGTCGATGATCAAAACTATGCTTGAAAAAAAGTTATTTTGCTCCGTACGGAAAATGCATACCTGAGATTTTCTAGTTCCAGAATCGATATTGAACTTTGGCAGTAGTGTTTTTCAGTGTATTTCGACCCGCTGAATTCGAAAAATGTACTGTCGATACCCAAAACTATGCTTGGAAAAAAGTTATTTTGCTCCGTACGAAAAATGCATAGCTGAGATTCTCTAGTTCCAAAATCGATATTGAACTTCGTAAGTTGTGTATTTCAAAGTATTTTGGACCGCTGAATCCAAACAACGTGATGTCGATCGTCCAAACTATGCTTGAAAAAAAGTTCTTTCGCTCCCACGAAAAATGCATACCTGAGATTTTCCAGTTCCAGAATCGATATTAAACTTTGGCAGTAGTGCTTTTTGGTGTATTTCGACCCGCTGAATCCAAAAAATGTACTGCTTGAATTCAAAATTCTACTGAAAAAAAAATCATGTTTCGCAATACGAAAACGTATGCCCGAGATTCTCGTCTTTCAGAATCAATATCAAACTTTGATAGGTGTGTTTTCCGGTGTATTTTGACCCGCTGAATTCAAAAAACGTACTGTCGATGGTCAGATTTATGCTTGGAAAAAAGTTATTTTGCTCCGTACGGAAAATGCATACCTGAGATTATCTAGTTCCAGAATCGATATTGAACTTGGCAGTAGTATTTTTCAGTGTATTTCGACCCGCTGAATTCAAAAAACATACTGTCGATGGTCAAAACTATGCTTGGGAAGAAGTTATTTCGCTCCGTACGGAAAATGCATACCTGAGATTTTCTAGTTCCAGAATCGATATTGAACTTTGGCAGTAGTGTTTTTCAGTGTATTTTGACCCGCTGAATTCGAAAAATGTACTGTCGATACCCAAAACTATGCTTGGAAAAGAGTTATTTTGCTCCGTACGAAAAATGCATAGCTGTGATTTTCTAGTTCCAAAATCGATATTGAACTTTGAGAGTATTGTTTTTCAGTGTATTTTGACCCGTTGAATCCAAACAACGTACTGTCGATCGTCAAAACTATGCTTGGAAAAAAGTTATTTCGCTCCGTACGAAAAATACATACCTGAGATTTTCTCGTTCCAGAATCGATATTAAACTTTGGCAGTAGTGTCTTTTCGTGTATTTTGACCCGCTGAATTCAAACAACGTACTGTCGATAGTCAAAACCATGCTTGGAAAAAAATTTATTTTGCTCCGTACGAAAACTGCATACCTGAGATCTTCTAGTTCCAGAATCGATATTAAACTTTGGCAGTAGTGTTTTTTGGTGTATTTTGACCCGCTGAATCCAAAAAATGTACTGATTGAATTGAGAATTCCACCGAAAAAAAAATCATGTTTCGCAATACGAAAACGTATGCCCGAGATTCTCGTCTCTCAGAATCAATATCAAACTTTTATAGGTGTGTTTTCCGGTGTATTTCGACCCGCTGAATTCAAAAAACATACTGTCGATGGTCAAAAGTATGCTTGGAAAAAAGTTATTCCGCTCCGTACGGAAAATGCATACCTGAGATTTTCTAGTTCCAGAATCGATATTGAACTCTGGCAGTAGTGTTTTTCAGTGTATTTCGACCCGCTGAATTTAAAAAATGTACTGTCGATAGCCAAAACTATGCTCGGAAAAAAGTTATTCTGCTCCGTACGAATAATGCATAGCTGTGATTTTCTAGTTCCAAAATCGATTTTGAACTTTGAAAGTATTGTTTATCAGTGTATTTTGACCCGTTGAATCCAAACAACGTACTGTCGATGATCAAAACTATGCTTGGAAAAAAGTTATTTTGCTCCGTACGAAAAATGCATACCTGAGATCTTCTAGTTCCAGAATCGATATTAAACTTTGGCAGTAGTGTTTTTTGGTGTATTTTGACCCGCTGAATCCAAAAAATGTACTGCTTGAATTGAAAATTCTACCGAAAAAAAAATCATGTTTCGCAATACGAAAACGTATGCCCGAGATTCTCGTCTCTCAGAATCAATATCAAACTTTTATCGGTGTGTTTTCCGTCGTATTTCGACCCGCTGAATTTAAAAAATGTACCGTCGATACCCAAAACTATGCTTGGAAAAGAGTTATTTTGCTCCGTACGAAAAATGCATAGCTGTGATTTTCTAGTTCCAAAATCGATATTGAACTTTAAGAGTATTGTTTTTCAGTGTATTTTGACCCGTTGAATCCAAACAACGTACTGTCGATCGTCAAAACTATGCTTGGAAAAAAGTTATTTCGCTCCGTACGAAAAATACATACCTGAGATTTTCTCGTTCCAGAATCGATATTAAACTCTGGCGGTAGTGTTTTTCAGTGTATTTCGACCCGCTGAATTTAAAAAATGTACTGTCGATAGCCAAAACTATGCTCGGAAAAAAGTTATTTAGCTCCGTACGAATAATGCATAGCTGTGATTTTCTAGTTCCAAAATCGATATTGAACTTTAAAAGTATTGTTTTTCAGTGTATTTTGACCCGTTGAATCCAAACAACGTACTGTCGATGATCAAAACTATGCTTGGAAAAAAGTTATTTTGCTCCGTACGAAAAATGCATACCTGAGATCTTCTAGTTCCAGAATCGATATTAAACTTTGGCAGTAGTGTTTTTTGGTGTATTTTGACCCGCTGAATCCAAAAAATGTACTGCTTGAATTGAAAATTCTACCGAAAAAAAAATCATGTTTCGCAATACGAAAACGTATGCCCGAGATTCTCGTCTCTCAGAATCAATATCAAACTTTTATCGGTGTGTTTTCCGTCGTATTTCGACCCGCTGAATTCAAAAAACATACTGTCGATGGTCAAAACTATGCTTGGAAAAAAGTTATTCCGCTCCGTACGGAAAATGCATACCTGAGATTTTCTAGTTCCAGAATCGATATTGAACTCTGGCAGTAGTGTTTTTCAGTGTATTTCGACCCGCTGAATACAAAAAATGTACTGTCGATGGCCAAAACTATGCTCGGAAAAAAGTTATTTCGCTCCGTACAAAAAATACATACCTGAGATTTTCTAGTTCCAGAATCGATATTAAACATTGGCAGTAGTGTTTTTTGGTGTATTTCGACCCGCTGAATTCAAACAACGTTCTGTCGATGGTCAAAACTATGCTTGGAAAAAAGTTATTTTGCTTCGTACGGAAAATGCATACTTGAGATTTTCTAGTTCCAAAATCGATATTGAACTTTGAAAGTAGTGTTTTTTGGTGTATTTTGACCCGCTGAATTCAAACAACGTACTTTCGATGGTCAAAACCATGCTTGGAAAAAATTTATTTTGCTCCGTACGAAAAATGCATACCTGAGATCTTCTAGTTCCAGAATCGATATTGAACTTTGGCAGTAGTGTTTTTTGGTGTATTTTGACCCGCTGGATCCGAAAAATGTACTGCTTGAATTGAAAATTCTACCGAAAAAAAAATCATGTTTCGCAATACGAAAACGTATGCCCGAGATTCTCGTCTCTCAGAATCAATATCAAACTTTTAAAGGTGTGTTTTCCGGTGTATTTCGACCCGCTGAATTCAAAAACCATACTGTCGATGGTCAAAACTATGCTTGGAAAAAAGTTATTTCGCTCCTTACGGAAAATGCATACCTGAGATTTTCTAGATCCAGAATCGATATTGAACTTTGGCAGTAGTGTTTTCCAGTGTATTTCGACCCGCTGAATTCAAAAAATGTACTGTCGATGGCCAAAACTATGCTTGAAAAAAAGTTATTTTGCTCCGTACGGAAAATGCATACCTGAGATTTCCTAGTTCCAGAATCGATATTGAACTTTGGCAGTAGTGTTTTTCAGTGTATTTCGACCCGCTGAATTCGAAAAATGTACTGTCAATACCCAAAACTATGCTTGGAAAAAAGTTATTTTGCTCCGTACGAAAAATGCATAGCTGAGATTCTCTAGTTCCAAAATCGATATTGAACTTTGTAAGTTGTGTATTTCAAAGTATTTTGGACCGCTGAATCCAAACAACGTGATGTCGATCGTCCAAACTATGCTTGAAAAAAAGTTATTTCGCTCCCACGAAAAATGCATACCTGAGATTTTCCAGTTCCAGAATCGATATTAAACTTTGGCAGTAGTGTTTTTTGGTGTATTTCGACCCGCTGAATCCAAAAAATGTACTGCTTGAATTCAAAATTCTACTGAAAAAAAAATCATGTTTCGCAATACGAAAACGTATGCCCGAGATTCTCGTCTTTCAGAATCAATATCAAACTTTGATAGGTGTGTTTTCCGGTGTATTTTGACCCGCTAAATTCAAAAAACGTACTGTCGATGGTCAGATTTATGCTTGGAAAAAAGTTATTTTGCTCCGTACGGAAAATGCATACCTGAGATTATCTAGTTCCAGAATCGATATTGAACTTTGGCAGTAGTATTTTTCAGTGTATTTCGACCCGCTGAATTCAAAAAACATACTGTCGATGGTCAAAACTATGCTTGGGAAGAAGTTATTTCGCTCCGTACGGAAAATGCATACCTGAGATTTTCTAGTTCCAGAATCGATATTGAACTTTGGCAGTAGTGTTTTTCAGTGTATTTTGACCCGCTGAATTCGAAAAATGTACTGTCGATACCCAAAACTATGCTTGGAAAAGAGTTATTTTGCTCCGTACGAAAAATGCATAGCTGTGATTTTCTAGTTCCAAAATCGATATTGAACTTTGAGAGTATTGTTTTTCAGTGTATTTTGACCCGTTGAATCCAAACAACGTACTGTCGATCGTCAAAACTATGCTTGGAAAAAAGTTATTTCGCTCCGTACGAAAAATACATACCTGAGATTTCTCGTTCCAGAATCGATATTAAACTTTGGCAGTAGTGTCTTTTCGTGTATTTTGACCCGCTGAATTCAAACAACGTACTGTCGATAGTCAAAACCATGCTTGGAAAAAAATTTATTTTGCTCCGTACGAAAACTGCATACCTGAGATCTTCTAGTTCCAGAATCGATATTAAACTTTGGCAGTAGTGTTTTTTGGTGTATTTTGACCCGCTGAATCCAAAAAATGTACTGATTGAATTGAGAATTCCACCGAAAAAAAAATCATGTTTCGCAATACGAAAACGTATGCCCGAGATTCTCGTCTCTCAGAATCAATATCAAACTTTTATAGGTGTGTTTTCCGGTGTATTTCGACCCGCTGAATTCAAAAAACATACTGTCGATGGTCAAAAGTATGCTTGGAAAAAAGTTATTCCGCTCCGTACGGAAAATGCATACCTGAGATTTTCTAGTTCCAGAATCGATATTGAACTCTGGCAGTAGTGTTTTTCAGTGTATTTCGACCCGCTGAATTTAAAAAATGTACTGTCGATAGCCAAAACTATGCTCGGAAAAAAGTTATTTTGCTCCGTACGAATAATGCATAGCTGTGATTTTCTAGTTCCAAAATCGATTTTGAACTTTGAAAGTATTGTTTTTCAGTGTATTTTGACCCGTTGAATCCAAACAACGTACTGTCGATGATCAAAACTATGCTTGGAAAAAAGTTATTTTGCTCCGTACGAAAAATGCATACCTGAGATCTTCTAGTTCCAGAATCGATATTAAACTTTGGCAGTAGTGTTTTTTGGTGTATTTTGACCCGCTGAATCCAAAAAATGTACTGCTTGAATTGAAAATTCTACCGAAAAAAAAATCATGTTTCGCAATACGAAAACGTATGCCCGAGATTCTCGTCTCTCAGAATCAATATCAAACTTTTATCGGTGTGTTTTCCGTCGTATTTTGACCCGCTGAATTTAAAAAATGTACCGTCGATACCCAAAACTATGCTTGGAAAAGAGTTATTTTGCTCCGTACGAAAAATGCATAGCTGTGATTTTCTAGTTCCAAAATCGATATTGAACTTTAAGAGTATTGTTTTTCAGTGTATTTTGACCCGTTGAATCCAAACAACGTACTGTCGATCGTCAAAACTATGCTTGGAAAAAAGTTATTTCGCTCCGTACGAAAAATACATACCTGAGATTTTCTCGTTCCAGAATCGATATTAAACTTTGGCAGTAGTGTCTTTTCGTGTATTTTGACCCGCTGAATTCAAACAACGTACTGTCGATGGTCAAAACCATGCTTGGAAAAAATTTATTTTGCTCCGTACGAAAAATGCATACCTGAGATCTTCTAGTTCCAGAATCGATATTGAACATTGGCAGTAGTGTTTTTTGGTGTATTTTGACCCGCTGAATTCAAACAACGTACTGTCGATGGTCAAAACTATGCTTGGAAAAAAGTTATTTTGCTTCGTACGGAAAATGCATGCTTGAGATTTTCTAGTTCCAAAATCGATATTGAACTTTGAAAGTAGTGTTTTTTGGTGTATTTTGACCCGCTGAATTCGAACAACGTACTGTCGATGGTCAAAACCATGCTTGGAAAAAATTTATTTTGCTCCGTACGAAAAATGCATACCTGAGATCTTCTAGTTCCAGAATCGATATTAAACTTTGGCAGTAGTGTTTTTTGGTGTATTTTGACCCGCTAAATCCGAAAAATGTACTGCTTGAATTGAAAATTCTACCGAAAAAAAATCATGTTTCGCAATACGAAAACGTATGCCCGAGATTCTCGTCTCTCAGAATCAATATCAAACTTTTATCGGTGTGTTTTCCGTCGTATTTCGACCCGCTGAATTCAAAAAACATACTGTCGATGGTCAAAACTATGCTTGGAAAAAAGTTATTCCGCTCCGTACGGAAAATGCATACCTAAGATTTTCTAGTTCCATAATCGATATTGAACTCTGGCAGTAGTGTTTTCCAGTGTATTTCGACCCGCTGAATTCAAAAAATGTACTGTCGATAGCCAAAACTATGCTTGGAAAAGAGTTATTTTGCTCCGTACGAAAAATGCATAGCTGTGATTTTCTAGTTCCAAAATCGATATTGAACTTTAAGAGTATTGTTTTTCAGTGTATTTTGACCCGTTGAATCCAAACAACGTACTGTCGATCGTCAAAACTATGCTTGGAAAAAAGTTATTTCGCTCCGTACGAAAAATACATACCTGAGATTTTCTCGTTCCAGAATCGATATTAAACTTTGGCAGTAGTGTCTTTTCGTGTATTTTGACCCGCTGAATTCAAACAACGTACTGTCGATGGTCAAAACCATGCTTGGAAAAAATTTATTTTGCTCCGTACGAAAAATGCATACCTGAGATCTTCTAGTTCCAGAATCGATATTGAACATTGGCAGTAGTGTTTTTTGGTGTATTTTGACCCGCTGAATTCAAACAACGTACTGTCGATGGTCAAAACTATGCTTGGAAAAAAGTTATTTTGCTTCGTACGGAAAATGCATGCTTGAGATTTTCTAGTTCCAAAATCGATATTGAACTTTGAAAGTAGTTTTTTTTGGTGTATTTTGACCCGCTGAATTCGAACAACGTACTGTCGATGGTCAAAACCATGCTTGGAAAAAATTTATTTTGCTCCGTACGAAAAATGCATACCTGAGATCTTCTAGTTCCAGAATCGATATTAAACTTTGGCAGTAGTGTTTTTTGGTGTATTTTGACCCGCTAAATCCAAAAAATGTACTGCTTGAATTGAAAATTCTACCGAAAAAAAAATCATGTTTCGCAATACGAAAACGTATGCCCGAGATTCTCGTCTCTCAGAATCAATATCAAACTTTTATAGGTGTGTTTTTTGTTGTATTCCGACTCGCTGAATTCAAAAAACATACTGTCGTTGGTCAAAACTATGCTCGGAAAAAAGTTATTTTGCTCCGTACGAAAAATGCATAGCTGTGATTTTCTAGTTCCAAAATCGATATTGAACTTTGAGAGTAGTGTTTTTCAGTGTATTTCGACCCGCTGAATTCAAAAAATGTACTGTCGATATCCAAAACTATGCTCGGAAAAAAGTTATTTTGCTCCTTACGAAAAATGCATAGCTGTGATTTTCTTGTTCCAAAATCGATATTGAACTTTGAAAGTATTGTTTTTCAGTGTATTTTGACCCGCTGAATCCAAACAACGTACTGTCGATCGTCAAAAATATGCTTGGAAAAAAGTTATTTTGCTCCGTACGAAAAATGCATACCTGAAATTCTCTAGTTCCAAAATCGATATCGAACTTTGAAAGTAGTGTTTTTCAGTGTATTTTGACCCGCTGAATCGAACAAATGTACTGCTTGAATTAAAAGTTCTACCGAAAATAAATTCATGTTTCGCAATACGAAAACGTATGCCCGAGATTCTCGTCTCTCAGAATCAATATCAAACTTTTATAGGTGTGTTTTCCGTTGTATTCCGACTCGCTGAATTCAAAAAACATACTGTCGTTGGTCAAAACTATGCTTGGGAAGAAGTTATTTCGCTCCGTACGGAAAATGCATACCTGAGATTTTCTAGTTCCAGAATCGATATTGAACTTTGGCAGTAGTGTTTTTCAGTGTATTTCGACCCGCTGAATTCGAAAAATGTACTGTCGATACCCAAAACTATGCTTGGAAAAGAGTTATTTCGCTCCGTACAAAAAATACATACCTGAAATTCTCTAGTTCCAAAATCGATATTGAACTTTGAGAGTAGTGTTTTTCAGTGTATTTCGACCCGCTGAATTCAAAAAATGTACTGTCGATGGCCAAAACTATGCTCGGAAAAAAGTTATTTCGCTCCGTACAAAAAATACATACCTGAGATTTTCTAGTTCCAGAATCGATATTAAACAATGGCAGTAGTGTTTTTTGGTGTATTTTGACCCGCTGAATTCAAACAACGTACTGTCGATGGTCAAAACTATGCTTGGAAAAAAGTTATTTTGCTTCGTACGGAAAATGCATGCTTGAGATTTTCTAGTTCCAAAATCGATATTGAACTTTGAAAGTAGTGTTTTTTGGTGTATTTTGACCCGCTGAATTCGAACAACGTACTGTCGATGGTCAAAACCATGCTTGGAAAAAATTTATTTTGCTCCGTACGAAAAATGCATACCTGAGATCTTCTAGTTCCAGAATCGATATTAAACTTTGGCAGTAGTGTTTTTTGGTGTATTTTGACCCGCTAAATCCAAAAAATGTACTGCTTGAATTGAAAATTCTACCGAAAAAAAATCATGTTTCGCAATACGAAAACGTATGCCCGAGATTCTCGTCTCTCAGAATCAATATCAAACTTTTATCGGTGTGTTTTCCGTCGTATTTCGACCCGCTGAATTCAAAAAACATACTGTCGATGGTCAAAACTATGCTTGGAAAAAAGTTATTCCGCTCCGTACGGAAAATGCATACCTAAGATTTTCTAGTTCCATAATCGATATTGAACTCTGGCAGTAGTGTTTTCCAGTGTATTTCGACCCGCTGAATTCAAAAAATGTACTGTCGATAGCCAAAACTATGCTTGGAAAAAAGTTATTTTGCTCCGTACGGAAAATGCATACCTGAGATTTTCTAGTTCCAGAATCGATATTGAACTTTGGCAGTAGTGTTTTTCAGTGTATTTCGACCCGCTGAATTCGAAAAATGTACTGTCGATACCCAAAACTATGCTTGGAAAAAAGTTATTTTGCTCCGTACGAAAAATGCATAGCTGAGATTCTCTAGTTCCAAAATCGATATTGAACTTTGTAAGTTGTGTATTACAAAGTATTTTGGACCGCTGAATCCAAACAACGTGATGTCGATCGTCCAAACTATGCTTGAAAAAAAGTTATTTTGCTCCGTACGGAAAATGCATACCTGAGATTATCTAGTTCCAGAATCGATATTGAACTTTGGCAGTAGTATTTTTCAGTGTATTTCGACCCGCTGAATTCAAAAAATGTACTGCTTGAATTGAAAATTCTACCGAAAAAAAAATCATGTTTCGCAATACGAAAACGTATGCCCGAGATTCTCGTCTCTCAGAATCAATATCAAACTTTTATCGGTGTGTTTTCCGTCGTATTTCGACCCGCTGAATTCAAAAAACATACTGTCGATGGTCAAAACTATGCTTGGAAAAAAGTTATTCCGCTCCGTACGGAAAATGCATACCTGAGATTTTCTAGTTCCAGAATCGATATTGAACTCTGGCAGTAGTGTTTTTCAGTGTATTTCGACCCGCTGAATTCAAAAAATGTACTGTCGATAGCCAAAACTATGCTTGGAAAAAAGTTATTTTGCTGCGTACGAAAAATGCATACCTGAAATTCTCTAGTTCCAAAATCGATATTGAACTTTGAGAGTAGTGTTTTTCAGTGTATTTCGACCCGCTGAATTCAAAAAATGTACTGTCGATGGCCAAAACAATGCTCGGAAAAAAGTTATTTCGCTCCGTACAAAAAATACATACCTGAGATTTTCTAGTTCCAGAATCGATATTAAACATTGGCAGTAGTGTTTTTTGGTGTATTTTGACCCGCTGAATTCAAACAACGTACTGTCGATGGTCAAAACTATGCTTGGAAAAAAGTTATTTTGCTTCGTACGGAAAATGCATGCTTGAGATTTTCTAGTTCCAAAATCGATATTGAACTTTGAAAGTAGTGTTTTTTGGTGTATTTTGACCCGCTGAATTCGAACAACGTACTGTCGATGGTCAAAACCATGCTTGGAAAAAATTTATTTTGCTCCGTACGAAAAATGCATACCTGAGATCTTCTAGTTCCAGAATCGATATTAAACTTTGGCAGTAGTGTTTTTTGGTGTATTTTGACCCGCTAAATCCAAAAAATGTACTGCTTGAATTGAAAATTCTACCGAAAAAAAAATCATGTTTCGCAATACGAAAACGTATGCCCGAGATTCTCGTCTCTCAGAATCAATATCAAACTTTTATCGGTGTGTTTTCCGTCGTATTTCGACCCGCTGAATTCAAAAAACATACTGTCGATGGTCAAAACTATGCTTGGAAAAAAGTTATTCCGTTCCGTACGGAAAATGCATACCTGAGATTTTCTAGTTCCATAATCGATATTGAACTCTGGCAGGAGTGTTTTCCAGTGTATTTCGACCCGCTGAATTCAAAAAATGTACTGTCGATAGCCAAAACTATGCTTGGAAAAAAGTTATTTTGCTCCGTACGGAAAATGCATACCTGAGATTTTCTAGTTCCAGAATCGATATTGAACTTTGGCAGTAGTGTTTTTCAGTGTATTTCGACCCGCTGAATTCGAAAAATGTACTGTCGATACCCAAAACTATGCTTGGAAAAAAGTTATTTTGCTCCGTACGAAAAATGCATAGCTGAGATTCTCTAGTTCCAAAATCGATATTGAACTTTGTAAGTTGTGTATTTCAAAGTATTTTGGACCGCTGAATCCAAACAACGTGATGTCGATCGTCCAAACTATGCTTGAAAAAAAGTTATTTTGCTCCGTACGGAAAATGCATACCTGAGATTTTCTAGTTCCAGAATCGATATTGAACTCTGGCAGTAGTGTTTTTCAGTGTATTTCGACCCGCTGAATTCAAAAAATGTACTGTCGATGGCCAAAACTATGCTCGGAAAAAAGTTATTTTGCTCCGTACGAAAAATGCATAGCTGTGATTTTCTAGTTCCAAAATCGATATTGAACTTTGAGAGTAGTGTTTTCCAGTGTATTTCGACCCGCTGAATTCAAAAAATGTACTGTCGATATCCAAAACTATGCTCGGAAAAAAGTTATTTTGCTCCTTACGAAAAATGCATAGCTGTGATTTTCTTGTTCCAAAATCGATATTGAACTTTGAAAGTATTGTTTTTCAGTGTATTTTGACCCGCTGTATCCAAACAACGTACTGTCGATCGTCAAAAATTTGCTTGGAAAAAAGTTATTTTGCTTCGTACGAAAAATGCATACCTGAAATTCTCTAGTTCCAAAATCGATATCGAACTTTGAAAGTAGTGTTTTTCAGTGTATTTTGACCCGCTGAATCGAACAAATGTACTGCTTGAATTGAAAGTTCTACCGAAAATAAATTCATGTTTCGCAATACGAAAACGTATGCCCGAGATTCTCGTCTCTCAGAATCAATATCAAACTTTTATAGGTGTGTTTTTTGTTGTATTCCGACTCGCTGAATTCAAAAAACATACTGTCGTTGGTCAAAACTATGCTCGGAAAAAAGTTATTTTGCTCCGTACGAAAAATGCATAGCTGTGATTTTCTAGTTCCAAAATCGATATTGAACTTTGAGAGTAGTGTTTTTCAGTGTATTTCGACCCGCTGAATTCAAAAAATGTACTGTCGATATCCAAAACTATGCTCGGAAAAAAGTTATTTTGCTCCTTACGAAAAATGCATAGCTGTGATTTTCTTGTTCCAAAATCGATATTGAACTTTGAAAGTATTGTTTTTCAGTATATTTTGACCCGCTGAATCCAAACAACGTACTGTCGATCGTCAAAAATATGCTTGGAAAAAAGTTATTTTGCTCCGTACGAAAAATGCATACCTGAAATTCTCTAGTTCCAAAATCGATATCGAACTTTGAAAGTAGTGTTTTTCAGTGTATTTTGACCCGCTGAATCGAACAAATGTACTGCTTGAATTAAAAGTTCTACCGAAAATAAATTCATGTTTCGCAATACGAAAACGTATGCCCGAGATTCTCGTCTCTCAGAATCAATATCAAACTTTTATAGGTGTGTTTTCCGTTGTATTCCGACTCGCTGAATTCAAAAAACATACTGTCGTTGGTCAAAACTATGCTTGGGAAGAAGTTATTTCGCTCCGTACGGAAAATGCATACCTGAGATTTTCTAGTTCCAGAATCGATATTGAACTTTGGCAGTAGTGTTTTTCAGTGTATTTCGACCCGCTGAATTCGAAAAATGTACTGTCGATACCCAAAACTATGCTTGGAAAAGAGTTATTTCGCTCCGTACAAAAAATACATACCTGAAATTCTCTAGTTCCAAAATCGATATTGAACTTTGAGAGTAGTGTTTTTCAGTGTATTTCGACCCGCTGAATTCAAAAAATGTACTGTCGATGGCCAAAACTATGCTCGGAAAAAAGTTATTTCGCTCCGTACAAAAAATACATACCTGAGATTTTCTAGTTCCAGAATGGATATTAAACTTTGGCAGTAGTGTTTTTTGGTGTATTTTGACCCGCTGAATCCAAAAAATGTACTGCTTGAATTGAAAATTCTACCGAAAAAAAAAATCATGTTTCGCAACACGAAAACGTATGCCCGAGATTCTCGTCTCTCAGAATCAGTATCAAACTTCGATAGGTGTGTATTCCGGTGCATCTCGACCCGCTGAATTCAAAAAACATACTGTCGATGGTCAAAACTATGCTTGGAAAAAAGTTATTTCGCTCCTTACGGAAAATGCATACCTGAGATCTTCTAGATCCAGAATCGATATTGCACTTTGGCAGTAGTCTTTTCCAGTGTATTTCGACCCGCTGAATTCAAGAAATGTACCGTCGATAACCAAAACTATGCTTGGAAAAAAGTAATTTTGCTCCGTACGAGAAATGCATACCTGAAATTCTCTAGTTCCAGAATCGATATTAAACTTTGGCAGTAGTGTTTTTTGGTGTATTTTGACCCGCTGAATTCAAACAACGTACTGTCGATGGTCAAAACTATGCTTGGAAAAAAGTTATTTTGCTCCGTACGGAAAATGCATAGCTGAGATTCTCTAGTTCCAAAATCGATATTGAACTTTGTAAGTTGTGTATTTCAAAGTATTTTGGACCGCTGAATCCAAACAACGTGATGTCGATCGTCCAAACTATGCTTGAAAAAAAGTTATATCGCTCCTACGAAAAATGCATACCTGAGATTTTCCCGTTCCAGAATCGATATTAAACTTTGGCAGTAGTGTTTTTTGGTGTATTTCGACCCGCTGAATCCAAAAAATGTACTGCTTGAATTCAAAATTCTACCGAAAAAAAAATCATGTTTCGCAATACGAAAACGTATGCCCGAGATTCTCGTCTTTCAGAATCAATATCAAATTTTGATAGGTGTGTTTTCCGGTGTATTTTGACCCGCTGAATTCAAAAAACGTACTGTCGATGGTCAAAACTATGCTTGGAAAAAAGTTATTTTGCTGCGTACGGAAAATGCATACCTGAGATTATCTAGTTCCAGAATCGATATTGAACTCTGGCAGTAGTGTTTTTCAGTGTATTTCGACCCGCTGAATTTAAAAAATGTACTGTCGATAGCCAAAACTATGCTCGGAAAAAAGTTATTTTGCTCCGTACGAATAATGCATAGCTGTGATTTTCTAGTTCCAAAATCGATTTTGAACTTTGAAAGTATTGTTTTTCAGTGTATTTTGACCCGTTGAATCCAAACAACGTACTGTCGATGATCAAAACTATGCTTGAAAAAAAGTTATTTTGCTCCGTACGGAAAATGCATACCTGAGATTTTCTAGTTCCAGAATCGATATTGAACTTTGGCAGTAGTGTTTTTCAGTGTATTTCGACCCGCTGAATTCGAAAAATGTACTGTCGATACCCAAAACTATGCTTGGAAAAAAGTTATTTTGCTCCGTACGAAAAATGCATAGCTGAGATTCTCTAGTTCCAAAATCGATATTGAACTTCGTAAGTTGTGTATTTCAAAGTATTTTGGACCGCTGAATCCAAACAACGTGATGTCGATCGTCCAAACTATGCTTGAAAAAAAGTTCTTTCGCTCCCACGAAAAATGCATACCTGAGATTTTCCAGTTCCAGAATCGATATTAAACTTTGGCAGTAGTGCTTTTTGGTGTATTTCGACCCGCTGAATCCAAAAAATGTACTGCTTGAATTCAAAATTCTACTGAAAAAAAAATCATGTTTCGCAATACGAAAACGTATGCCCGAGATTCTCGTCTTTCAGAATCAATATCAAACTTTGATAGGTGTGTTTTCCGGTGTATTTTGACCCGCTGAATTCAAAAAACGTACTGTCGATGGTCAGATTTATGCTTGGAAAAAAGTTATTTTGCTCCGTACGGAAAATGCATACCTGAGATTATCTAGTTCCAGAATCGATATTGAACTTGGCAGTAGTATTTTTCAGTGTATTTCGACCCGCTGAATTCAAAAAACATACTGTCGATGGTCAAAACTATGCTTGGGAAGAAGTTATTTCGCTCCGTACGGAAAATGCATACCTGAGATTTTCTAGTTCCAGAATCGATATTGAACTTTGGCAGTAGTGTTTTTCAGTGTATTTTGACCCGCTGAATTCGAAAAATGTACTGTCGATACCCAAAACTATGCTTGGAAAAGAGTTATTTTGCTCCGTACGAAAAATGCATAGCTGTGATTTTCTAGTTCCAAAATCGATATTGAACTTTGAGAGTATTGTTTTTCAGTGTATTTTGACCCGTTGAATCCAAACAACGTACTGTCGATCGTCAAAACTATGCTTGGAAAAAAGTTATTTCGCTCCGTACGAAAAATACATACCTGAGATTTTCTCGTTCCAGAATCGATATTAAACTTTGGCAGTAGTGTCTTTTCGTGTATTTTGACCCGCTGAATTCAAACAACGTACTGTCGATAGTCAAAACCATGCTTGGAAAAAAATTTATTTTGCTCCGTACGAAAACTGCATACCTGAGATCTTCTAGTTCCAGAATCGATATTAAACTTTGGCAGTAGTGTTTTTTGGTGTATTTTGACCCGCTGAATCCAAAAAATGTACTGATTGAATTGAGAATTCCACCGAAAAAAAAATCATGTTTCGCAATACGAAAACGTATGCCCGAGATTCTCGTCTCTCAGAATCAATATCAAACTTTTATAGGTGTGTTTTCCGGTGTATTTCGACCCGCTGAATTCAAAAAACATACTGTCGATGGTCAAAAGTATGCTTGGAAAAAAGTTATTCCGCTCCGTACGGAAAATGCATACCTGAGATTTTCTAGTTCCAGAATCGATATTGAACTCTGGCAGTAGTGTTTTTCAGTGTATTTCGACCCGCTGAATTTAAAAAATGTACTGTCGATAGCCAAAACTATGCTCGGAAAAAAGTTATTCTGCTCCGTACGAATAATGCATAGCTGTGATTTTCTAGTTCCAAAATCGATTTTGAACTTTGAAAGTATTGTTTATCAGTGTATTTTGACCCGTTGAATCCAAACAACGTACTGTCGATGATCAAAACTATGCTTGGAAAAAAGTTATTTTGCTCCGTACGAAAAATGCATACCTGAGATCTTCTAGTTCCAGAATCGATATTAAACTTTGGCAGTAGTGTTTTTTGGTGTATTTTGACCCGCTGAATCCAAAAAATGTACTGCTTGAATTGAAAATTCTACCGAAAAAAAAATCATGTTTCGCAATACGAAAACGTATGCCCGAGATTCTCGTCTCTCAGAATCAATATCAAACTTTTATCGGTGTGTTTTCCGTCGTATTTCGACCCGCTGAATTTAAAAAATGTACCGTCGATACCCAAAACTATGCTTGGAAAAGAGTTATTTTGCTCCGTACGAAAAATGCATAGCTGTGATTTTCTAGTTCCAAAATCGATATTGAACTTTAAGAGTATTGTTTTTCAGTGTATTTTGACCCGTTGAATCCAAACAACGTACTGTCGATCGTCAAAACTATGCTTGGAAAAAAGTTATTTCGCTCCGTACGAAAAATACATACCTGAGATTTTCTCGTTCCAGAATCGATATTAAACTCTGGCGGTAGTGTTTTTCAGTGTATTTCGACCCGCTGAATTTAAAAAATGTACTGTCGATAGCCAAAACTATGCTCGGAAAAAAGTTATTTAGCTCCGTACGAATAATGCATAGCTGTGATTTTCTAGTTCCAAAATCGATATTGAACTTTAAAAGTATTGTTTTTCAGTGTATTTTGACCCGTTGAATCCAAACAACGTACTGTCGATGATCAAAACTATGCTTGGAAAAAAGTTATTTTGCTCCGTACGAAAAATGCATACCTGAGATCTTCTAGTTCCAGAATCGATATTAAACTTTGGCAGTAGTGTTTTTTGGTGTATTTTGACCCGCTGAATCCAAAAAATGTACTGCTTGAATTGAAAATTCTACCGAAAAAAAAATCATGTTTCGCAATACGAAAACGTATGCCCGAGATTCTCGTCTCTCAGAATCAATATCAAACTTTTATCGGTGTGTTTTCCGTCGTATTTCGACCCGCTGAATTCAAAAAACATACTGTCGATGGTCAAAACTATGCTTGGAAAAAAGTTATTCCGCTCCGTACGGAAAATGCATACCTGAGATTTTCTAGTTCCAGAATCGATATTGAACTCTGGCAGTAGTGTTTTTCAGTGTATTTCGACCCGCTGAATACAAAAAATGTACTGTCGATGGCCAAAACTATGCTCGGAAAAAAGTTATTTCGCTCCGTACAAAAAATACATACCTGAGATTTTCTAGTTCCAGAATCGATATTAAACATTGGCAGTAGTGTTTTTTGGTGTATTTCGACCCGCTGAATTCAAACAACGTTCTGTCGATGGTCAAAACTATGCTTGGAAAAAAGTTATTTTGCTTCGTACGGAAAATGCATACTTGAGATTTTCTAGTTCCAAAATCGATATTGAACTTTGAAAGTAGTGTTTTTTGGTGTATTTTGACCCGCTGAATTCAAACAACGTACTTTCGATGGTCAAAACCATGCTTGGAAAAAATTTATTTTGCTCCGTACGAAAAATGCATACCTGAGATCTTCTAGTTCCAGAATCGATATTGAACTTTGGCAGTAGTGTTTTTTGGTGTATTTTGACCCGCTGGATCCGAAAAATGTACTGCTTGAATTGAAAATTCTACCGAAAAAAAAATCATGTTTCGCAATACGAAAACGTATGCCCGAGATTCTCGTCTCTCAGAATCAATATCAAACTTTTAAAGGTGTGTTTTCCGGTGTATTTCGACCCGCTGAATTCAAAAACCATACTGTCGATGGTCAAAACTATGCTTGGAAAAAAGTTATTTCGCTCCTTACGGAAAATGCATACCTGAGATTTTCTAGATCCAGAATCGATATTGAACTTTGGCAGTAGTGTTTTCCAGTGTATTTCGACCCGCTGAATTCAAAAAATGTACTGTCGATGGCCAAAACTATGCTTGAAAAAAAGTTATTTTGCTCCGTACGGAAAATGCATACCTGAGATTTCCTAGTTCCAGAATCGATATTGAACTTTGGCAGTAGTGTTTTTCAGTGTATTTCGACCCGCTGAATTCGAAAAATGTACTGTCAATACCCAAAACTATGCTTGGAAAAAAGTTATTTTGCTCCGTACGAAAAATGCATAGCTGAGATTCTCTAGTTCCAAAATCGATATTGAACTTTGTAAGTTGTGTATTTCAAAGTATTTTGGACCGCTGAATCCAAACAACGTGATGTCGATCGTCCAAACTATGCTTGAAAAAAAGTTATTTCGCTCCCACGAAAAATGCATACCTGAGATTTTCCAGTTCCAGAATCG
This sequence comes from Macrophya alboannulata, assembly GCA_949628255.1. Lineage (NCBI taxonomy): Eukaryota > Metazoa > Arthropoda > Insecta > Hymenoptera > Tenthredinidae > Macrophya > Macrophya alboannulata. Next base: position 26,390,902 of record OX451208.1, read on the forward strand.
ATATTAAACTTTGGCAGTAGTGTTTTTTGGTGTATTTCGACCCGCTGAATCCAAAAAATGTACTGCTTGAATTCAAAATTCTACTGAAAAAAAAATCATGTTTCGCAATACGAAAACGTATGCCCGAGATTCTCGTCTTTCAGAATCAATATCAAACTTTGATAGGTGTGTTTTCCGGTGTATTTTGACCCGCTAAATTCAAAAAACGTACTGTCGATGGTCAGATTTATGCTTGGAAAAAAGTTATTTTGCTCCGTACGGAAAATGCATACCTGAGATTATCTAGTTCCAGAATCGATATTGAACTTTGGCAGTAGTATTTTTCAGTGTATTTCGACCCGCTGAATTCAAAAAACATACTGTCGATGGTCAAAACTATGCTTGGGAAGAAGTTATTTCGCTCCGTACGGAAAATGCATACCTGAGATTTTCTAGTTCCAGAATCGATATTGAACTTTGGCAGTAGTGTTTTTCAGTGTATTTTGACCCGCTGAATTCGAAAAATGTACTGTCGATACCCAAAACTATGCTTGGAAAAGAGTTATTTTGCTCCGTACGAAAAATGCATAGCTGTGATTTTCTAGTTCCAAAATCGATATTGAACTTTGAGAGTATTGTTTTTCAGTGTATTTTGACCCGTTGAATCCAAACAACGTACTGTCGATCGTCAAAACTATGCTTGGAAAAAAGTTATTTCGCTCCGTACGAAAAATACATACCTGAGATTTCTCGTTCCAGAATCGATATTAAACTTTGGCAGTAGTGTCTTTTCGTGTATTTTGACCCGCTGAATTCAAACAACGTACTGTCGATAGTCAAAACCATGCTTGGAAAAAAATTTATTTTGCTCCGTACGAAAACTGCATACCTGAGATCTTCTAGTTCCAGAATCGATATTAAACTTTGGCAGTAGTGTTTTTTGGTGTATTTTGACCCGCTGAATCCAAAAAATGTACTGATTGAATTGAGAATTCCACCGAAAAAAAAATCATGTTTCGCAATACGAAAACGTATGCCCGAGATTCTCGTCTCTCAGAATCAATATCAAACTTTTATAGGTGTGTTTTCCGGTGTATTTCGACCCGCTGAATTCAAAAAACATACTGTCGATGGTCAAAAGTATGCTTGGAAAAAAGTTATTCCGCTCCGTACGGAAAATGCATACCTGAGATTTTCTAGTTCCAGAATCGATATTGAACTCTGGCAGTAGTGTTTTTCAGTGTATTTCGACCCGCTGAATTTAAAAAATGTACTGTCGATAGCCAAAACTATGCTCGGAAAAAAGTTATTTTGCTCCGTACGAATAATGCATAGCTGTGATTTTCTAGTTCCAAAATCGATTTTGAACTTTGAAAGTATTGTTTTTCAGTGTATTTTGACCCGTTGAATCCAAACAACGTACTGTCGATGATCAAAACTATGCTTGGAAAAAAGTTATTTTGCTCCGTACGAAAAATGCATACCTGAGATCTTCTAGTTCCAGAATCGATATTAAACTTTGGCAGTAGTGTTTTTTGGTGTATTTTGACCCGCTGAATCCAAAAAATGTACTGCTTGAATTGAAAATTCTACCGAAAAAAAAATCATGTTTCGCAATACGAAAACGTATGCCCGAGATTCTCGTCTCTCAGAATCAATATCAAACTTTTATCGGTGTGTTTTCCGTCGTATTTTGACCCGCTGAATTTAAAAAATGTACCGTCGATACCCAAAACTATGCTTGGAAAAGAGTTATTTTGCTCCGTACGAAAAATGCATAGCTGTGATTTTCTAGTTCCAAAATCGATATTGAACTTTAAGAGTATTGTTTTTCAGTGTATTTTGACCCGTTGAATCCAAACAACGTACTGTCGATCGTCAAAACTATGCTTGGAAAAAAGTTATTTCGCTCCGTACGAAAAATACATACCTGAGATTTTCTCGTTCCAGAATCGATATTAAACTTTGGCAGTAGTGTCTTTTCGTGTATTTTGACCCGCTGAATTCAAACAACGTACTGTCGATGGTCAAAACCATGCTTGGAAAAAATTTATTTTGCTCCGTACGAAAAATGCATACCTGAGATCTTCTAGTTCCAGAATCGATATTGAACATTGGCAGTAGTGTTTTTTGGTGTATTTTGACCCGCTGAATTCAAACAACGTACTGTCGATGGTCAAAACTATGCTTGGAAAAAAGTTATTTTGCTTCGTACGGAAAATGCATGCTTGAGATTTTCTAGTTCCAAAATCGATATTGAACTTTGAAAGTAGTGTTTTTTGGTGTATTTTGACCCGCTGAATTCGAACAACGTACTGTCGATGGTCAAAACCATGCTTGGAAAAAATTTATTTTGCTCCGTACGAAAAATGCATACCTGAGATCTTCTAGTTCCAGAATCGATATTAAACTTTGGCAGTAGTGTTTTTTGGTGTATTTTGACCCGCTAAATCCGAAAAATGTACTGCTTGAATTGAAAATTCTACCGAAAAAAAATCATGTTTCGCAATACGAAAACGTATGCCCGAGATTCTCGTCTCTCAGAATCAATATCAAACTTTTATCGGTGTGTTTTCCGTCGTATTTCGACCCGCTGAATTCAAAAAACATACTGTCGATGGTCAAAACTATGCTTGGAAAAAAGTTATTCCGCTCCGTACGGAAAATGCATACCTAAGATTTTCTAGTTCCATAATCGATATTGAACTCTGGCAGTAGTGTTTTCCAGTGTATTTCGACCCGCTGAATTCAAAAAATGTACTGTCGATAGCCAAAACTATGCTTGGAAAAGAGTTATTTTGCTCCGTACGAAAAATGCATAGCTGTGATTTTCTAGTTCCAAAATCGATATTGAACTTTAAGAGTATTGTTTTTCAGTGTATTTTGACCCGTTGAATCCAAACAACGTACTGTCGATCGTCAAAACTATGCTTGGAAAAAAGTTATTTCGCTCCGTACGAAAAATACATACCTGAGATTTTCTCGTTCCAGAATCGATATTAAACTTTGGCAGTAGTGTCTTTTCGTGTATTTTGACCCGCTGAATTCAAACAACGTACTGTCGATGGTCAAAACCATGCTTGGAAAAAATTTATTTTGCTCCGTACGAAAAATGCATACCTGAGATCTTCTAGTTCCAGAATCGATATTGAACATTGGCAGTAGTGTTTTTTGGTGTATTTTGACCCGCTGAATTCAAACAACGTACTGTCGATGGTCAAAACTATGCTTGGAAAAAAGTTATTTTGCTTCGTACGGAAAATGCATGCTTGAGATTTTCTAGTTCCAAAATCGATATTGAACTTTGAAAGTAGTTTTTTTTGGTGTATTTTGACCCGCTGAATTCGAACAACGTACTGTCGATGGTCAAAACCATGCTTGGAAAAAATTTATTTTGCTCCGTACGAAAAATGCATACCTGAGATCTTCTAGTTCCAGAATCGATATTAAACTTTGGCAGTAGTGTTTTTTGGTGTATTTTGACCCGCTAAATCCAAAAAATGTACTGCTTGAATTGAAAATTCTACCGAAAAAAAAATCATGTTTCGCAATACGAAAACGTATGCCCGAGATTCTCGTCTCTCAGAATCAATATCAAACTTTTATAGGTGTGTTTTTTGTTGTATTCCGACTCGCTGAATTCAAAAAACATACTGTCGTTGGTCAAAACTATGCTCGGAAAAAAGTTATTTTGCTCCGTACGAAAAATGCATAGCTGTGATTTTCTAGTTCCAAAATCGATATTGAACTTTGAGAGTAGTGTTTTTCAGTGTATTTCGACCCGCTGAATTCAAAAAATGTACTGTCGATATCCAAAACTATGCTCGGAAAAAAGTTATTTTGCTCCTTACGAAAAATGCATAGCTGTGATTTTCTTGTTCCAAAATCGATATTGAACTTTGAAAGTATTGTTTTTCAGTGTATTTTGACCCGCTGAATCCAAACAACGTACTGTCGATCGTCAAAAATATGCTTGGAAAAAAGTTATTTTGCTCCGTACGAAAAATGCATACCTGAAATTCTCTAGTTCCAAAATCGATATCGAACTTTGAAAGTAGTGTTTTTCAGTGTATTTTGACCCGCTGAATCGAACAAATGTACTGCTTGAATTAAAAGTTCTACCGAAAATAAATTCATGTTTCGCAATACGAAAACGTATGCCCGAGATTCTCGTCTCTCAGAATCAATATCAAACTTTTATAGGTGTGTTTTCCGTTGTATTCCGACTCGCTGAATTCAAAAAACATACTGTCGTTGGTCAAAACTATGCTTGGGAAGAAGTTATTTCGCTCCGTACGGAAAATGCATACCTGAGATTTTCTAGTTCCAGAATCGATATTGAACTTTGGCAGTAGTGTTTTTCAGTGTATTTCGACCCGCTGAATTCGAAAAATGTACTGTCGATACCCAAAACTATGCTTGGAAAAGAGTTATTTCGCTCCGTACAAAAAATACATACCTGAAATTCTCTAGTTCCAAAATCGATATTGAACTTTGAGAGTAGTGTTTTTCAGTGTATTTCGACCCGCTGAATTCAAAAAATGTACTGTCGATGGCCAAAACTATGCTCGGAAAAAAGTTATTTCGCTCCGTACAAAAAATACATACCTGAGATTTTCTAGTTCCAGAATCGATATTAAACAATGGCAGTAGTGTTTTTTGGTGTATTTTGACCCGCTGAATTCAAACAACGTACTGTCGATGGTCAAAACTATGCTTGGAAAAAAGTTATTTTGCTTCGTACGGAAAATGCATGCTTGAGATTTTCTAGTTCCAAAATCGATATTGAACTTTGAAAGTAGTGTTTTTTGGTGTATTTTGACCCGCTGAATTCGAACAACGTACTGTCGATGGTCAAAACCATGCTTGGAAAAAATTTATTTTGCTCCGTACGAAAAATGCATACCTGAGATCTTCTAGTTCCAGAATCGATATTAAACTTTGGCAGTAGTGTTTTTTGGTGTATTTTGACCCGCTAAATCCAAAAAATGTACTGCTTGAATTGAAAATTCTACCGAAAAAAAATCATGTTTCGCAATACGAAAACGTATGCCCGAGATTCTCGTCTCTCAGAATCAATATCAAACTTTTATCGGTGTGTTTTCCGTCGTATTTCGACCCGCTGAATTCAAAAAACATACTGTCGATGGTCAAAACTATGCTTGGAAAAAAGTTATTCCGCTCCGTACGGAAAATGCATACCTAAGATTTTCTAGTTCCATAATCGATATTGAACTCTGGCAGTAGTGTTTTCCAGTGTATTTCGACCCGCTGAATTCAAAAAATGTACTGTCGATAGCCAAAACTATGCTTGGAAAAAAGTTATTTTGCTCCGTACGGAAAATGCATACCTGAGATTTTCTAGTTCCAGAATCGATATTGAACTTTGGCAGTAGTGTTTTTCAGTGTATTTCGACCCGCTGAATTCGAAAAATGTACTGTCGATACCCAAAACTATGCTTGGAAAAAAGTTATTTTGCTCCGTACGAAAAATGCATAGCTGAGATTCTCTAGTTCCAAAATCGATATTGAACTTTGTAAGTTGTGTATTACAAAGTATTTTGGACCGCTGAATCCAAACAACGTGATGTCGATCGTCCAAACTATGCTTGAAAAAAAGTTATTTTGCTCCGTACGGAAAATGCATACCTGAGATTATCTAGTTCCAGAATCGATATTGAACTTTGGCAGTAGTATTTTTCAGTGTATTTCGACCCGCTGAATTCAAAAAATGTACTGCTTGAATTGAAAATTCTACCGAAAAAAAAATCATGTTTCGCAATACGAAAACGTATGCCCGAGATTCTCGTCTCTCAGAATCAATATCAAACTTTTATCGGTGTGTTTTCCGTCGTATTTCGACCCGCTGAATTCAAAAAACATACTGTCGATGGTCAAAACTATGCTTGGAAAAAAGTTATTCCGCTCCGTACGGAAAATGCATACCTGAGATTTTCTAGTTCCAGAATCGATATTGAACTCTGGCAGTAGTGTTTTTCAGTGTATTTCGACCCGCTGAATTCAAAAAATGTACTGTCGATAGCCAAAACTATGCTTGGAAAAAAGTTATTTTGCTCCGTACGAAAAATGCATACCTGAAATTCTCTAGTTCCAAAATCGATATTGAACTTTGAGAGTAGTGTTTTTCAGTGTATTTCGACCCGCTGAATTCAAAAAATGTACTGTCGATGGCCAAAACAATGCTCGGAAAAAAGTTATTTCGCTCCGTACAAAAAATACATACCTGAGATTTTCTAGTTCCAGAATCGATATTAAACATTGGCAGTAGTGTTTTTTGGTGTATTTTGACCCGCTGAATTCAAACAACGTACTGTCGATGGTCAAAACTATGCTTGGAAAAAAGTTATTTTGCTTCGTACGGAAAATGCATGCTTGAGATTTTCTAGTTCCAAAATCGATATTGAACTTTGAAAGTAGTGTTTTTTGGTGTATTTTGACCCGCTGAATTCGAACAACGTACTGTCGATGGTCAAAACCATGCTTGGAAAAAATTTATTTTGCTCCGTACGAAAAATGCATACCTGAGATCTTCTAGTTCCAGAATCGATATTAAACTTTGGCAGTAGTGTTTTTTGGTGTATTTTGACCCGCTCAATCCAAAAAATGTACTGCTTGAATTGAAAATTCTACCGAAAAAAAAATCATGTTTCGCAATACGAAAACGTATGCCCGAGATTCTTGTCTCTCAGAATCAATATCAAACTTTTATCGGTGTGTTTTCCGTCGTATTTCGACCCGCTGAATTCAAAAAACATACTGTCGATGGTCAAAACTATGCTTGGAAAAAAGTTATTCCGCTCCGTACGGAAAATGCATACCTGAGATTTTCTAGTTCCATAATCGATATTGAACTCTGGCAGGAGTGTTTTCCAGTGTATTTCGACCCGCTGAATTCAAAAAATGTACTGTCGATAGCCAAAACTATGCTTGGAAAAAAGTTATTTTGCTCCGTACGGAAAATGCATACCTGAGATTTTCTAGTTCCAGAATCGATATTGAACTTTGGCAGTAGTGTTTTTCAGTGTATTTCGACCCGCTGAATTCGAAAAATGTACTGTCGATACCCAAAACTATGCTTGGAAAAAAGTTATTTTGCTCCGTACGAAAAATGCATAGCTGAGATTCTCTAGTTCCAAAATCGATATTGAACTTTGTAAGTTGTGTATTTCAAAGTATTTTGGACCGCTGAATCCAAACAACGTGATGTCGATCGTCCAAACTATGCTTGAAAAAAAGTTATTTTGCTCCGTACGGAAAATGCATACCTGAGATTTTCTAGTTCCAGAATCGATATTGAACTCTGGCAGTAGTGTTTTTCAGTGTATTTCGACCCGCTGAATTCAAAAAATGTACTGTCGATGGCCAAAACTATGCTCGGAAAAAAGTTATTTTGCTCCGTACGAAAAATGCATAGCTGTGATTTTCTAGTTCCAAAATCGATATTGAACTTTGAGAGTAGTGTTTTCCAGTGTATTTCGACCCGCTGAATTCAAAAAATGTACTGTCGATATCCAAAACTATGCTCGGAAAAAAGTTATTTTGCTCCGTACGAAAAATGCATAGCTGTGATTTTCTAGTTCCAAAATCGATATTGAACTTTGAGAGTAGTGTTTTTCAGTGTATTTCGACCCGCTGAATTCAAAAAATGTACTGTCGATATCCAAAACTATGCTCGGAAAAAAGTTATTTTGCTCCTTACGAAAAATGCATAGCTGTGATTTTCTTGTTCCAAAATCGATATTGAACTTTGAAAGTATTGTTTTTCAGTATATTTTGACCCGCTGAATCCAAACAACGTACTGTCGATCGTCAAAAATATGCTTGGAAAAAAGTTATTTTGCTCCGTACGAAAAATGCATACCTGAAATTCTCTAGTTCCAAAATCGATATCGAACTTTGAAAGTAGTGTTTTTCAGTGTATTTTGACCCGCTGAATCGAACAAATGTACTGCTTGAATTAAAAGTTCTACCGAAAATAAATTCATGTTTCGCAATACGAAAACGTATGCCCGAGATTCTCGTCTCTCAGAATCAATATCAAACTTTTATAAGTGTGTTTTCCGTTGTATTCCGACTCGCTGAATTCAAAAAACATACTGTCGTTGGTCAAAACTATGCTTGGGAAGAAGTTATTTCGCTCCGTACGGAAAATGCATACCTGAGATTATCTAGTTCCAGAATCGATATTGAACTTTGGCAGTAGTATTTTTCAGTGTATTTCGACCCGCTGAATTCAAAAAATGTACTGCTTGAATTGAAAATTCTACCGAAAAAAAAATCATGTTTCGCAATACGAAAACGTATGCCCGAGATTCTCGTCTCTCAGAATCAATATCAAACTTTTATCGGTGTGTTTTCCGTCGTATTTCGACCCGCTGAATTCAAAAAACATACTGTCGATGGTCAAAACTATGCTTGGAAAAAAGTTATTCCGCTCCGTACGGAAAATGCATACCTGAGATTTTCTAGTTCCAGAATCGATATTGAACTCTGGCAGTAGTGTTTTTCAGTGTATTTCCACCCGCTGAATTCAAAAAATGTACTGTCGATAGCCAAAACTATGCTTGGAAAAAAGTTATTTTGCTGCGTACGAAAAATGCATACCTGAAATTCTCTAGTTCCAAAATCGATATTGAACTTTGAGAGTAGTGTTTTTCAGTGTATTTCGACCCGCTGAATTCAAAAAATGTACTGTCGATGGCCAAAACAATGCTCGGAAAAAAGTTATTTCGCTCCGTACAAAAAATACATACCTGAGATTTTCTAGTTCCAGAATCGATATTAAACATTGGCAGTAGTGTTTTTTGGTGTATTTTGACCCGCTGAATTCAAACAACGTACTGTCGATGGTCAAAACTATGCTTGGAAAAAAGTTATTTTGCTTCGTACGGAAAATGCATGCTTGAGATTTTCTAGTTCCAAAATCGATATTGAACTTTGAAAGTAGTGTTTTTTGGTGTATTTTGACCCGCTGAATTCGAACAACGTACTGTCGATGGTCAAAACCATGCTTGGAAAAAATTTATTTTGCTCCGTACGAAAAATGCATACCTGAGATCTTCTAGTTCCAGAATCGATATTAAACTTTGGCAGTAGTGTTTTTTGGTGTATTTTGACCCGCTAAATCCAAAAAATGTACTGCTTGAATTGAAAATTCTACCGAAAAAAAAATCATGTTTCGCAATACGAAAACGTATGCCCGAGATTCTCGTCTCTCAGAATCAATATCAAACTTTTATCGGTGTGTTTTCCGTCGTATTTCGACCCGCTGAATTCAAAAAACATACTGTCGATGGTCAAAACTATGCTTGGAAAAAAGTTATTCCGTTCCGTACGGAAAATGCATACCTGAGATTTTCTAGTTCCATAATCGATATTGAACTCTGGCAGGAGTGTTTTCCAGTGTATTTCGACCCGCTGAATTCAAAAAATGTACTGTCGATAGCCAAAACTATGCTTGGAAAAAAGTTATTTTGCTCCGTACGGAAAATGCATACCTGAGATTTTCTAGTTCCAGAATCGATATTGAACTTTGGCAGTAGTGTTTTTCAGTGTATTTCGACCCGCTGAATTCGAAAAATGTACTGTCGATACCCAAAACTATGCTTGGAAAAAAGTTATTTTGCTCCGTACGAAAAATGCATAGCTGAGATTCTCTAGTTCCAAAATCGATATTGAACTTTGTAAGTTGTGTATTTCAAAGTATTTTGGACCGCTGAATCCAAACAACGTGATGTCGATCGTCCAAACTATGCTTGAAAAAAAGTTATTTTGCTCCGTACGGAAAATGCATACCTGAGATTTTCTAGTTCCAGAATCGATATTGAACTCTGGCAGTAGTGTTTTTCAGTGTATTTCGACCCGCTGAATTCAAAAAATGTACTGTCGATGGCCAAAACTATGCTCGGAAAAAAGTTATTTTGCTCCGTACGAAAAATGCATAGCTGTGATTTTCTAGTTCCAAAATCGATATTGAACTTTGAGAGTAGTGTTTTCCAGTGTATTTCGACCCGCTGAATTCAAAAAATGTACTGTCGATATCCAAAACTATGCTCGGAAAAAAGTTATTTTGCTCCTTACGAAAAATGCATAGCTGTGATTTTCTTGTTCCAAAATCGATATTGAACTTTGAAAGTATTGTTTTTCAGTGTATTTTGACCCGCTGTATCCAAACAACGTACTGTCGATCGTCAAAAATTTGCTTGGAAAAAAGTTATTTTGCTTCGTACGAAAAATGCATACCTGAAATTCTCTAGTTCCAAAATCGATATCGAACTTTGAAAGTAGTGTTTTTCAGTGTATTTTGACCCGCTGAATCGAACAAATGTACTGCTTGAATTGAAAGTTCTACCGAAAATAAATTCATGTTTCGCAATACGAAAACGTATGCCCGAGATTCTCGTCTCTCAGAATCAATATCAAACTTTTATAGGTGTGTTTTTTGTTGTATTCCGACTCGCTGAATTCAAAAAACATACTGTCGTTGGTCAAAACTATGCTCGGAAAAAAGTTATTTTGCTCCGTACGAAAAATGCATAGCTGTGATTTTCTAGTTCCAAAATCGATATTGAACTTTGAGAGTAGTGTTTTTCAGTGTATTTCGACCCGCTGAATTCAAAAAATGTACTGTCGATATCCAAAACTATGCTCGGAAAAAAGTTATTTTGCTCCTTACGAAAAATGCATAGCTGTGATTTTCTTGTTCCAAAATCGATATTGAACTTTGAAAGTATTGTTTTTCAGTATATTTTGACCCGCTGAATCCAAACAACGTACTGTCGATCGTCAAAAATATGCTTGGAAAAAAGTTATTTTGCTCCGTACGAAAAATGCATACCTGAAATTCTCTAGTTCCAAAATCGATATCGAACTTTGAAAGTAGTGTTTTTCAGTGTATTTTGACCCGCTGAATCGAACAAATGTACTGCTTGAATTAAAAGTTCTACCGAAAATAAATTCATGTTTCGCAATACGAAAACGTATGCCCGAGATTCTCGTCTCTCAGAATCAATATCAAACTTTTATAGGTGTGTTTTCCGTTGTATTCCGACTCGCTGAATTCAAAAAACATACTGTCGTTGGTCAAAACTATGCTTGGGAAGAAGTTATTTCGCTCCGTACGGAAAATGCATACCTGAGATTTTCTAGTTCCAGAATCGATATTGAACTTTGGCAGTAGTGTTTTTCAGTGTATTTCGACCCGCTGAATTCGAAAAATGTACTGTCGATACCCAAAACTATGCTTGGAAAAGAGTTATTTCGCTCCGTACAAAAAATACATACCTGAAATTCTCTAGTTCCAAAATCGATATTGAACTTTGAGAGTAGTGTTTTTCAGTGTATTTCGACCCGCTGAATTCAAAAAATGTACTGTCGATGGCCAAAACTATGCTCGGAAAAAAGTTATTTCGCTCCGTACAAAAAATACATACCTGAGATTTTCTAGTTCCAGAATGGATATTAAACTTTGGCAGTAGTGTTTTTTGGTGTATTTTAACCCGCTGAATCCAAAAAATGTACTGCTTGAATTGAAAATTCTACCGAAAAAAAAAATCATGTTTCGCAACACGAAAACGTATGCCCGAGATTCTCGTCTCTCAGAATCAGTATCAAACTTCGATAGGTGTGTATTCCGGTGCATCTCGACCCGCTGAATTCAAAAAACATACTGTCGATGGTCAAAACTATGCTTGGAAAAAAGTTATTTCGCTCCTTACGGAAAATGCATACCTGAGATCTTCTAGATCCAGAATCGATATTGCACTTTGGCAGTAGTCTTTTCCAGTGTATTTCGACCCGCTGAATTCAAGAAATGTACCGTCGATAACCAAAACTATGCTTGGAAAAAAGTAATTTTGCTCCGTACGAGAAATGCATACCTGAAATTCTCTAGTTCCAGAATCGATATTAAACTTTGGCAGTAGTGTTTTTTGGTGTATTTTGACCCGCTGAATTCAAACAACGTACTGTCGATGGTCAAAACTATGCTTGGAAAAAAGTTATTTTGCTCCGTACGGAAAATGCATAGCTGAGATTCTCTAGTTCCAAAATCGATATTGAACTTTGTAAGTTGTGTATTTCAAAGTATTTTGGACCGCTGAATCCAAACAACGTGATGTCGATCGTCCAAACTATGCTTGAAAAAAAGTTATATCGCTCCTACGAAAAATGCATACCTGAGATTTTCCCGTTCCAGAATCGATATTAAACTTTGGCAGTAGTGTTTTTTGGTGTATTTCGACCCGCTGAATCCAAAAAATGTACTGCTTGAATTCAAAATTCTACTGAAAAAAAAATCATGTTTCGCAATACGAAAACGTATGCCCGAGATTCTCGTCTTTCAGAATCAATATCAAATTTTGATAGGTGTGTTTTCCGGTGTATTTTGACCCGCTGAATTCAAAAAACGTACTGTCGATGGTCAAAACTATGCTTGGAAAAAAGTTATTTTGCTGCGTACGGAAAATGCATACCTGAGATTATCTAGTTCCAGAATCGATATTGAACTTTGGCAGTAGTGTTTTTCAGTGTATTTCGACCCGCTGAATTCAAAAAATGTACTTTCGATATCCAAAACTATGCTCGGAAAAAAGTTATTTTGCTCCGTACGAAAAATGCATAGCTGTGATTTTCTTGTTCCAAAATCGATATTGAACTTTGAAAGTATTGTTTTTCAGTGTATTTTGACCCGCTGAATCCAAACAACGTACTGTCGATCGTCAAAACTATGCTTGGAAAAAAGTTATTTTGCTCCGTACGAAAAATGCATACCTGAAATTCTCTAGTTCCAAAATCGATATCGAACTTTGAAAGTAGTGTTTTTCAGTGTATTTTGACCCGCTGAATTGAACAAATGTACTGCTTGAATTGAAAGTTCTACCGAAAATAAATTCATGTTTCGCAATACGAAAACGTATGCCCGAGATTCTCGTCTCTCAGAATCAATATCAAACTTTTATAGGTGTGTTTTCCGTTGTATTCCGACTCGATGAATTCAAAAAACATACTGTCGTTGGTCAAAACTATGCTTGGGAAGAAGTTATTTCGCTCCGTACGGAAAATGCATACCTGAGATTTTCTAGTTCCAGAATCGATATTGAACTTTGGCAGTAGTGTTTTTCAGTGTATTTCGACCCGCTGAATTCGAAAAATGTACTGTCGATACCCAAAACTATGCTTGGAAAAGAGTTATTTTGCTCCGTACGAAAAATGCATAGCTGTGATTTTCTAGTTCCAAAATCGATATTGAACTTTAAGAGTATTGTTTTTCAGTGTATTTTGACCCGTTGAATCCAAACAACGTACTTTCGATCGTCAAAACTATGCTTGGAAAAAAGTTATTTCGCTCCGTACGAAAAATACATACCTGAGATTTTCTCATTCCAGAATCGATATTAAACTTTGGCAGTAGTGTCTTTTCGTGTATTTTGACCCGCTGAATTCAAACAACGTACTGTCGATGGTCAAAACCATGCTTGGAAAAAATTTATTTTGCTCCGTACGAAAAATGCATACCTGAGATCTTCTAGTTCCAGAATCGATATTGAACTTTGGCAGGGGTGTTTTCCAGTGTATTTCGACCCGCTGAATTCGAAAAATGTACTGTCGATAGCCGAAACTATGCTTGGAAAAAAGTTATTTTGCTTCGTAAGAAAAATGCATACCTGAAATTCTCTAGTTCCAGAATCGATATTAAACTTTGGCAGTAGTGTTTTCTGGTGTATTTCGACCCGCTGAATTCAAACAACGTACTGTCGATGGTCAAAACTATGCTTGGAAAAAAGTTATTTTGCTCCGTACGGAAAATGCATACCTGAGATTTTCTAGTTCCAGAATCGATATTGAACTTTGGCAGTAGTGTTTTTCAGTGTATTTCGACCCGCTGAATTCGAAAAATGTACTGTCGATACCCAAAACTATGCTTGGAAAAGAGTTATTTTGCTCCGTACGAAAAATGCATAGCTGTGATTTTCTAGTTCCAAAATCGATATTGAACTTTAAGAGTATTGTTTTTCAGTGTATTTTGACCCGTTGAATCCAAACAACGTACTTTCGATCGTCAAAACTATGCTTGGAAAAAAGTTATTTCGCTCCGTACGAAAAATACATACCTGAGATTTTCTCATTCCAGAATCGATATTAAACTTTGGCAGTAGTGTCTTTTCGTGTATTTTGACCCGCTGAATTCAAACAACGTACTGTCGATGGTCAAAACCATGCTTGGAAAAAATTTATTTTGCTCCGTACGAAAAATGCATACCTGAGATCTTCTAGTTCCAGAATCGATATTGAACTTTGGCAGGGGTGTTTTCCAGTGTATTTCGACCCGCTGAATTCGAAAAATGTACTGTCGATAGCCGAAACTATGCTTGGAAAAAAGTTATTTTGCTTCGTAAGAAAAATGCATACCTGAAATTCTCTAGTTCCAGAATCGATATTAAACTTTGGCAGTAGTGTTTTCTGGTGTATTTCGACCCGCTGAATTCAAACAACGTACTGTCGATGGTCAAAACTATGCTTGGAAAAAAGTTATTTTGCTCCGTACGGAAAATGCATACCTGAGATTTTCTAGTTCCAGAATCGATATTGAACTTTGGCAGTAGTGTTTTTCAGTGTATTTCGACCCGCTGAATTCGAAAAATGTACTGTCGATACCCAAAACTATGCTTGGAAAAGAGTTATTTTGCTCCGTACGAAAAATGCATAGCTGTGATTTTCTAGTTCCAAAATCGATATTGAACTTTAAGAGTATTGTTTTTCAGTGTATTTTGACCCGTTGAATCCAAACAACGTACTTTCGATCGTCAAAACTATGCTTGGAAAAAAGTTATTTCGCTCCGTACGAAAAATACATACCTGAGATTTTCTCATTCCAGAATCGATATTAAACTTTGGCAGTAGTGTCTTTTCGTGTATTTTGACCCGCTGAATTCAAACAACGTACTGTCGATGGTCAAAACCATGCTTGGAAAAAATTTATTTTGCTCCGTACGAAAAATGCATACCTGAGATCTTCTAGTTCCAGAATCGATATTGAACTTTGGCAGGGGTGTTCTCCAGTGTATTTCGACCCGCTGAATTCGAAAAATGTACTGTCGATAGCCGAAACTATGCTTGGAAAAAAGTTATTTTGCTTCGTAAGAAAAATGCATACCTGAAATTCTCTAGTTCCAGAATCGATATCAAACTTTGGCAGTAGTGTTTTCTGGTGTATTTCGACCCGCTGAATTCAAACAACGTACTGTCGATGGTCAAAACTATGCTTGGAAAAAAGTTATTTTGCTCCGTACGGAAAATGCATACCTGAGATTTTCTAGTTCCAGAATCGATATTGAACTTTGGCAGTAGTGTTTTACAGTGTATTTCGACCCGCTGAATTCGAAAAATGTACTGTCGATACCCAAAACTATGCTTGGAAAAAAGTTATTTTGCTCCGTACGAAAAATGCATAGCTGAGATTCTCTAGTTCCAAAATCGATATTGAACTTTGTAAGTTGTGTATTTCAAAGTATTTTGGACCGCTGAATCCAAACAACGTGATGTCGATCGTCCAAACTATGCTTGAAAAAAAGTTATTTCGCTCCCACGAAAAATGCATACCTGAGATTTTCCAGTTCCAGAATCGATATTAAACTTTGGCAGTAGTGTTTTTTGGTGTATTTCGACCCGCTGAATCCAAAAAATGTACTGCTTGAATTCAAAATTCTACTGAAAAAAAAATCAGGTTTCGCAATACGAAAACGTATGCCCAAGATTCTCGTCTTTCAGAATCAATATCAAACTTTAATAGGTGTGTTTTCCGGTGTATTTTGACCCGCTGAATTCAAATAACGTACTGTCGATGGTCAGAACTATGCTTGGAAAAAAGTTATTTTGCTCCGTACGGAAAATGCATACCTGAGATTATCTAGTTCCAGAATCGATATTGAACTTTGGCAGTAGTATTTTTCAGTGTATTTCGACCCGCTGAATTCAAAAAATGTACTGCTTTAATTGAAAATTCTACCGAAAAAAAAATCATGTTTCGCAATACGAAAACGTATGCCCGAGATTCTCGTCTCTCAGAATCAATATCAAACTTTTATAGGTGTGTTTTCCGGTGTATTTCGACTTGCTGAATTCAAAAACCATACTGTCGATGGTCAAAACTATGCTTGGAACAAAGTTATTTCGCTCCTTACGGAAAATGCATACCTGAGATTTTCTAGTTCCAGAATTGATATTGAACTTTGGCAGTAGTGTTTTTCAGTGTATTTCGACCCGCTGAATTCGAAAAATGTACTGTCGATACTCAAAACTATGCTTGGAAAAAAGTTATTCTGCTCCGTACGAAAAATGCATAGCTGAGATTCTCGAGTTCCAAAATCGATATTGAACTTTGTAAGTTGTGTATTTCAAAGTATTTTGGACCGCTGAATCCAAACAACGTGATGTCGATCGTCCAAACTATGCTTGAAAAAAAGTTATTTCGCTCCCACGAAAAATGCATACCTGAGATTTTCCAGTTCCAGAATCGATATGAAACTTTGGCAGTAGTGTTTTTTGGTATATTCCGACCCGCTGAATTCAAAAAATGTACTGTTGATAGCCAAAACTATGCTTGGAAAAAAGTTATTTCGCTCTGTACGAAAAATGCATACCTGAAATTCTCTAGTTCCAGAATCGATATTGAACTTTGGCAGTAGTGTTTTTCAGTGTATTTCGACCCGCTGAATACAAAAAATGTACTGTCGATGTGTAAAACTATGCTTGGAAAAAAGTTATTCTGCTCCGTACGGAAAATGCATACCTGAGATTTTCTAGTTCCAAAATCGATATTGAACTTTGAAAGTAGCGTTTTTTGGTGTATTTTGACCCGCTGAATTCAAACAACGTACTGTCGATGGTCAAAACTATGCTTCGAAAAAAGTTATTTTGCTCCGTACTGAAAATGCATACCTGAGATTTTCTAGTTCCAAAATCGAAATTGAACTTTGAAAGTAGTGTTTTTTGGTGTATTTTGACCCGCTGAATTCAAACAACGTACTGTCGATGGTCAAAACCATGCTCGGAAAAAATTTATCTTGCTCCGTACGAAAAATGCATACCTGAGATCTTCTAGTTCCAGAATTGATATTAAACTTTGGCAGTAGTGTTTTTTGGTGTATTTTGACCCGCTGAATCCAAAAAATGTACTGCTTGAATTGAAAATTCTACCGAAAAAAAAATCATGTTTCGCAATACGAAAACGTATGCCCGAGATTCTCGTCTCTCAGAATCAATATCAAACTTTTATAGGTGTCTTTTCCGGTGTATTTCGACCCGCTGAATTCGAAAAACATACTGTCGATGGTCAAAACTATGCTTGAAAAAAAGTTATTCCGCTCCTCACGGAAAATGCATACCTGAGATTTTCTAGATCCAGAATCGATATTAAACTTTGGCAGTAGTGTTTTCCAGTGTATTTCGACCCGCTGAATTCAAAAAATGTACTGTCCATAGCCGAAACTATGCTTGGAAAAAAGTTATTTTGCTCCGTACGAAAAATGCATACCTGAGATTCTCCAGTTCCAAAATCGATATTGAACTTTGAAAGTATTGTTTTTCAGTGTATTTTGACCCGCTGAATCCAAACAACGTACTGTCGATCGTCAAAACTATGCTTGGAAAAAAGTTATTTTGCTCCGTACGAAAAATGCATACCTGAGATCTTCTAGTTTCAGAATGGATATCAAACTTTGGCAGTAGTGTTTTTTGGTGTATTTTGACCCGCTGAATCCAAGAAATGTACTGCTTTAATTGAAAATTCTACCGAAAAAAAAATCATGTTTCGCAATACGAAAACGTATGCCCGAGATTCTCGTCTCTCAGAATCAATATCAAACTTTTATCGGTGTGTTTTCCGTCGTATTTCGACCCGCTGAATTCAAAAAACATACTGTCGATGGTCAAAACTATGCTTGGAAAAAAGTTATTCCGCTCCGTACGGAAAATGCATACCTGAGATTTTCTAGTTCCAGAATCGATATTGAACTCTGGCAGTAGTGTTTTGCAGTGTATTTCGACCCGCTGAATTCAAAAAATGTACTGTCGATAGCCAAAACTATGCTCGGAAAAAAGTTATTTTGCTCCGTACGAAAAATGCATAGCTGTGATTTTCCAGTTCCAAAATCGATATTGAACTTTAAGAGTAGTGTTTTTCAGTGTATTTCGACCCGCTGAATTCAAAAAATGTACTGTCGATATCCAAAACTATACTTGGAAAAAAGTTATTTTGCTCCATGCGGAAAATGCATACCTGAGATTTTCTAGTCCCAAAATCGATATTGAACTTTGAAAGTAGCGTTTTTTGGTGTATTTTGACCCGCTGAATTCAAACAACGTACTGTCGATGGTCAAAACTATGCTTGGAAGAAAGTTATTTTGCTCCGTAATGGAAATGCATACCTGAGATTTTCTAGTTCCAAAATCGATATTGCACTTTGAAAGTAGTGTTTTTTGGTGTATTTTGACCCGCTGAATTCAAACAACGTACTGTCGATGGTCAAAACCATGCTCGGAAAAAATTTATTTTGCTCCGTACGAAAAATGCATACCTGAGATCTTCTAGTTCCAGAATCGATATTGAACTTTGGCAGTAGTGTTTTTTGGTGTATTTTGACCCGCTGAATCCAAAAAATGTACTGCTTGAATTGAAAATTCTACCGAAAAAAAATCATGTTTCGCAATACGAAAACGTATGCCCGAGATTCTCGTCTCTCAGAATCAATATCAAACTTTTATGGGTGTCTTTTCCGGTGTATTTCAACCCGCTGAATTCGAAAAACATACTGTCGATGGTCAAAACTATGCTTGGAAAAAAGTTATTCCGCTCCTTACGGAAAATGCATACCTGAGATTTTCTAGATCCAGAATCGATATTGAACTTTGGCAGTAGTGTTTTCCAGTGTATTTCGACCCGCTGAATTCGAAAAATGTACTGTCCATAGCCGAAACTATGCTTGGAAAAAAGTTATTTTGCTCCGTACGAAAAATGCATACCTGAGATTCTCGGTTCCAAAATCGATATTGAACTTTGAAAGTATTGTTTTTCAGTGTATTTTGACCCGCTGAATCCAAACAACGTACTGTCGATCGTCAAAACTATGCTTGGAAAAATGTTATTTTGCTCCGTACGAAAAATGCATACCTGAGATCTTCTAGTTCCAGAATGGATATTAAACTTTGGCAGTAGTGTTTTTTGGTGTATTTTGACCCGCTGAATCCAAAAAATGTACTGCTTGAATTGAAAATTCTACCGAAAAAAAAAATCATGTTTCTAACACGAAAACGTATGCCCGAGATTCTCGTCTCTCAGAATCAGTATCAAACTTCGATAGGTGTGTATTCCGGTGTATCTCGACCCGCTGAATTCAAAAAACATACTGTCGATGGTCAAAACTATGCTTGGAAAAAAGTTATTTCGCTCCTTACGTAAAATGCATACCTGAGATTTTCCAGTTCCAGAATCGATATTGAACTTTGGCAGTAGTGTTTTCTGGTGTATTTCGACCCGCTGAATCTAAAAAATGTACTGCTTGAATTCAAAATTCTACTGAAAAAAAAATCATGTTTCGCAATACGAAAACGTATGCCCGAGATTCTCGTCTTTCAGAATCAATATCAAACTTTGATAGGTGTGTTTTCCGGTGTATTTTGACCCGCTGAATTCAAAAAACGTACAGTCGATGGTCAAAACTATGCTTGGAAAAAAGTTATTTTGCTCCGTACGGAAAATGCATACCTGAGATTATCTAGTTCCAGAATCGATATTGAACTTTGGCAGTAGTGTTTTTCAGTGTATTTCGACCCGCTGAATTCAAAAAATGTACTGTCGATGTCCAAAACTATGCTTGGAAAAAAGTTATTTCGCTCCGTACGAAAGATGCATACCTGAGATTCTCCAGTTCCAAAATCGATATTGAACTTTGAAAGAATTGTTTTTCAGTGTATTTTGACCCGCTGAATTCAAACAACGTACTGTCGATCGTCAGAACTATGCTTGGAAAAAAGTTATTTTGCTCCGTACGAAAAATGCATACCTGAGATTCTCCAGTTCCAAAATCGATATTGAACTTTGAAAGTATTGTTTTTCAGTGTATTTTGACCCGTTGAATCCAAACAACGTACTGTCGATCGTCAAAACTATGCTCGGAAAAAAGTTATTCCGCTCCGTACGAACAATACATACCTGAGATTTTCTAGTTCCAGAATCGATATTAAACTTTGGCAGTAGTGTCTTTTCGTGTATTTTGACCCGCTGAATTCAAACAACGTACTGTCGATGGTCAAAATCATGCTTGGAAAAAATTTATTCTGCTCCGTACGAAAAATGCATACCTGAGATCTTCTAGTTCCAGAATCGATATTGAACTTTGGCAGGGGTGTTTTTCAGTGTATTTCGACCCGCTGAATTCGAAAAATGTACTGTCGATATCCAAAACTATGCTTGGAAAAAAGTTATTTTGCTCCGTACGAAAAATGCATACCTGAAATTCTCTAGTTCCAAAATCGATATTGAACTTTGAGAGTAGTGTTTTTCAGTGTATTTCGACCCGCTAAATTCAAAAAATGTACTGTCGATGGCCAAAACTATGCTCGGAAAAAAGTTATTTCGCTCCGTACAAAAAATACATACCTGAGATTTTCTAGTTCCAGAATCGATATTAAACATTGGCAGTAGTGTTTTTTGATGTATTTTGACCCGCTGAATTCAAACAACGTACTGTCGATGGTCAAAACCATGCTTGGAAAAAATTTATTTTGCTCCGTACGAAAAATGCATACCTGAGATCTTCCAGTTCCAGAATCGATATTAAACTTTGGCAGTAGTATTTTTTGGTGTATTTTGACCCGCTGAATCCAAAAAATGTACTGCTCGAATTGAAAATTCTACCGAAAGAAAAATCATGTCTCGCAATACGACAACGTATGCCCGAGATTCTCGTTTCTCAGAATCCATACCAAACTTTTATAGGTGTGTTTTCCGGTGTATTCCGACTCGCTGAATTCAAAAAACATACTGTCGATGGTCAAAACTATGCTTGGGAAGAAGGTATTTCGCTGCGTACGGAAAATGCATACCTGAGATTTTCTAGTTCCAGGATCGATATTGCACTTTGGCAGTAGTGTTTTTCAGTGTATTTCGACTCGCTGAATTCGAAAAATGTACTGTCGATACCCAAAACTATGCTCGAAAAAAAGTTATTTCGCTCCGTACGAAAAATGCATAGCTGAGATTCTCTAGTTCCAAAATCGATATTGAACTTTGGCAGTAGTGTTTTTCAGTGTATTTCGACCCGCTGAATTCAAAAAATGTACTGTCGATGTCCAAAACTATGCTTGGAAAAGAGTTATTTTGCTCCGTACGAAAAATGCATACCTGAAATTCTCTAGTTCCAAAATCGATATCGAACTTTGAAAGTAGTGTTTTTCAGTGTATTTTGACCCGCTGAATCGAACAAATGTACTGCTTGAATTGAAAGTTCTACCGAAAATAAATTCATGTTTCGCAATACGAAAACGTATGCCCGAGATTCTCGTCTCTCAGAATCAATATCAAACTTTTATAGGTGTGTTTTCCGTTGTATTCCGACTCGCTGAATTCAAAAAACATACTGTCGTTGGTCAAAACTATGCTTGGGAAGAAGTTATTTCGCTCCGTACGGAAAATGCATACCTGAGATTTTCTAGTTTCAGAATCGATATTGAACTTTGGCAGTAGTGTTTTTCAGTGTATTTCGACCCGCTGAATTCGAAAAATGTACTGTCGATACCCCAAACTATGCTTGGAAACGAGTTATTTTGCTCCGTACGAAAAATGCAAAGCTGTGATTTTCTAGTTCCAAAATCGATATTGAACTTTAAGAGTATTGTTTTTCAGTGTATTTTGACCCGTTGAATCCAAACAACGTACTTTTGATCGTCAAAACTATGCTTGGAAAAAAGTTATTTCGCTCCGTACGAAAAATACATACCTGAGATTTTCTCGTTCCAGAATCGATATTAAACTTTGGCAGTAGTGTCTTTTCGTGTATTTTGACCCGCTGAATTCAAACAACGTACTGTCGATGGTCAAAACCATGCTTGGAAAAAATTTATTTTGCTCCGTACGAAAAATGCATACCTGAGATCTTCTAGTTCCAGAATCGATATTGAACTTTGGCAGGGGTGTTTTCCAGTGTATTTCGACCGACTGAATTCAAAAAATGTACTGTCGATAACCGAAACTATGCTTGGAAAAAAGTTATTTTGCTCCGTAAGAAAAATGCATACCTGAAATTCTCTAGTTCCAAAATCGATATTGAACTTTGAGAGTAGTGTTTTTCAGTGTATTTCGACCCGCTGAATTCAAAAAATGTACTGTCGATGGCCAAAACTATGCTCGGAAAAAAGTTATTTCGCTCCGTACAAAAAATACATACCTGAGATTTTCTAGTTCCAGAATCGATATTAAACATTGGCAGTAGTGTTTTTTGGTGTATTTTGACCCGCTGAATTCAAACAACGTACTGTCGATGGTCAAAACTATGCTCGGAAAAAAGTTATTTTGCTTCGTACGGAAAATGCATGCTTGAGATTTTCTAGTTCCAAAATCGATATTGAACTTTGAAAGTAGTGTTTTTTGGTGTATTTTGACCCGCTGAATTCGAACAACGTACTGTCGATGGTCAAAACCATGCTTGGAAAAAATTTATTTTGCTCCGTACGAAAAATGCATACCTGAGATCTTCTAGTTCCGGAATCGATATTAAACTTTGGCAGTAGTGTTTTTCAGTGTATTTTGACCCGCTGAATCCAAAAAATGTACTGCTTGAATTGAAAATTCTACCGAAAAAAAAATCATGTTTCGCAATACGAAAACGTATGCCCGAGATTCTCGTCTCTCAGAATCAATATCAAACTTTTATCGGTGTGTTTTTCGGTGTATTTCGACCCGCTGAATTCAAAAACCATACTGTCGATGGTCAAAACTATGCTTGGAAAAAAGTTACTCCGCTCCGTACGGAAAATGCATACCTAAGATTTTCTAGTTCCAGAATCGATATTGAACTCTGGCAGTAGTGTTTTTCAGTGTATTTCGACCCGCTGAATTCAAAAAATGTACTGTCGATGGCCAAAACTATGCTCGGAAAAAAGTTATTTTGCTCCGTACGAAAAATGCATAGCTGTGATTTTCTTGTTCCAAAATCGATATTGAACTTTGAAAGTATTGTTTTTCAGTGTATTTTGACCCGCTGAATCCAAACAACGTACTGTCGATACCCAAAACTATGCTTGGAAAAAAGTTATTTTGCTCCGTACGAAAAATGCATACCTGAGATCTTCTAGTTCCACCCAGGCAGCAAAATCATGTCACCATAATGTAGCAGATATATAATTTGGTTCTTTCCTCAATCACTGCTACATCACAGGGACTGTATATTTTACAGTCCATGGATATCAAAATGTCCGCCACAGGCTGATATGGCTGGTATGTCACAGTTACAGATTTGCGGTACATAACAATTATATACCAGTTGAGTGTTAGGATCATAACAGATATATCACAGCGGACTCACTGTAGAGTCGGCTTTCAAAACGGTTATGTATGATCTATGTAACTCATATAATTGCAACATTCTAGGCATAAAGGTCCATGTGACTTATGACAAAAAAAAAAAATTAGATTAAACGACGGATATCTGAGTTTTTCTTATAAGATCTTGTGCTAATCACAATATTTGTGCGCCCTACCGAAAACTCACTGCCTAAATCTACCTGCCTGTAATTATAATTAACGAAAAAATCGCACGCACGAACCGAGGATTTGAACACGGGACGCCCTAGTGATCCGTAGCCGGGCACGCTGCCTCGACACCACAACGAACATCTAAACACAATTACTTTGGACTGCGTTATAATCTGCTGCCGTAACATCACGAAAAATTATCATTTATTAAAATTTTGATTTGTCACAACTGTCACTTCAATTAATTGATTTGTCTGTTTATGCAAACATCATTATGTCATTTACGCTTAAGTAATTAGGTCCAAATTCAAATAAAGTATTGTTATTAAAAATTGAAGTCAAAATTTCTGTTAAGCTTACTCTTACAACGATATTTTTTTACATGTTGTAAAACAATTGTACCTTTCTTCCCGCGATCCCTTAGTTTTGGAATATGCACAGATCTAATTTGACGTATTCTAGATACGTGTATAACAAAGAACTATCCGTAATAGTACATATAAACTGATCACGAGCCTGAATAATTTGCTACACATTTGAGGAGACGTAGTAAACACATAACCTAAAAAGCTAACGTACGAATTGTTCTCGTTGAAGGCACACGGAGATTTTTCTGAAATGTTTATTTGATATAATAATTGTGTATCCTTTGTGTCAGAATACTGTGATGTCCTCGCCACGTGACGGATACGTCAACTTTGTATTTAGCACTGAAATAGTACTCTGTGACGTAAATTTCAGATACCCAGTTTTGCTTTTTTGACTATATAAAATTGTGACGTCCATGTGACATTGCTGCTACATCGACTATTTAGACTGCTCAAGGACAGTACCGCTTGATATAAACTCTACAAACCAGTTGTACTTTTCTGGTGATATAACACTGTGACATCTTTGTTATACTACAGCTACATCAAACTTGAACACTGCTCCAGGAGAGAACTAGATGATATTAACGCTACATAACAATGTACTGTCTTTGTGATACTACAGTGTTATATGTCAAGCGCATCTCTGATATATTGAAAGATTGCTGATACACCAATGTTACATAAAATTTACGTGAACTTTGGTATGTACCAACAATTTTACAGTGTGATATCGCGGTAACGTAAATGTACTAAGTTTGCTGCCTGGGCAGAATCGATATTAAACTTTGGCAGTAGTGTTTTTTGGTGTATTTTGACCCGCTGAATCCGAAAAATGTACTGCTTGAATTGAAAATTCTACCGAAAAAAAATCATGTTTCGCAATACGAAAACGTATGCCCGAGATTCTCGTCTCTCAGAATCAATATCAAACTTTTATAGGTGTGTTTTTCGGTGTATTTCGACCCGCTGAATTCAAAAACCATACTGTCGATGGTCAAAACTATGCTTGGAAAAAAGTTATTTCGCTCCTTACGGAAAATGCAAACCTGAGATTTTCTAGATCCAGAATCGATATTGAACTTTGGCAGTAGTGTTTTCCAGTGTATTTCGACCCGCTGAATTCAAAAAATGTACTGTCGATAACCAAAACTATGCTTGGAAAAAAGTTATTTTGCTCCGTACGGAAAATGCATACCTGAGATTTTCTAGTTCCAGAATCGATATTGAACTTTGGCAGTAGTGTTTTTCAGTGTATTTCGACCCGCTGAATTCGAAAAATGTACTGTCGATACCCAAAACTATGCTTGGAAAAAAGTTATTTTGCTCCGTACGAAAAATGCATAGCTGTGATTTTCTTGTTCCAAAATCGATATTGAACTTTGAAAGTATTGTTTTTCAGTGTATTTTGACTCGCTGAATCCAAACAACGTACTGTCGATCGTCAAAACTATGCTTGGAAAAAAGTTATTTTACTCCGTACGAAAAATGCATACCTGAGATCTTCTAGTTCCAGAATCGATATTAAACTTTGGCAGTAGTGTTTTTTGGTGTATTTTGACCCGCTGAATCCGAAAAATGTACTGCTTGAATTGAAAATTCTACCGAAAAAAAAATCATGTTTCGCAATACGAAAACGTATGCCCGAGATTCTCGTCTCTCAGAATCAATATCAAACTTTTATAGGTGTGTTTTCCGGTGTATTTCGACTTGCTGAATTCAAAAACCATACTGTCGATGGTCAAAACTATGCTTGGAACAAAGTTATTTCGCTCCTTACGGAAAATGCATACCTGAGATTTTCTAGTTCCAGAATTGATATTGAACTTTGGCAGTAGTGTTTTTCAGTGTATTTCGACCCGCTGAATTCGAAAAATGTACTGTCGATACTCAAAACTATGCTTGGAAAAAAGTTATTCTGCTCCGTACGAAAAATGCATAGCTGAGATTCTCGAGTTCCAAAATCGATATTGAACTTTGTAAGTTGTGTATTTCAAAGTATTTTGGACCGCTGAATCCAAACAACGTGATGTCGATCGTCCAAACTATGCTTGAAAAAAAGTTATTTCGCTCCCACGAAAAATGCATACCTGAGATTTTCCAGTTCCAGAATCGATATGAAACTTTAGCAGTAGTGTTTTTTGGTATATTCCGACCCGCTGAATTCAAAAAATGTACTGTTGATAGCCAAAACTATGCTTGGAAAAAAGTTATTTCGCTCCGTACGAAAAATGCATACCTGAAATTCTCTAGTTCCAGAATCGATATTGAACTTTGGCAGTAGTGTTTTTCAGTGTATTTCGACCCGCTGAATACAAAAAATGTACTGTCGATGTGTAAAACTATGCTTGGAAAAAAGTTATTCTGCTCCGTACGGAAAATGCATACCTGAGATTTTCTAGTTCCAAAATCGATATTGAACTTTGAAAGTAGCGTTTTTTGGTGTATTTTGACCCGCTGAATTCAAACAACGTACTGTCGATGGTCAAAACTATGCTTCGAAAAAAGTTATTTTGCTCCGTACTGAAAATGCATACCTGAGATTTTCTAGTTCCAAAATCGAAATTGAACTTTGAAAGTAGTGTTTTTTGGTGTATTTTGACCCGCTGAATTCAAACAACGTACTGTCGATGGTCAAAACCATGCTCGGAAAAAATTTATTTTGCTCCGTACGAAAAATGCATACCTGAGATCTTCTAGTTCCAGAATTGATATTAAACTTTGGCAGTAGTGTTTTTTGGTGTATTTTGACCCGCTGAATCCAAAAAATGTACTGCTTGAATTGAAAATTCTACCGAAAAAAAAATCATGTTTCGCAATACGAAAACGTATGCCCGAGATTCTCGTCTCTCAGAATCAATATCAAACTTTTATAGGTGTCTTTTCCGGTGTATTTCGACCCGCTGAATTCGAAAAACATACTGTCGATGGTCAAAACTATGCTTGAAAAAAAGTTATTCCGCTCCTCACGGAAAATGCATACCTGAGATTTTCTAGATCCAGAATCGATATTGAACTTTGGCAGTAGTGTTTTCCAGTGTATTTCGACCCGCTGAATTCAAAAAATGTACTGTCCATAGCCGAAACTATGCTTGGAAAAAAGTTATTTTGCTCCGTACGAAAAATGCATACCTGAGATTCTCCAGTTCCAAAATCGATATTGAACTTTGAAAGTATTGTTTTTCAGTGTATTTTGACCCGCTGAATCCAAACAACGTACTGTCGATCGTCAAAACTAGGCTTGGAAAAAAGTTATTTTGCTCCGTACGAAAAATGCATACCTGAGATCTTCTAGTTCCAGAATGGATATCAAACTTTGGCAGTAGTGTTTTTTGGTGTATTTTGACCCGCTGAATCCAAAAAATGTACTGCTTGAATTGAAAATTCTACCGAAAAAAAAAATCATGTTTCGCAACACGAAAACGTATGTCCGAGATTCTCGTCTCTCAGAATCAATATCAAACTTCGATAGGTGTGTATTCCGGTGTATTTCGACCCGCGGAATTCAAAAAACATACTGTCGATGGTCAAAACTATGCTTGGAAAAAAGTTATTTCGCTCCTTACGGAAAATGCATACCTGAGATTTTCTAGATCCAGAATCGATATTGCACTTTGGCAGTAGTGTTTTCCAGTGTATTTCGACCCGCTGAATTCAAGAAATGTACCGTTGATAGCCAAAACTATGCTTGGAAAAAAGTTATTTTGCTCCGTACGAAAAATGCATACCTGAAATTCTGTAGTTCCAGAATCGATATTAAACTTTGGCAGTAGTGTTTTTTGGTGTATTTTGACCCGCTGAATTCAAACAACGTACTGTCGATGGTCAAAACTATGCTTGGAAAAAAGTTATTTTGCTCCGTACGGAAAATGCATAGCTGAGATTCTCTAGTTCCAAAATCGATATTGAACTTTGTAAGTTGTGTATTTCAAAGTATTTTGGACCGCTGAATCCAAACAACGTGATGTCGATCGTCCAAACTATGCTTGAAAAAAAGTTATATCGCTCCCACGAAAAATGCATACCTGAGATTTTCCAGTTCCAGAATCGATATTAAACTTTGGCAGTAGTGTTTTTTGGTGTATTTCGACCCGCTGAATCCAAAAAATGTACTGCTTGAATTCAAAATTCTACTGAAAAAAAAATCATGTTTCGCAATACGAAAACGTATGCTCGAGATTCTCGTCTTTCAGAATCAATATCAAACTTTGATAGGTGTGTTTTCCGGTGTATTTTGACCCGCTGAATTCAAAAAACGTACTGTCGATGGTCAAAACTATGCTTGGAAAAAAGTTATTTTGCTCCGTACGGAAAATGCATACCTGAGATTATCTAGTTCCAGAATCGATATTGAACTTTGGCAGTAGTGTTTTTCAGTGTATTTCGACCCGCTGAATTCAAAAAATGTACTGTCGATGTCCAAAACTATGCTTGGAAAAAAGTTATTTCGCTCCGTACGAAAGATGCATACCTGAGATTCTCCAGTTCCAAAATCGATATTGAACTTTGAAAGAATTGTTTTTCAGTGTATTTTGACCCGCTGAATTCAAACAACGTACTGACGATCGTCAGAACTATGCTTGGAAAAAAGTTATTTTGCTCCGTACGAAAAATGCATAGCTGTGATTTTCTAGTTCCAAAATCGATATTGAACTTTGAAAGTATTGTTTTTCAGTGTATTTTGACCCGTTGAATCCAAACAACGTACTGTCGATCGTCAAAACTATGCTCGGAAAAAAGTTATTCCGCTCCGTACGAACAATACATACCTGAGATTTTCTAGTTCCAGAATCGATATTAAACTTTGGCAGTAGTGTCTTTTCGTGTATTTTGACCCGCTGAATTCAAACAACGTACTGTCGATGGTCGAAACCATGCTTGGACAAAATTTATTTTGCTCCGTACGAAAAATGCATACCTGAGATCTTCTAGTTCCAGAATCGATATTGAACTTTGGCAGGGGTGTTCTCCAGTGTATTTCGACCGACTGAATTCAAAAAATGTACTGTCGATAACCGAAACTATGCTTGGAAAAAAGTTATTTTGCTCCGTACGAAAAATGCATACCTGAAATTCTCTAGTTCCAAAATCGATATTGAACTTTGAGAGTAGTGTTTTTCAGTGTATTTCGACCCGCTGAATTCAAAAAATGTACTGTCGATGGCCAAAACTATGCTCGGAAAAAAGTTATTTTGCTCCGTACGAAAAATGCATAGCTGTGATTTTCTTGTTCCAAAATCGATATTGAACTTTGAAAGTATTGTTTTTCAGTGTATTTTGACCCGCTGAATCCAAACAACGTACTGTCGATCGTCAAAACTATGCTTGGAAAAAAGTTATTTTGCTCCGTACGAAAAATGCATACCTGAGATCTTCTAGTTCCAGAATCGATATTAAACTTTGGCAGTAGTGTTTTTTGGTGTATTTTGACCCGCTGAATCCGAAAAATGTACTGCTTGAATTGAAAATTCTACCGAAAAAAAAATCATGTTTCGCAATACGAAAACGTATGCCCGAGATTCTCGTCTCTCAGAATCAATATCAAACTTTTATAGGTGTGTTTTTCGGTGTATTTCGACCCGCTGAATTCAAAAACCATACTGTCGATGGTCAAAACTATGCTTGGAAAAAAGTTATTTCGCTCCTCACGGAAAATGCAAACCTGAGATTTTCTAGATCCAGAATCGATATTGAACTTTGGCAGTAGTGTTTTTTGGTGTATTTTGACCCGCTGAATCCAAAAAATGTACTGCTTGAATTGAAAATTCTACCGAAAAAAAATCATGTTTCGCAATACGAAAACGTATGCCCGAGATTCTCGTCTCTCAGAATCAATATCAAACTTTTATAGGTGTCTTTTCCGGTGTATTTCAACCCGCTGAATTCGAAAAACATACTGTCGATGGTCAAAACTATGCTTGGAAAAAAGTTATTTTGCTCCGTACGGAAAATGCATAGCTGAGATTCTCTAGTTCCAAAATCGATATTGAACTTTGTAAGTTGTGTATTTCAAAGTATTTTGGACCGCTGAATCCAAACAACGTGATGTCGATCGTCCAAACTATGCTTGAAAAAAAGTTATATCGCTCCCACGAAAAATGCATACCTGAGATTTTCCAGTTCCAGAATCGATATTAAACTTTGGCAGTAGTGTTTTTTGGTGTATTTCGACCCGCTGAATCCAAAAAATGTACTGCTTGAATTCAAAATTCTACTGAAAAAAAAATCATGTTTCGCAATACGAAAACGTATGCTCGAGATTCTCGTCTTTCAGAATCAATATCAAACTTTGATAGGTGTGTTTTCCGGTGTATTTTGACCCGCTGAATTCAAAAAACGTACTGTCGATGGTCAAAACTATGCTTGGAAAAAAGTTATTTTGCTCCGTACGGAAAATGCATACCTGAGATTATCTAGTTCCAGAATCGATATTGAACTTTGGCAGTAGATTTTTTCAGTGTATTTCGACCCGCTGAATTCAAAAAATGTACTGTCGATGTCCAAAACTATGCTTGGAAAAAAGTTATTTCGCTCCGTACGAAAGATGCATACCTGAGATTCTCCAGTTCCAAAATCGATATTGAACTTTGAAAGAATTGTTTTTCAGTGTATTTTGACCCGCTGAATTCAAACAACGTACTGACGATCGTCAGAACTATGCTTGGAAAAAAGTTATTTTGCTCCGTACAAAAAATGCATAGCTGTGATTTTCTAGTTCCAAAATCGATATTGAACTTTGAAAGTATTGTTTTTCAGTGTATTATCACCCGTTGAATCCAAACAACGTACTGTCGATCGTCAAAACTATGCTCGGAAAAAAGTTATTCCGCTCCGTACGAACAATACATACCTGAGATTTTCTAGTTCCAGAATCGATATTAAACTTTGGCAGTAGTGTCTTTTCGTGTATTTTGACCCGCTGAATTCAAACAACGTACTGTCGATGGTCGAAACCATGCTTGGAAAAAATTTATTTTGCTCCGTACGAAAAATGCATACCTGAGATCTTCTAGTTCCAGAATCGATATTAAACTTTGGCAGTAGTGTTTTTTGGTGTATTTTGACCCGCTAAATCCAAAAAATGTACTGCTTGAATTGAAAATTCTACCGAAAAAAAAATCATGTTTCGCAATACGAAAACGTATGCCCGAGATTCTCGTCTCTCAGAATCAATATCAAACTTTTATCGGTGTGTTTTCCGTCGTATTTCGACCCGCTGAATTCAAAAAACATACTGTCGATGGTCAAAACTATGCTTGGAAAAAAGTTATTCCGTTCCGTACGGAAAATGCATACCTGAGATTTTCTAGTTCCATAATCGATATTGAACTCTGGCAGGAGTGTTTTCCAGTGTATTTCGACCCGCTGAATTCAAAAAATGTACTGTCGATAGCCAAAACTATGCTTGGAAAAAAGTTATTTTGCTCCGTACGGAAAATGCATACCTGAGATTTTCTAGTTCCAGAATCGATATTGAACTTTGGCAGTAGTGTTTTTCAGTGTATTTCGACCCGCTGAATTCGAAAAATGTACTGTCGATACCCAAAACTATGCTTGGAAAAAAGT
The DNA here is from genome assembly GCA_949628255.1 of Macrophya alboannulata. Classification (NCBI taxonomy): domain Eukaryota; kingdom Metazoa; phylum Arthropoda; class Insecta; order Hymenoptera; family Tenthredinidae; genus Macrophya; species Macrophya alboannulata. Next base: position 26,422,585 of record OX451208.1, read on the forward strand.
TATTTTGCTCCGTACGAAAAATGCATAGCTGAGATTCTCTAGTTCCAAAATCGATATTGAACTTTGTAAGTTGTGTATTTCAAAGTATTTTGGACCGCTGAATCCAAACAACGTGATGTCGATCGTCCAAACTATGCTTGAAAAAAAGTTATTTTGCTCCGTACGGAAAATGCATACCTGAGATTTTCTAGTTCCAGAATCGATATTGAACTCTGGCAGTAGTGTTTTTCAGTGTATTTCGACCCGCTGAATTCAAAAAATGTACTGTCGATGGCCAAAACTATGCTCGGAAAAAAGTTATTTTGCTCCTTACGAAAAATGCATAGCTGTGATTTTCTTGTTCCAAAATCGATATTGAACTTTGAAAGTATTGTTTTTCAGTATATTTTGACCCGCTGAATCCAAACAACGTACTGTCGATCGTCAAAAATATGCTTGGAAAAAAGTTATTTTGCTCCGTACGAAAAATGCATACCTGAAATTCTCTAGTTCCAAAATCGATATCGAACTTTGAAAGTAGTGTTTTTCAGTGTATTTTGACCCGCTGAATCGAACAAATGTACTGCTTGAATTAAAAGTTCTACCGAAAATAAATTCATGTTTCGCAATACGAAAACGTATGCCCGAGATTCTCGTCTCTCAGAATCAATATCAAACTTTTATAGGTGTGTTTTCCGTTGTATTCCGACTCGCTGAATTCAAAAAACATACTGTCGTTGGTCAAAACTATGCTTGGGAAGAAGTTATTTCGCTCCGTACGGAAAATGCATACCTGAGATTTTCTAGTTCCAGAATCGATATTGAACTTTGGCAGTAGTGTTTTTCAGTGTATTTCGACCCGCTGAATTCGAAAAATGTACTGTCGATACCCAAAACTATGCTTGGAAAAGAGTTATTTCGCTCCGTACAAAAAATACATACCTGAAATTCTCTAGTTCCAAAATCGATATTGAACTTTGAGAGTAGTGTTTTTCAGTGTATTTCGACCCGCTGAATTCAAAAAATGTACTGTCGATGGCCAAAACTATGCTCGGAAAAAAGTTATTTCGCTCCGTACAAAAAATACATACCTGAGATTTTCTAGTTCCAGAATGGATATTAAACTTTGGCAGTAGTGTTTTTTGGTGTATTTTGACCCGCTGAATCCAAAAAATGTACTGCTTGAATTGAAAATTCTACCGAAAAAAAAAATCATGTTTCGCAACACGAAAACGTATGCCCGAGATTCTCGTCTCTCAGAATCAGTATCAAACTTCGATAGGTGTGTATTCCGGTGCATCTCGACCCGCTGAATTCAAAAAACATACTGTCGATGGTCAAAACTATGCTTGGAAAAAAGTTATTTCGCTCCTTACGGAAAATGCATACCTGAGATCTTCTAGATCCAGAATCGATATTGCACTTTGGCAGTAGTCTTTTCCAGTGTATTTCGACCCGCTGAATTCAAGAAATGTACCGTCGATAACCAAAACTATGCTTGGAAAAAAGTAATTTTGCTCCGTACGAGAAATGCATACCTGAAATTCTCTAGTTCCAGAATCGATATTAAACTTTGGCAGTAGTGTTTTTTGGTGTATTTTGACCCGCTGAATTCAAACAACGTACTGTCGATGGTCAAAACTATGCTTGGAAAAAAGTTATTTTGCTCCGTACGGAAAATGCATAGCTGAGATTCTCTAGTTCCAAAATCGATATTGAACTTTGTAAGTTGTGTATTTCAAAGTATTTTGGACCGCTGAATCCAAACAACGTGATGTCGATCGTCCAAACTATGCTTGAAAAAAAGTTATATCGCTCCTACGAAAAATGCATACCTGAGATTTTCCCGTTCCAGAATCGATATTAAACTTTGGCAGTAGTGTTTTTTGGTGTATTTCGACCCGCTGAATCCAAAAAATGTACTGCTTGAATTCAAAATTCTACTGAAAAAAAAATCATGTTTCGCAATACGAAAACGTATGCCCGAGATTCTCGTCTTTCAGAATCAATATCAAATTTTGATAGGTGTGTTTTCCGGTGTATTTTGACCCGCTGAATTCAAAAAACGTACTGTCGATGGTCAAAACTATGCTTGGAAAAAAGTTATTTTGCTGCGTACGGAAAATGCATACCTGAGATTATCTAGTTCCAGAATCGATATTGAACTTTGGCAGTAGTGTTTTTCAGTGTATTTCGACCCGCTGAATTCAAAAAATGTACTTTCGATATCCAAAACTATGCTCGGAAAAAAGTTATTTTGCTCCGTACGAAAAATGCATAGCTGTGATTTTCTTGTTCCAAAATCGATATTGAACTTTGAAAGTATTGTTTTTCAGTGTATTTTGACCCGCTGAATCCAAACAACGTACTGTCGATCGTCAAAACTATGCTTGGAAAAAAGTTATTTTGCTCCGTACGAAAAATGCATACCTGAAATTCTCTAGTTCCAAAATCGATATCGAACTTTGAAAGTAGTGTTTTTCAGTGTATTTTGACCCGCTGAATTGAACAAATGTACTGCTTGAATTGAAAGTTCTACCGAAAATAAATTCATGTTTCGCAATACGAAAACGTATGCCCGAGATTCTCGTCTCTCAGAATCAATATCAAACTTTTATAGGTGTGTTTTCCGTTGTATTCCGACTCGATGAATTCAAAAAACATACTGTCGTTGGTCAAAACTATGCTTGGGAAGAAGTTATTTCGCTCCGTACGGAAAATGCATACCTGAGATTTTCTAGTTCCAGAATCGATATTGAACTTTGGCAGTAGTGTTTTTCAGTGTATTTCGACCCGCTGAATTCGAAAAATGTACTGTCGATACCCAAAACTATGCTTGGAAAAGAGTTATTTTGCTCCGTACGAAAAATGCATAGCTGTGATTTTCTAGTTCCAAAATCGATATTGAACTTTAAGAGTATTGTTTTTCAGTGTATTTTGACCCGTTGAATCCAAACAACGTACTTTCGATCGTCAAAACTATGCTTGGAAAAAAGTTATTTCGCTCCGTACGAAAAATACATACCTGAGATTTTCTCATTCCAGAATCGATATTAAACTTTGGCAGTAGTGTCTTTTCGTGTATTTTGACCCGCTGAATTCAAACAACGTACTGTCGATGGTCAAAACCATGCTTGGAAAAAATTTATTTTGCTCCGTACGAAAAATGCATACCTGAGATCTTCTAGTTCCAGAATCGATATTGAACTTTGGCAGGGGTGTTTTCCAGTGTATTTCGACCCGCTGAATTCGAAAAATGTACTGTCGATAGCCGAAACTATGCTTGGAAAAAAGTTATTTTGCTTCGTAAGAAAAATGCATACCTGAAATTCTCTAGTTCCAGAATCGATATTAAACTTTGGCAGTAGTGTTTTCTGGTGTATTTCGACCCGCTGAATTCAAACAACGTACTGTCGATGGTCAAAACTATGCTTGGAAAAAAGTTATTTTGCTCCGTACGGAAAATGCATACCTGAGATTTTCTAGTTCCAGAATCGATATTGAACTTTGGCAGTAGTGTTTTTCAGTGTATTTCGACCCGCTGAATTCGAAAAATGTACTGTCGATACCCAAAACTATGCTTGGAAAAGAGTTATTTTGCTCCGTACGAAAAATGCATAGCTGTGATTTTCTAGTTCCAAAATCGATATTGAACTTTAAGAGTATTGTTTTTCAGTGTATTTTGACCCGTTGAATCCAAACAACGTACTTTCGATCGTCAAAACTATGCTTGGAAAAAAGTTATTTCGCTCCGTACGAAAAATACATACCTGAGATTTTCTCATTCCAGAATCGATATTAAACTTTGGCAGTAGTGTCTTTTCGTGTATTTTGACCCGCTGAATTCAAACAACGTACTGTCGATGGTCAAAACCATGCTTGGAAAAAATTTATTTTGCTCCGTACGAAAAATGCATACCTGAGATCTTCTAGTTCCAGAATCGATATTGAACTTTGGCAGGGGTGTTTTCCAGTGTATTTCGACCCGCTGAATTCGAAAAATGTACTGTCGATAGCCGAAACTATGCTTGGAAAAAAGTTATTTTGCTTCGTAAGAAAAATGCATACCTGAAATTCTCTAGTTCCAGAATCGATATTAAACTTTGGCAGTAGTGTTTTCTGGTGTATTTCGACCCGCTGAATTCAAACAACGTACTGTCGATGGTCAAAACTATGCTTGGAAAAAAGTTATTTTGCTCCGTACGGAAAATGCATACCTGAGATTTTCTAGTTCCAGAATCGATATTGAACTTTGGCAGTAGTGTTTTTCAGTGTATTTCGACCCGCTGAATTCGAAAAATGTACTGTCGATACCCAAAACTATGCTTGGAAAAGAGTTATTTTGCTCCGTACGAAAAATGCATAGCTGTGATTTTCTAGTTCCAAAATCGATATTGAACTTTAAGAGTATTGTTTTTCAGTGTATTTTGACCCGTTGAATCCAAACAACGTACTTTCGATCGTCAAAACTATGCTTGGAAAAAAGTTATTTCGCTCCGTACGAAAAATACATACCTGAGATTTTCTCATTCCAGAATCGATATTAAACTTTGGCAGTAGTGTCTTTTCGTGTATTTTGACCCGCTGAATTCAAACAACGTACTGTCGATGGTCAAAACCATGCTTGGAAAAAATTTATTTTGCTCCGTACGAAAAATGCATACCTGAGATCTTCTAGTTCCAGAATCGATATTGAACTTTGGCAGGGGTGTTCTCCAGTGTATTTCGACCCGCTGAATTCGAAAAATGTACTGTCGATAGCCGAAACTATGCTTGGAAAAAAGTTATTTTGCTTCGTAAGAAAAATGCATACCTGAAATTCTCTAGTTCCAGAATCGATATCAAACTTTGGCAGTAGTGTTTTCTGGTGTATTTCGACCCGCTGAATTCAAACAACGTACTGTCGATGGTCAAAACTATGCTTGGAAAAAAGTTATTTTGCTCCGTACGGAAAATGCATACCTGAGATTTTCTAGTTCCAGAATCGATATTGAACTTTGGCAGTAGTGTTTTACAGTGTATTTCGACCCGCTGAATTCGAAAAATGTACTGTCGATACCCAAAACTATGCTTGGAAAAAAGTTATTTTGCTCCGTACGAAAAATGCATAGCTGAGATTCTCTAGTTCCAAAATCGATATTGAACTTTGTAAGTTGTGTATTTCAAAGTATTTTGGACCGCTGAATCCAAACAACGTGATGTCGATCGTCCAAACTATGCTTGAAAAAAAGTTATTTCGCTCCCACGAAAAATGCATACCTGAGATTTTCCAGTTCCAGAATCGATATTAAACTTTGGCAGTAGTGTTTTTTGGTGTATTTCGACCCGCTGAATCCAAAAAATGTACTGCTTGAATTCAAAATTCTACTGAAAAAAAAATCAGGTTTCGCAATACGAAAACGTATGCCCAAGATTCTCGTCTTTCAGAATCAATATCAAACTTTAATAGGTGTGTTTTCCGGTGTATTTTGACCCGCTGAATTCAAATAACGTACTGTCGATGGTCAGAACTATGCTTGGAAAAAAGTTATTTTGCTCCGTACGGAAAATGCATACCTGAGATTATCTAGTTCCAGAATCGATATTGAACTTTGGCAGTAGTATTTTTCAGTGTATTTCGACCCGCTGAATTCAAAAAATGTACTGCTTTAATTGAAAATTCTACCGAAAAAAAAATCATGTTTCGCAATACGAAAACGTATGCCCGAGATTCTCGTCTCTCAGAATCAATATCAAACTTTTATAGGTGTGTTTTCCGGTGTATTTCGACTTGCTGAATTCAAAAACCATACTGTCGATGGTCAAAACTATGCTTGGAACAAAGTTATTTCGCTCCTTACGGAAAATGCATACCTGAGATTTTCTAGTTCCAGAATTGATATTGAACTTTGGCAGTAGTGTTTTTCAGTGTATTTCGACCCGCTGAATTCGAAAAATGTACTGTCGATACTCAAAACTATGCTTGGAAAAAAGTTATTCTGCTCCGTACGAAAAATGCATAGCTGAGATTCTCGAGTTCCAAAATCGATATTGAACTTTGTAAGTTGTGTATTTCAAAGTATTTTGGACCGCTGAATCCAAACAACGTGATGTCGATCGTCCAAACTATGCTTGAAAAAAAGTTATTTCGCTCCCACGAAAAATGCATACCTGAGATTTTCCAGTTCCAGAATCGATATGAAACTTTGGCAGTAGTGTTTTTTGGTATATTCCGACCCGCTGAATTCAAAAAATGTACTGTTGATAGCCAAAACTATGCTTGGAAAAAAGTTATTTCGCTCTGTACGAAAAATGCATACCTGAAATTCTCTAGTTCCAGAATCGATATTGAACTTTGGCAGTAGTGTTTTTCAGTGTATTTCGACCCGCTGAATACAAAAAATGTACTGTCGATGTGTAAAACTATGCTTGGAAAAAAGTTATTCTGCTCCGTACGGAAAATGCATACCTGAGATTTTCTAGTTCCAAAATCGATATTGAACTTTGAAAGTAGCGTTTTTTGGTGTATTTTGACCCGCTGAATTCAAACAACGTACTGTCGATGGTCAAAACTATGCTTCGAAAAAAGTTATTTTGCTCCGTACTGAAAATGCATACCTGAGATTTTCTAGTTCCAAAATCGAAATTGAACTTTGAAAGTAGTGTTTTTTGGTGTATTTTGACCCGCTGAATTCAAACAACGTACTGTCGATGGTCAAAACCATGCTCGGAAAAAATTTATCTTGCTCCGTACGAAAAATGCATACCTGAGATCTTCTAGTTCCAGAATTGATATTAAACTTTGGCAGTAGTGTTTTTTGGTGTATTTTGACCCGCTGAATCCAAAAAATGTACTGCTTGAATTGAAAATTCTACCGAAAAAAAAATCATGTTTCGCAATACGAAAACGTATGCCCGAGATTCTCGTCTCTCAGAATCAATATCAAACTTTTATAGGTGTCTTTTCCGGTGTATTTCGACCCGCTGAATTCGAAAAACATACTGTCGATGGTCAAAACTATGCTTGAAAAAAAGTTATTCCGCTCCTCACGGAAAATGCATACCTGAGATTTTCTAGATCCAGAATCGATATTAAACTTTGGCAGTAGTGTTTTCCAGTGTATTTCGACCCGCTGAATTCAAAAAATGTACTGTCCATAGCCGAAACTATGCTTGGAAAAAAGTTATTTTGCTCCGTACGAAAAATGCATACCTGAGATTCTCCAGTTCCAAAATCGATATTGAACTTTGAAAGTATTGTTTTTCAGTGTATTTTGACCCGCTGAATCCAAACAACGTACTGTCGATCGTCAAAACTATGCTTGGAAAAATGTTATTTTGCTCCGTACGAAAAATGCATACCTGAGATCTTCTAGTTCCAGAATGGATATTAAACTTTGGCAGTAGTGTTTTTTGGTGTATTTTGACCCGCTGAATCCAAAAAATGTACTGCTTGAATTGAAAATTCTACCGAAAAAAAAAATCATGTTTCTAACACGAAAACGTATGCCCGAGATTCTCGTCTCTCAGAATCAGTATCAAACTTCGATAGGTGTGTATTCCGGTGTATCTCGACCCGCTGAATTCAAAAAACATACTGTCGATGGTCAAAACTATGCTTGGAAAAAAGTTATTTCGCTCCTTACGTAAAATGCATACCTGAGATTTTCCAGTTCCAGAATCGATATTGAACTTTGGCAGTAGTGTTTTCTGGTGTATTTCGACCCGCTGAATCTAAAAAATGTACTGCTTGAATTCAAAATTCTACTGAAAAAAAATCATGTTTCGCAATACGAAAACGTATGCCCGAGATTCTCGTCTTTCAGAATCAATATCAAACTTTGATAGGTGTGTTTTCCGGTGTATTTTGACCCGCTGAATTCAAAAAACGTACAGTCGATGGTCAAAACTATGCTTGGAAAAAAGTTATTTTGCTCCGTACGGAAAATGCATACCTGAGATTATCTAGTTCCAGAATCGATATTGAACTTTGGCAGTAGTGTTTTTCAGTGTATTTCGACCCGCTGAATTCAAAAAATGTACTGTCGATGTCCAAAACTATGCTTGGAAAAAAGTTATTTCGCTCCGTACGAAAGATGCATACCTGAGATTCTCCAGTTCCAAAATCGATATTGAACTTTGAAAGAATTGTTTTTCAGTGTATTTTGACCCGCTGAATTCAAACAACGTACTGTCGATCGTCAGAACTATGCTTGGAAAAAAGTTATTTTGCTCCGTACGAAAAATGCATACCTGAGATTCTCCAGTTCCAAAATCGATATTGAACTTTGAAAGTATTGTTTTTCAGTGTATTTTGACCCGTTGAATCCAAACAACGTACTGTCGATCGTCAAAACTATGCTCGGAAAAAAGTTATTCCGCTCCGTACGAACAATACATACCTGAGATTTTCTAGTTCCAGAATCGATATTAAACTTTGGCAGTAGTGTCTTTTCGTGTATTTTGACCCGCTGAATTCAAACAACGTACTGTCGATGGTCAAAATCATGCTTGGAAAAAATTTATTCTGCTCCGTACGAAAAATGCATACCTGAGATCTTCTAGTTCCAGAATCGATATTGAACTTTGGCAGGGGTGTTTTTCAGTGTATTTCGACCCGCTGAATTCGAAAAATGTACTGTCGATATCCAAAACTATGCTTGGAAAAAAGTTATTTTGCTCCGTACGAAAAATGCATACCTGAAATTCTCTAGTTCCAAAATCGATATTGAACTTTGAGAGTAGTGTTTTTCAGTGTATTTCGACCCGCTAAATTCAAAAAATGTACTGTCGATGGCCAAAACTATGCTCGGAAAAAAGTTATTTCGCTCCGTACAAAAAATACATACCTGAGATTTTCTAGTTCCAGAATCGATATTAAACATTGGCAGTAGTGTTTTTTGATGTATTTTGACCCGCTGAATTCAAACAACGTACTGTCGATGGTCAAAACCATGCTTGGAAAAAATTTATTTTGCTCCGTACGAAAAATGCATACCTGAGATCTTCCAGTTCCAGAATCGATATTAAACTTTGGCAGTAGTATTTTTTGGTGTATTTTGACCCGCTGAATCCAAAAAATGTACTGCTCGAATTGAAAATTCTACCGAAAGAAAAATCATGTCTCGCAATACGACAACGTATGCCCGAGATTCTCGTTTCTCAGAATCCATACCAAACTTTTATAGGTGTGTTTTCCGGTGTATTCCGACTCGCTGAATTCAAAAAACATACTGTCGATGGTCAAAACTATGCTTGGGAAGAAGGTATTTCGCTGCGTACGGAAAATGCATACCTGAGATTTTCTAGTTCCAGGATCGATATTGCACTTTGGCAGTAGTGTTTTTCAGTGTATTTCGACTCGCTGAATTCGAAAAATGTACTGTCGATACCCAAAACTATGCTCGAAAAAAAGTTATTTCGCTCCGTACGAAAAATGCATAGCTGAGATTCTCTAGTTCCAAAATCGATATTGAACTTTGGCAGTAGTGTTTTTCAGTGTATTTCGACCCGCTGAATTCAAAAAATGTACTGTCGATGTCCAAAACTATGCTTGGAAAAGAGTTATTTTGCTCCGTACGAAAAATGCATACCTGAAATTCTCTAGTTCCAAAATCGATATCGAACTTTGAAAGTAGTGTTTTTCAGTGTATTTTGACCCGCTGAATCGAACAAATGTACTGCTTGAATTGAAAGTTCTACCGAAAATAAATTCATGTTTCGCAATACGAAAACGTATGCCCGAGATTCTCGTCTCTCAGAATCAATATCAAACTTTTATAGGTGTGTTTTCCGTTGTATTCCGACTCGCTGAATTCAAAAAACATACTGTCGTTGGTCAAAACTATGCTTGGGAAGAAGTTATTTCGCTCCGTACGGAAAATGCATACCTGAGATTTTCTAGTTTCAGAATCGATATTGAACTTTGGCAGTAGTGTTTTTCAGTGTATTTCGACCCGCTGAATTCGAAAAATGTACTGTCGATACCCCAAACTATGCTTGGAAACGAGTTATTTTGCTCCGTACGAAAAATGCAAAGCTGTGATTTTCTAGTTCCAAAATCGATATTGAACTTTAAGAGTATTGTTTTTCAGTGTATTTTGACCCGTTGAATCCAAACAACGTACTTTTGATCGTCAAAACTATGCTTGGAAAAAAGTTATTTCGCTCCGTACGAAAAATACATACCTGAGATTTTCTCGTTCCAGAATCGATATTAAACTTTGGCAGTAGTGTCTTTTCGTGTATTTTGACCCGCTGAATTCAAACAACGTACTGTCGATGGTCAAAACCATGCTTGGAAAAAATTTATTTTGCTCCGTACGAAAAATGCATACCTGAGATCTTCTAGTTCCAGAATCGATATTGAACTTTGGCAGGGGTGTTTTCCAGTGTATTTCGACCGACTGAATTCAAAAAATGTACTGTCGATAACCGAAACTATGCTTGGAAAAAAGTTATTTTGCTCCGTAAGAAAAATGCATACCTGAAATTCTCTAGTTCCAAAATCGATATTGAACTTTGAGAGTAGTGTTTTTCAGTGTATTTCGACCCGCTGAATTCAAAAAATGTACTGTCGATGGCCAAAACTATGCTCGGAAAAAAGTTATTTCGCTCCGTACAAAAAATACATACCTGAGATTTTCTAGTTCCAGAATCGATATTAAACATTGGCAGTAGTGTTTTTTGGTGTATTTTGACCCGCTGAATTCAAACAACGTACTGTCGATGGTCAAAACTATGCTCGGAAAAAAGTTATTTTGCTTCGTACGGAAAATGCATGCTTGAGATTTTCTAGTTCCAAAATCGATATTGAACTTTGAAAGTAGTGTTTTTTGGTGTATTTTGACCCGCTGAATTCGAACAACGTACTGTCGATGGTCAAAACCATGCTTGGAAAAAATTTATTTTGCTCCGTACGAAAAATGCATACCTGAGATCTTCTAGTTCCGGAATCGATATTAAACTTTGGCAGTAGTGTTTTTCAGTGTATTTTGACCCGCTGAATCCAAAAAATGTACTGCTTGAATTGAAAATTCTACCGAAAAAAAAATCATGTTTCGCAATACGAAAACGTATGCCCGAGATTCTCGTCTCTCAGAATCAATATCAAACTTTTATCGGTGTGTTTTTCGGTGTATTTCGACCCGCTGAATTCAAAAACCATACTGTCGATGGTCAAAACTATGCTTGGAAAAAAGTTACTCCGCTCCGTACGGAAAATGCATACCTAAGATTTTCTAGTTCCAGAATCGATATTGAACTCTGGCAGTAGTGTTTTTCAGTGTATTTCGACCCGCTGAATTCAAAAAATGTACTGTCGATGGCCAAAACTATGCTCGGAAAAAAGTTATTTTGCTCCGTACGAAAAATGCATAGCTGTGATTTTCTTGTTCCAAAATCGATATTGAACTTTGAAAGTATTGTTTTTCAGTGTATTTTGACCCGCTGAATCCAAACAACGTACTGTCGATACCCAAAACTATGCTTGGAAAAAAGTTATTTTGCTCCGTACGAAAAATGCATACCTGAGATCTTCTAGTTCCACCCAGGCAGCAAAATCATGTCACCATAATGTAGCAGATATATAATTTGGTTCTTTCCTCAATCACTGCTACATCACAGGGACTGTATATTTTACAGTCCATGGATATCAAAATGTCCGCCACAGGCTGATATGGCTGGTATGTCACAGTTACAGATTTGCGGTACATAACAATTATATACCAGTTGAGTGTTAGGATCATAACAGATATATCACAGCGGACTCACTGTAGAGTCGGCTTTCAAAACGGTTATGTATGATCTATGTAACTCATATAATTGCAACATTCTAGGCATAAAGGTCCATGTGACTTATGACAAAAAAAAAAAATTAGATTAAACGACGGATATCTGAGTTTTTCTTATAAGATCTTGTGCTAATCACAATATTTGTGCGCCCTACCGAAAACTCACTGCCTAAATCTACCTGCCTGTAATTATAATTAACGAAAAAATCGCACGCACGAACCGAGGATTTGAACACGGGACGCCCTAGTGATCCGTAGCCGGGCACGCTGCCTCGACACCACAACGAACATCTAAACACAATTACTTTGGACTGCGTTATAATCTGCTGCCGTAACATCACGAAAAATTATCATTTATTAAAATTTTGATTTGTCACAACTGTCACTTCAATTAATTGATTTGTCTGTTTATGCAAACATCATTATGTCATTTACGCTTAAGTAATTAGGTCCAAATTCAAATAAAGTATTGTTATTAAAAATTGAAGTCAAAATTTCTGTTAAGCTTACTCTTACAACGATATTTTTTTACATGTTGTAAAACAATTGTACCTTTCTTCCCGCGATCCCTTAGTTTTGGAATATGCACAGATCTAATTTGACGTATTCTAGATACGTGTATAACAAAGAACTATCCGTAATAGTACATATAAACTGATCACGAGCCTGAATAATTTGCTACACATTTGAGGAGACGTAGTAAACACATAACCTAAAAAGCTAACGTACGAATTGTTCTCGTTGAAGGCACACGGAGATTTTTCTGAAATGTTTATTTGATATAATAATTGTGTATCCTTTGTGTCAGAATACTGTGATGTCCTCGCCACGTGACGGATACGTCAACTTTGTATTTAGCACTGAAATAGTACTCTGTGACGTAAATTTCAGATACCCAGTTTTGCTTTTTTGACTATATAAAATTGTGACGTCCATGTGACATTGCTGCTACATCGACTATTTAGACTGCTCAAGGACAGTACCGCTTGATATAAACTCTACAAACCAGTTGTACTTTTCTGGTGATATAACACTGTGACATCTTTGTTATACTACAGCTACATCAAACTTGAACACTGCTCCAGGAGAGAACTAGATGATATTAACGCTACATAACAATGTACTGTCTTTGTGATACTACAGTGTTATATGTCAAGCGCATCTCTGATATATTGAAAGATTGCTGATACACCAATGTTACATAAAATTTACGTGAACTTTGGTATGTACCAACAATTTTACAGTGTGATATCGCGGTAACGTAAATGTACTAAGTTTGCTGCCTGGGCAGAATCGATATTAAACTTTGGCAGTAGTGTTTTTTGGTGTATTTTGACCCGCTGAATCCGAAAAATGTACTGCTTGAATTGAAAATTCTACCGAAAAAAAATCATGTTTCGCAATACGAAAACGTATGCCCGAGATTCTCGTCTCTCAGAATCAATATCAAACTTTTATAGGTGTGTTTTTCGGTGTATTTCGACCCGCTGAATTCAAAAACCATACTGTCGATGGTCAAAACTATGCTTGGAAAAAAGTTATTTCGCTCCTTACGGAAAATGCAAACCTGAGATTTTCTAGATCCAGAATCGATATTGAACTTTGGCAGTAGTGTTTTCCAGTGTATTTCGACCCGCTGAATTCAAAAAATGTACTGTCGATAACCAAAACTATGCTTGGAAAAAAGTTATTTTGCTCCGTACGGAAAATGCATACCTGAGATTTTCTAGTTCCAGAATCGATATTGAACTTTGGCAGTAGTGTTTTTCAGTGTATTTCGACCCGCTGAATTCGAAAAATGTACTGTCGATACCCAAAACTATGCTTGGAAAAAAGTTATTTTGCTCCGTACGAAAAATGCATAGCTGTGATTTTCTTGTTCCAAAATCGATATTGAACTTTGAAAGTATTGTTTTTCAGTGTATTTTGACTCGCTGAATCCAAACAACGTACTGTCGATCGTCAAAACTATGCTTGGAAAAAAGTTATTTTACTCCGTACGAAAAATGCATACCTGAGATCTTCTAGTTCCAGAATCGATATTAAACTTTGGCAGTAGTGTTTTTTGGTGTATTTTGACCCGCTGAATCCGAAAAATGTACTGCTTGAATTGAAAATTCTACCGAAAAAAAAATCATGTTTCGCAATACGAAAACGTATGCCCGAGATTCTCGTCTCTCAGAATCAATATCAAACTTTTATAGGTGTGTTTTCCGGTGTATTTCGACTTGCTGAATTCAAAAACCATACTGTCGATGGTCAAAACTATGCTTGGAACAAAGTTATTTCGCTCCTTACGGAAAATGCATACCTGAGATTTTCTAGTTCCAGAATTGATATTGAACTTTGGCAGTAGTGTTTTTCAGTGTATTTCGACCCGCTGAATTCGAAAAATGTACTGTCGATACTCAAAACTATGCTTGGAAAAAAGTTATTCTGCTCCGTACGAAAAATGCATAGCTGAGATTCTCGAGTTCCAAAATCGATATTGAACTTTGTAAGTTGTGTATTTCAAAGTATTTTGGACCGCTGAATCCAAACAACGTGATGTCGATCGTCCAAACTATGCTTGAAAAAAAGTTATTTCGCTCCCACGAAAAATGCATACCTGAGATTTTCCAGTTCCAGAATCGATATGAAACTTTAGCAGTAGTGTTTTTTGGTATATTCCGACCCGCTGAATTCAAAAAATGTACTGTTGATAGCCAAAACTATGCTTGGAAAAAAGTTATTTCGCTCCGTACGAAAAATGCATACCTGAAATTCTCTAGTTCCAGAATCGATATTGAACTTTGGCAGTAGTGTTTTTCAGTGTATTTCGACCCGCTGAATACAAAAAATGTACTGTCGATGTGTAAAACTATGCTTGGAAAAAAGTTATTCTGCTCCGTACGGAAAATGCATACCTGAGATTTTCTAGTTCCAAAATCGATATTGAACTTTGAAAGTAGCGTTTTTTGGTGTATTTTGACCCGCTGAATTCAAACAACGTACTGTCGATGGTCAAAACTATGCTTCGAAAAAAGTTATTTTGCTCCGTACTGAAAATGCATACCTGAGATTTTCTAGTTCCAAAATCGAAATTGAACTTTGAAAGTAGTGTTTTTTGGTGTATTTTGACCCGCTGAATTCAAACAACGTACTGTCGATGGTCAAAACCATGCTCGGAAAAAATTTATTTTGCTCCGTACGAAAAATGCATACCTGAGATCTTCTAGTTCCAGAATTGATATTAAACTTTGGCAGTAGTGTTTTTTGGTGTATTTTGACCCGCTGAATCCAAAAAATGTACTGCTTGAATTGAAAATTCTACCGAAAAAAAAATCATGTTTCGCAATACGAAAACGTATGCCCGAGATTCTCGTCTCTCAGAATCAATATCAAACTTTTATAGGTGTCTTTTCCGGTGTATTTCGACCCGCTGAATTCGAAAAACATACTGTCGATGGTCAAAACTATGCTTGAAAAAAAGTTATTCCGCTCCTCACGGAAAATGCATACCTGAGATTTTCTAGATCCAGAATCGATATTGAACTTTGGCAGTAGTGTTTTCCAGTGTATTTCGACCCGCTGAATTCAAAAAATGTACTGTCCATAGCCGAAACTATGCTTGGAAAAAAGTTATTTTGCTCCGTACGAAAAATGCATACCTGAGATTCTCCAGTTCCAAAATCGATATTGAACTTTGAAAGTATTGTTTTTCAGTGTATTTTGACCCGCTGAATCCAAACAACGTACTGTCGATCGTCAAAACTAGGCTTGGAAAAAAGTTATTTTGCTCCGTACGAAAAATGCATACCTGAGATCTTCTAGTTCCAGAATGGATATCAAACTTTGGCAGTAGTGTTTTTTGGTGTATTTTGACCCGCTGAATCCAAAAAATGTACTGCTTGAATTGAAAATTCTACCGAAAAAAAAAATCATGTTTCGCAACACGAAAACGTATGTCCGAGATTCTCGTCTCTCAGAATCAATATCAAACTTCGATAGGTGTGTATTCCGGTGTATTTCGACCCGCGGAATTCAAAAAACATACTGTCGATGGTCAAAACTATGCTTGGAAAAAAGTTATTTCGCTCCTTACGGAAAATGCATACCTGAGATTTTCTAGATCCAGAATCGATATTGCACTTTGGCAGTAGTGTTTTCCAGTGTATTTCGACCCGCTGAATTCAAGAAATGTACCGTTGATAGCCAAAACTATGCTTGGAAAAAAGTTATTTTGCTCCGTACGAAAAATGCATACCTGAAATTCTGTAGTTCCAGAATCGATATTAAACTTTGGCAGTAGTGTTTTTTGGTGTATTTTGACCCGCTGAATTCAAACAACGTACTGTCGATGGTCAAAACTATGCTTGGAAAAAAGTTATTTTGCTCCGTACGGAAAATGCATAGCTGAGATTCTCTAGTTCCAAAATCGATATTGAACTTTGTAAGTTGTGTATTTCAAAGTATTTTGGACCGCTGAATCCAAACAACGTGATGTCGATCGTCCAAACTATGCTTGAAAAAAAGTTATATCGCTCCCACGAAAAATGCATACCTGAGATTTTCCAGTTCCAGAATCGATATTAAACTTTGGCAGTAGTGTTTTTTGGTGTATTTCGACCCGCTGAATCCAAAAAATGTACTGCTTGAATTCAAAATTCTACTGAAAAAAAAATCATGTTTCGCAATACGAAAACGTATGCTCGAGATTCTCGTCTTTCAGAATCAATATCAAACTTTGATAGGTGTGTTTTCCGGTGTATTTTGACCCGCTGAATTCAAAAAACGTACTGTCGATGGTCAAAACTATGCTTGGAAAAAAGTTATTTTGCTCCGTACGGAAAATGCATACCTGAGATTATCTAGTTCCAGAATCGATATTGAACTTTGGCAGTAGTGTTTTTCAGTGTATTTCGACCCGCTGAATTCAAAAAATGTACTGTCGATGTCCAAAACTATGCTTGGAAAAAAGTTATTTCGCTCCGTACGAAAGATGCATACCTGAGATTCTCCAGTTCCAAAATCGATATTGAACTTTGAAAGAATTGTTTTTCAGTGTATTTTGACCCGCTGAATTCAAACAACGTACTGACGATCGTCAGAACTATGCTTGGAAAAAAGTTATTTTGCTCCGTACGAAAAATGCATAGCTGTGATTTTCTAGTTCCAAAATCGATATTGAACTTTGAAAGTATTGTTTTTCAGTGTATTTTGACCCGTTGAATCCAAACAACGTACTGTCGATCGTCAAAACTATGCTCGGAAAAAAGTTATTCCGCTCCGTACGAACAATACATACCTGAGATTTTCTAGTTCCAGAATCGATATTAAACTTTGGCAGTAGTGTCTTTTCGTGTATTTTGACCCGCTGAATTCAAACAACGTACTGTCGATGGTCGAAACCATGCTTGGACAAAATTTATTTTGCTCCGTACGAAAAATGCATACCTGAGATCTTCTAGTTCCAGAATCGATATTGAACTTTGGCAGGGGTGTTCTCCAGTGTATTTCGACCGACTGAATTCAAAAAATGTACTGTCGATAACCGAAACTATGCTTGGAAAAAAGTTATTTTGCTCCGTACGAAAAATGCATACCTGAAATTCTCTAGTTCCAAAATCGATATTGAACTTTGAGAGTAGTGTTTTTCAGTGTATTTCGACCCGCTGAATTCAAAAAATGTACTGTCGATGGCCAAAACTATGCTCGGAAAAAAGTTATTTTGCTCCGTACGAAAAATGCATAGCTGTGATTTTCTTGTTCCAAAATCGATATTGAACTTTGAAAGTATTGTTTTTCAGTGTATTTTGACCCGCTGAATCCAAACAACGTACTGTCGATCGTCAAAACTATGCTTGGAAAAAAGTTATTTTGCTCCGTACGAAAAATGCATACCTGAGATCTTCTAGTTCCAGAATCGATATTAAACTTTGGCAGTAGTGTTTTTTGGTGTATTTTGACCCGCTGAATCCGAAAAATGTACTGCTTGAATTGAAAATTCTACCGAAAAAAAAATCATGTTTCGCAATACGAAAACGTATGCCCGAGATTCTCGTCTCTCAGAATCAATATCAAACTTTTATAGGTGTGTTTTTCGGTGTATTTCGACCCGCTGAATTCAAAAACCATACTGTCGATGGTCAAAACTATGCTTGGAAAAAAGTTATTTCGCTCCTCACGGAAAATGCAAACCTGAGATTTTCTAGATCCAGAATCGATATTGAACTTTGGCAGTAGTGTTTTTTGGTGTATTTTGACCCGCTGAATCCAAAAAATGTACTGCTTGAATTGAAAATTCTACCGAAAAAAAATCATGTTTCGCAATACGAAAACGTATGCCCGAGATTCTCGTCTCTCAGAATCAATATCAAACTTTTATAGGTGTCTTTTCCGGTGTATTTCAACCCGCTGAATTCGAAAAACATACTGTCGATGGTCAAAACTATGCTTGGAAAAAAGTTATTTTGCTCCGTACGGAAAATGCATAGCTGAGATTCTCTAGTTCCAAAATCGATATTGAACTTTGTAAGTTGTGTATTTCAAAGTATTTTGGACCGCTGAATCCAAACAACGTGATGTCGATCGTCCAAACTATGCTTGAAAAAAAGTTATATCGCTCCCACGAAAAATGCATACCTGAGATTTTCCAGTTCCAGAATCGATATTAAACTTTGGCAGTAGTGTTTTTTGGTGTATTTCGACCCGCTGAATCCAAAAAATGTACTGCTTGAATTCAAAATTCTACTGAAAAAAAAATCATGTTTCGCAATACGAAAACGTATGCTCGAGATTCTCGTCTTTCAGAATCAATATCAAACTTTGATAGGTGTGTTTTCCGGTGTATTTTGACCCGCTGAATTCAAAAAACGTACTGTCGATGGTCAAAACTATGCTTGGAAAAAAGTTATTTTGCTCCGTACGGAAAATGCATACCTGAGATTATCTAGTTCCAGAATCGATATTGAACTTTGGCAGTAGATTTTTTCAGTGTATTTCGACCCGCTGAATTCAAAAAATGTACTGTCGATGTCCAAAACTATGCTTGGAAAAAAGTTATTTCGCTCCGTACGAAAGATGCATACCTGAGATTCTCCAGTTCCAAAATCGATATTGAACTTTGAAAGAATTGTTTTTCAGTGTATTTTGACCCGCTGAATTCAAACAACGTACTGACGATCGTCAGAACTATGCTTGGAAAAAAGTTATTTTGCTCCGTACAAAAAATGCATAGCTGTGATTTTCTAGTTCCAAAATCGATATTGAACTTTGAAAGTATTGTTTTTCAGTGTATTATCACCCGTTGAATCCAAACAACGTACTGTCGATCGTCAAAACTATGCTCGGAAAAAAGTTATTCCGCTCCGTACGAACAATACATACCTGAGATTTTCTAGTTCCAGAATCGATATTAAACTTTGGCAGTAGTGTCTTTTCGTGTATTTTGACCCGCTGAATTCAAACAACGTACTGTCGATGGTCGAAACCATGCTTGGAAAAAATTTATTTTGCTCCGTACGAAAAATGCATACCTGAGATCTTCTAGTTCCAGAATCGATATTGAACTTTGGCAGGGGTGTTCTCCAGTGTATTTCGACCGACTGAATTCAAAAAATGTACTGTCGATAACCGAAACTATGCTTGGAAAAAAGTTATTTTGCTCCGTACGAAAAATGCATACCTGAAATTCTCTAGTTCCAAAATCGATATTGAACTTTGAGAGTAGTGTTTTTCAGTGTATTTCGACCCGCTGAATTCAAAAAATGTACTGTCGATGGCCAAAACTATGCTCGGAAAAAAGTTATTTTGCTCCGTACGAAAAATGCATAGCTGTGATTTTCTTGTTCCAAAATCGATATTGAACTTTGAAAGTATTGTTTTTCAGTGTATTTTGACCCGCTGAATCCAAACAACGTACTGTCGATCGTCAAAACTATGCTTGGAAAAAAGTTATTTTGCTCCGTACGAAAAATGCATACCTGAGATCTTCTAGTTCCAGAATCGATATTAAACTTTGGCAGTAGTGTTTTTTGGTGTATTTTGACCCGCTGAATCCGAAAAATGTACTGCTTGAATTGAAAATTCTACCGAAAAAAAAATCATGTTTCGCAATACGAAAACGTATGCCCGAGATTCTCGTCTCTCAGAATCAATATCAAACTTTTATAGGTTTGTTTTTCGGTGTATTTCGACCCGCTGAATTCAAAAACCATACTGTCGATGGTCAAAACTATGCTTGGAAAAAAGTTATTTCGCTCCTCACGGAAAATGCAAACCTGAGATTTTCTAGATCCAGAATCGATATTGAACTTTGGCAGTAGTGTTTTTTGGTGTATTTTGACCCGCTGAATCCAAAAAATGTACTGCTTGAATTGAAAATTCTACCGAAAAAAAATCATGTTTCGCAATACGAAAACGTATGCCCGAGATTCTCGTCTCTCAGAATCAATATCAAACTTTTATAGGTGTCTTTTCCGGTGTATTTCAACCCGCTGAATTCGAAAAACATACTGTCGATGGTCAAAACTATGCTTGGAAAAAAGTTATTTCGCTCCTCACGGAAAATGCAAACCTGAGATTTTCTAGATCCAGAATCGATATTGAACTTTGGCAGTAGTGTTTTCCAGTGTATTTCGACCCGCCGAATTCAAAAAATGTACTGTCCATAGCCGAAACTATGCTTGGAAAAAAGTTATTTTGCTCCGTACGAAAAATGCATACCTGAGATTCTCCAGTTCCAAAATCGATATTGAACTTTGAAAGTATTGTTTTTCAGTGTATTTTGACCCGCTGAATCCAAACAACGTACTGTCGATCGTCAAAACTATGCTTGGAAAAAAGTTATTTTGCTCCGTACGAAAAATGCATACCTGAGATCTTCTAGTTCCAGAATGGATATCAAACTTTGGCAGTAGTGTTTTTCGGTGTATTTTGACCCGCTGAATCCAGAAAATGTACTGCTTGAATTGAAAATTCTACCGAAAAAAAAAATCATGTTTCGCAACACGAAAACGTATGTCCGAGATTCTCGTCTCTCAGAATCAATATCAAACTTCGATAGGTGTGTATTCCGGTGTATTTCGACCCGCGGAATTCAAAAAACATACTGTCGATGGTCAAAACTATGCTTGGAAAAAAGTTATTTCGCTCCTTACGGAAAATGCATACCTGAGATTTTCTAGATCCAGAATCGATATTGCACTTTGGCAGTAGTGTTTTCCAGTGTATTTCGACCCGCTGAATTCAAGAAATGTACCGTTGATAACCAAAACTATGCTTGGAAAAAAGTTATTTTGCTCCGTACGAAAAATGCATACCTGAAATTCTCTAGTTCCAGAATCGATATTAAACTTTGGCAGTAGTGTTTTTTGGTGTATTTTGACCCGCTGAATTCAAACAACGTACTGTCGATGGTCAAAACTATGCTTGGAAAAAAGTTATTTTGCTCCGTACGAAAAATGCATACCTGAGATCTTCTAGTTCCAGAATTGATATTAAACTTTGGCAGTAGTGTTTTTTGGTGTATTTTGACCCGCTGAATCCAAAAAATGTACTGCTTGAATTGAAAATTCTACCGAAAAAAAAATCATGTTTCGCAATACGAAAACGTATGCCCGAGATTCTCGTCTCTCAGAATCAATATCAAACTTTTATAGGTGTCTTTTCCGGTGTATTTCGACCCGCTGAATTCGAAAAACATACTGTCGATGGTCAAAACTATGCTTGAAAAAAAGTTATTCCGCTCCTCACGGAAAATGCATACCTGAGATTTTCTAGATCCAGAATCGATATTGAACTTTGGCAGTAGTGTTTTCCAGTGTATTTCGACCCGCTGAATCCAAAAAATGTACTGTCCATAGCCGAAACTATGCTTGGAAAAAAGTTATTTTGCTCCGTACGAAAAATGCATACCTGAGATTCTCCAGTTCCAAAATCGATATTGAACTTTGAAAGTATTGTTTTTCAGTGTATTTTGACCCGCTGAATCCAAACAACGTACTGTCGATCGTCAAAACTATGCTTGGAAAAAAGTTATTTCGCTCCGTACGAAAAATGCATACCTGAGATCTTCTAGTTCCAGAATGGATATCAAACTTTGGCAGTAGTGTTTTTCGGTGTATTTTGACCCGCTGAATCCAGAAAATGTACTGCTTGAATTGAAAATTCTACCGAAAAAAAAAATCATGTTTCGCAACACGAAAACGTATGTCCGAGATTCTCGTCTCTCAGAA
Organism: Macrophya alboannulata; assembly: GCA_949628255.1. NCBI lineage: Eukaryota > Metazoa > Arthropoda > Insecta > Hymenoptera > Tenthredinidae > Macrophya > Macrophya alboannulata. Next base: position 26,444,552 of record OX451208.1, read on the forward strand.
TCAATATCAAACTTCGATAGGTGTGTATTCCGGTGTATTTCGACCCGCGGAATTCAAAAAACATACTGTCGATGGTCAAAACTATGCTTGGAAAAAAGTTATTTCGCTCCTTACGGAAAATGCATACCTGAGATTTTCTAGATCCAGAATCGATATTGCACTTTGGCAGTAGTGTTTTCCAGTGTATTTCGACCCGCTGAATTCAAGAAATGTACCGTTGATAACCAAAACTATGCTTGGAAAAAAGTTATTTTGCTCCGTACGAAAAATGCATACCTGAAATTCTCTAGTTCCAGAATCGATATTAAACTTTGGCAGTAGTGTTTTTTGGTGTATTTTGACCCGCTGAATTCAAACAACGTACTGTCGATGGTCAAAACTATGCTTGGAAAAAAGTTATTTTGCTCCGTACGAAAAATGCATACCTGAGATCTTCTAGTTCCAGAATTGATATTAAACTTTGGCAGTAGTGTTTTTTGGTGTATTTTGACCCGCTGAATCCAAAAAATGTACTGCTTGAATTGAAAATTCTACCGAAAAAAAAATCATGTTTCGCAATACGAAAACGTATGCCCGAGATTCTCGTCTCTCAGAATCAATATCAAACTTTTATAGGTGTCTTTTCCGGTGTATTTCGACCCGCTGAATTCGAAAAACATACTGTCGATGGTCAAAACTATGCTTGAAAAAAAGTTATTCCGCTCCTCACGGAAAATGCATACCTGAGATTTTCTAGATCCAGAATCGATATTGAACTTTGGCAGTAGTGTTTTCCAGTGTATTTTGACCCGCTGAATCCAAAAAATGTACTGTCCATAGCCGAAACTATGCTTGGAAAAAAGTTATTTTGCTCCGTACGAAAAATGCATACCTGAGATTCTCCAGTTCCAAAATCGATATTGAACTTTGAAAGTATTGTTTTTCAGTGTATTTTGACCCGCTGAATCCAAACAACGTACTGACGATCGTCAAAACTATGCTTGGAAAAAAGTTATTTTGCTCCGTACGAAAAATGCATACCTGAGATTCTCCAGTTCCAAAATCGATATTGAACTTTGAAAGTATTGTTTTTCAGTGTATTTTGACCCGCTGAATTCAAACAACGTACTGTCGATGGTCGAAACTATGCTTGGAAAAAAGTTATTTTACTCCGTACGAAAAATGCATACCTGAGATCTTCTAGTTCCAGAATCGATATTAAACTTTGGCAGTAGTGTTTTTTGGTGTATTTTGACCCGCTGAATCCGAAAAATGTACTGCTTGAATTGAAAATTCTACCGAAAAAAAAATCATGTTTCGCAATACGAAAACGTATGCCCGAGATTCTCGTCTCTCAGAATCAATATCAAACTTTTATAGGTGTGTTTTCCGGTGTATTTTGACTTGCTGAATTCAAAAACCATACTGTCGATGGTCAAAACTATGCTTGGAACAAAGTTATTTCGCTCCTTACGGAAAATGCATACCTGAGATTTTCTAGTTCCAGAATCGATATTGAACTTTGGCAGTAGTGTTTTTCAGTGTATTTCGACCCGCTGAATTCGAAAAATGTACTGTCGATACCCAAAACTATGCTTGGAAAAAAGTTATTCTGCTCCGTACGAAAAATGCATAGCTGAGATTCTCGAGTTCCAAAATCGATATTGAACTTTGTAAGTTGTGTATTTCAAAGTATTTTGGACCGCTGAATCCAAACAACGTGATGTCGATCGTCCAAACTATGCTTGAAAAAAAGTTATTTCGCTCCCACGAAAAATGCATACCTGAGATTTTCCAGTTCCAGAATCGATATGAAACTTTGGCAGTAGTGTTTTTTGGTATATTCCGACCCGCTGAATTCAAAAAATGTACTGTTGATAGCCAAAACTATGCTTGGAAAAAAGTTATTTCGCTCCGTACGAAAAATGCATACCTGAAATTCTCTAGTTCCAGAATCGATATTGAACTTTGGCAGTAGTGTTTTTCAGTGTATTTCGACCCGCTGAATACAAAAAATGTACTGTCGATGTGTAAAACTATGCTTGGAAAAAAGTTATTCTGCTCCGTACGGAAAATGCATACCTGAGATTTTCTAGTTCCAAAATCGATATTGAACTTTGAAAGTAGCGTTTTTTGGTGTATTTTGACCCGCTGATTTCAAACAACGTACTGTCGATGGTCAAAACTAAGCTTGGAAAAAAGTTATTTTGCTCCGTACTGAAAATGCATACCTGAGATTTTCTAGTTCCAAAATCGATATTGAACTTTGAAAGTAGTGTTTTTTGGTGTATTTTGACCCGCTGAATTCAAACAACGTACTGTCGATGGTCAAAACCATGCTCGGAAAAAATTTATTTTGCTCCGTACGAAAAATGCATACCTGAGATCTTCTAGTTCCAGAATTGATATTAAACTTTGGCAGTAGTGTTTTTTGGTGTATTTTGACCCGCTGAATCCAAAAAATGTACTGCTTGAATTGAAAATTCTACCGAAAAAAAAATCATGTTTCGCAATACGAAAACGTATGCCCGAGATTCTCGTCTCTCAGAATCAATATCAAACTTTTATAGGTGTCTTTTCCGGTGTATTTCGACCCGCTGAATTCGAAAAACATACTGTCGATGGTCAAAACTATGCTTGAAAAAAAGTTATTCCGCTCCTCACGGAAAATGCATACCTGAGATTTTCTAGATCCAGAATCGATATTGAACTTTGGCAGTAGTGTTTTCCAGTGTATTTCGACCCGCTGAATTCAAAAAATGTACTGTCCATAGCCGAAACTATGCTTGGAAAAAAGTTATTTTGCTCCGTACGAAAAATGCATACCTGAGATTCTCCAGTTCCAAAATCGATATTGAACTTTGAAAGTATTGTTTTTCAGTGTATTTTGACCCGCTGAATCCAAACAACGTACTGTCGATCGTCAAAACTATGCTTGGAAAAAAGTTATTTTGCTCCGTACGAAAAATGCATACCTGAGATCTTCTAGTTCCAGAATGGATATCAAACTTTGGCAGTAGTGTTTTTTGGTGTATTTTGACCCGCTGAATCCAAAAAATGTACTGCTTGAATTGAAAATTCTACCGAAAAAAAAAATCATGTTTCGCAACACGAAAACGTATGTCCGAGATTCTCGTCTCTCAGAATCAATATCAAACTTCGATAGGTGTGTATTCCGGTGTATTTCGACCCGCGGAATTCAAAAAACATACTGTCGATGGTCAAAACTATGCTTGGAAAAAAGTTATTTCGCTCCTTACGGAAAATGCATACCTGAGATTTTCTAGATCCAGAATCGATATTGCACTTTGGCAGTAGTGTTTTCCAGTGTATTTCGACCCGCTGAATTCAAGAAATGTACCGTTGATAGCCAAAACTATGCTTGGAAAAAAGTTATTTTGCTCCGTACGAAAAATGCATACCTGAAATTCTGTAGTTCCAGAATCGATATTAAACTTTGGCAGTAGTGTTTTTTGGTGTATTTTGACCCGCTGAATTCAAACAACGTACTGTCGATGGTCAAAACTATGCTTGGAAAAAAGTTATTTTGCTCCGTACGGAAAATGCATAGCTGAGATTCTCTAGTTCCAAAATCGATATTGAACTTTGTAAGTTGTGTATTTCAAAGTATTTTGGACCGCTGAATCCAAACAACGTGATGTCGATCGTCCAAACTATGCTTGAAAAAAAGTTATATCGCTCCCACGAAAAATGCATACCTGAGATTTTCCAGTTCCAGAATCGATATTAAACTTTGGCAGTAGTGTTTTTTGGTGTATTTCGACCCGCTGAATCCAAAAAATGTACTGCTTGAATTCAAAATTCTACTGAAAAAAAAATCATGTTTCGCAATACGAAAACGTATGCTCGAGATTCTCGTCTTTCAGAATCAATATCAAACTTTGATAGGTGTGTTTTCCGGTGTATTTTGACCCGCTGAATTCAAAAAACGTACTGTCGATGGTCAAAACTATGCTTGGAAAAAAGTTATTTTGCTCCGTACGGAAAATGCATACCTGAGATTATCTAGTTCCAGAATCGATATTGAACTTTGGCAGTAGTGTTTTTCAGTGTATTTCGACCCGCTGAATTCAAAAAATGTACTGTCGATGTCCAAAACTATGCTTGGAAAAAAGTTATTTCGCTCCGTACGAAAGATGCATACCTGAGATTCTCCAGTTCCAAAATCGATATTGAACTTTGAAAGAATTGTTTTTCAGTGTATTTTGACCCGCTGAATTCAAACAACGTACTGACGATCGTCAGAACTATGCTTGGAAAAAAGTTATTTTGCTCCGTACGAAAAATGCATAGCTGTGATTTTCTAGTTCCAAAATCGATATTGAACTTTGAAAGTATTGTTTTTCAGTGTATTTTGACCCGTTGAATCCAAACAACGTACTGTCGATCGTCAAAACTATGCTCGGAAAAAAGTTATTCCGCTCCGTACGAACAATACATACCTGAGATTTTCTAGTTCCAGAATCGATATTAAACTTTGGCAGTAGTGTCTTTTCGTGTATTTTGACCCGCTGAATTCAAACAACGTACTGTCGATGGTCGAAACCATGCTTGGAAAAAATTTATTTTGCTCCGTACGAAAAATGCATACCTGAGATCTTCTAGTTCCAGAATCGATATTGAACTTTGGCAGGGGTGTTCTCCAGTGTATTTCGACCGACTGAATTCAAAAAATGTACTGTCGATAACCGAAACTATGCTTGGAAAAAAGTTATTTTGCTCCGTACGAAAAATGCATACCTGAAATTCTCTAGTTCCAAAATCGATATTGAACTTTGAGAGTAGTGTTTTTCAGTGTATTTCGACCCGCTGAATTCAAAAAATGTACTGTCGATGGCCAAAACTATGCTCGGAAAAAGGTTATTTTGCTCCGTACGAAAAATGCATAGCTGTGATTTTCTTGTTCCAAAATCGATATTGAACTTTGAAAGTATTGTTTTTCAGTGTATTTTGACCCGCTGAATCCAAACAACGTACTGTCGATCGTCAAAACTATGCTTGGAAAAAAGTTATTTTGCTCCGTACGAAAAATGCATACCTGAGATCTTCTAGTTCCAGAATCGATATTAAACTTTGGCAGTAGTGTTTTTTGGTGTATTTTGACCCGCTGAATCCGAAAAATGTACTGCTTGAATTGAAAATTCTACCGAAAAAAAAATCATGTTTCGCAATACGAAAACGTATGCCCGAGATTCTCGTCTCTCAGAATCAATATCAAACTTTTATAGGTGTGTTTTTCGGTGTATTTCGACCCGCTGAATTCAAAAACCATACTGTCGATGGTCAAAACTATGCTTGGAAAAAAGTTATTTCGCTCCTCACGGAAAATGCAAACCTGAGATTTTCTAGATCCAGAATCGATATTGAACTTTGGCAGTAGTGTTTTTTGGTGTATTTTGACCCGCTGAATCCAAAAAATGTACTGCTTGAATTGAAAATTCTACCGAAAAAAAATCATGTTTCGCAATACGAAAACGTATGCCCGAGATTCTCGTCTCTCAGAATCAATATCAAACTTTTATAGGTGTCTTTTCCGGTGTATTTCAACCCGCTGAATTCGAAAAACATACTGTCGATGGTCAAAACTATGCTTGGAAAAAAGTTATTTTGCTCCGTACGGAAAATGCATAGCTGAGATTCTCTAGTTCCAAAATCGATATTGAACTTTGTAAGTTGTGTATTTCAAAGTATTTTGGACCGCTGAATCCAAACAACGTGATGTCGATCGTCCAAACTATGCTTGAAAAAAAGTTATATCGCTCCCACGAAAAATGCATACCTGAGATTTTCCAGTTCCAGAATCGATATTAAACTTTGGCAGTAGTGTTTTTTGGTGTATTTCGACCCGCTGAATCCAAAAAATGTACTGCTTGAATTCAAAATTCTACTGAAAAAAAAATCATGTTTCGCAATACGAAAACGTATGCTCGAGATTCTCGTCTTTCAGAATCAATATCAAACTTTGATAGGTGTGTTTTCCGGTGTATTTTGACCCGCTGAATTCAAAAAACGTACTGTCGATGGTCAAAACTATGCTTGGAAAAAAGTTATTTTGCTCCGTACGGAAAATGCATACCTGAGATTATCTAGTTCCAGAATCGATATTGAACTTTGGCAGTAGTGTTTTTCAGTGTATTTCGACCCGCTGAATTCAAAAAATGTACTGTCGATGTCCAAAACTATGCTTGGAAAAAAGTTATTTCGCTCCGTACGAAAGATGCATACCTGAGATTCTCCAGTTCCAAAATCGATATTGAACTTTGAAAGAATTGTTTTTCAGTGTATTTTGACCCGCTGAATTCAAACAACGTACTGACGATCGTCAGAACTATGCTTGGAAAAAAGTTATTTTGCTCCGTACGAAAAATGCATAGCTGTGATTTTCTAGTTCCAAAATCGATATTGAACTTTGAAAGTATTGTTTTTCAGTGTATTTTGACCCGTTGAATCCAAACAACGTACTGTCGATCGTCAAAACTATGCTCGGAAAAAAGTTATTCCGCTCCGTACGAACAATACATACCTGAGATTTTCTAGTTCCAGAATCGATATTAAACTTTGGCAGTAGTGTCTTTTCGTGTATTTTGACCCGCTGAATTCAAACAACGTACTGTCGATGGTCAAAACCATGCTTGGAAAAAATTTATTTTGCTCCGTACGAAAAATGCATACCTGAGATCTTCTAGTTCCAGAATCGATATTGAACTTTGGCAGGGGTGTTCTCCAGTGTATTTCGACCGACTGAATTCAAAAAATGTACTGTCGATAACCGAAACTATGCTTGGAAAAAAGTTATTTTGCTCCGTACGAAAAATGCATACCCGAAATTCTCTAGTTCCAAAATCGATATTGAACTTTGAGAGTAGTGTTTTTCAGTGTATTTCGACCCGCTGAATTCAAAAAATGTACTGTCGATGGCCAAAACTATGCTCGGAAAAAAGTTATTTTGCTCCGTACGAAAAATGCATAGCTGTGATTTTCTTGTTCCAAAATCGATATTGAACTTTGAAAGTATTGTTTTTCAGTGTATTTTGACCCGCTGAATCCAAACAACGTACTGTCGATCGTCAAAACTATGCTTGGAAAAAAGTTATTTTGCTCCGTACGAAAAATGCATACCTGAGATCTTCTAGTTCCAGAATCGATATTAAACTTTGGCAGTAGTGTTTTTTGGTGTATTTTGACCCGCTGAATCCGAAAAATGTACTGCTTGAATTGAAAATTCTACCGAAAAAAAAATCATGTTTCGCAATACGAAAACGTATGCCCGAGATTCTCGTCTCTCAGAATCAATATCAAACTTTTATAGGTGTGTTTTTCGGTGTATTTCGACCCGCTGAATTCAAAAACCATACTGTCGATGGTCAAAACTATGCTTGGAAAAAAGTTATTTCGCTCCTCACGGAAAATGCAAACCTGAGATTTTCTAGATCCAGAATCGATATTGAACTTTGGCAGTAGTGTTTTTTGGTGTATTTTGACCCGCTGAATCCAAAAAATGTACTGCTTGAATTGAAAATTCTACCGAAAAAAAATCATGTTTCGCAATACGAAAACGTATGCCCGAGATTCTCGTCTCTCAGAATCAATATCAAACTTTTATAGGTGTCTTTTCCGGTGTATTTCAACCCGCTGAATTCGAAAAACATACTGTCGATGGTCAAAACTATGCTTGGAAAAAAGTTATTTCGCTCCTCACGGAAAATGCAAACCTGAGATTTTCTAGATCCAGAATCGATATTGAACTTTGGCAGTAGTGTTTTCCAGTGTATTTCGACCCGCCGAATTCAAAAAATGTACTGTCCATAGCCGAAACTATGCTTGGAAAAAAGTTATTTTGCTCCGTACGAAAAATGCATACCTGAGATTCTCCAGTTCCAAAATCGATATTGAACTTTGAAAGTATTGTTTTTCAGTGTATTTTGACCCGCTGAATCCAAACAACGTACTGTCGATCGTCAAAACTATGCTTGGAAAAAAGTTATTTTGCTCCGTACGAAAAATGCATACCTGAGATCTTCTAGTTCCAGAATGGATATCAAACTTTGGCAGTAGTGTTTTTCGGTGTATTTTGACCCGCTGAATCCAGAAAATGTACTGCTTGAATTGAAAATTCTACCGAAAAAAAAAATCATGTTTCGCAACACGAAAACGTATGTCCGAGATTCTCGTCTCTCAGAATCAATATCAAACTTCGATAGGTGTGTATTCCGGTGTATTTCGACCCGCGGAATTCAAAAAACATACTGTCGATGGTCAAAACTATGCTTGGAAAAAAGTTATTTCGCTCCTTACGGAAAATGCATACCTGAGATTTTCTAGATCCAGAATCGATATTGCACTTTGGCAGTAGTGTTTTCCAGTGTATTTCGACCCGCTGAATTCAAGAAATGTACCGTTGATAACCAAAACTATGCTTGGAAAAAAGTTATTTTGCTCCGTACGAAAAATGCATACCTGAAATTCTCTAGTTCCAGAATCGATATTAAACTTTGGCAGTAGTGTTTTTTGGTGTATTTTGACCCGCTGAATTCAAACAACGTACTGTCGATGGTCAAAACTATGCTTGGAAAAAAGTTATTTTGCTCCGTACGAAAAATGCATACCTGAGATCTTCTAGTTCCAGAATTGATATTAAACTTTGGCAGTAGTGTTTTTTGGTGTATTTTGACCCGCTGAATCCAAAAAATGTACTGCTTGAATTGAAAATTCTACCGAAAAAAAAATCATGTTTCGCAATACGAAAACGTATGCCCGAGATTCTCGTCTCTCAGAATCAATATCAAACTTTTATAGGTGTCTTTTCCGGTGTATTTCGACCCGCTGAATTCGAAAAACATACTGTCGATGGTCAAAACTATGCTTGAAAAAAAGTTATTCCGCTCCTCACGGAAAATGCATACCTGAGATTTTCTAGATCCAGAATCGATATTGAACTTTGGCAGTAGTGTTTTCCAGTGTATTTTGACCCGCTGAATCCAAAAAATGTACTGTCCATAGCCGAAACTATGCTTGGAAAAAAGTTATTTTGCTCCGTACGAAAAATGCATACCTGAGATTCTCCAGTTCCAAAATCGATATTGAACTTTGAAAGTATTGTTTTTCAGTGTATTTTGACCCGCTGAATCCAAACAACGTACTGACGATCGTCAAAACTATGCTTGGAAAAAAGTTATTTTGCTCCGTACGAAAAATGCATACCTGAGATTCTCCAGTTCCAAAATCGATATTGAACTTTGAAAGTATTGTTTTTCAGTGTATTTTGACCCGCTGAATTCAAACAACGTACTGTCGATGGTCGAAACTATGCTTGGAAAAAAGTTATTTTACTCCGTACGAAAAATGCATACCTGAGATCTTCTAGTTCCAGAATCGATATTAAACTTTGGCAGTAGTGTTTTTTGGTGTATTTTGACCCGCTGAATCCGAAAAATGTACTGCTTGAATTGAAAATTCTACCGAAAAAAAAATCATGTTTCGCAATACGAAAACGTATGCCCGAGATTCTCGTCTCTCAGAATCAATATCAAACTTTTATAGGTGTGTTTTCCGGTGTATTTTGACTTGCTGAATTCAAAAACCATACTGTCGATGGTCAAAACTATGCTTGGAACAAAGTTATTTCGCTCCTTACGGAAAATGCATACCTGAGATTTTCTAGTTCCAGAATCGATATTGAACTTTGGCAGTAGTGTTTTTCAGTGTATTTCGACCCGCTGAATTCGAAAAATGTACTGTCGATACCCAAAACTATGCTTGGAAAAAAGTTATTCTGCTCCGTACGAAAAATGCATAGCTGAGATTCTCGAGTTCCAAAATCGATATTGAACTTTGTAAGTTGTGTATTTCAAAGTATTTTGGACCGCTGAATCCAAACAACGTGATGTCGATCGTCCAAACTATGCTTGAAAAAAAGTTATTTCGCTCCCACGAAAAATGCATACCTGAGATTTTCCAGTTCCAGAATCGATATGAAACTTTGGCAGTAGTGTTTTTTGGTATATTCCGACCCGCTGAATTCAAAAAATGTACTGTTGATAGCCAAAACTATGCTTGGAAAAAAGTTATTTCGCTCCGTACGAAAAATTCATACCTGAAATTCTCTAGTTCCAGAATCGATATTGAACTTTGGCAGTAGTGTTTTTCAGTGTATTTCGACCCGCTGAATACAAAAAATGTACTGTCGATGTGTAAAACTATGCTTGGAAAAAAGTTATTCTGCTCCGTACGGAAAATGCATACCTGAGATTTTCTAGTTCCAAAATCGATATTGAACTTTGAAAGTAGCGTTTTTTGGTGTATTTTGACCCGCTGATTTCAAACAACGTACTGTCGATGGTCAAAACTAAGCTTGGAAAAAAGTTATTTTGCTCCGTACTGAAAATGCATACCTGAGATTTTCTAGTTCCAAAATCGATATTGAACTTTGAAAGTAGTGTTTTTTGGTGTATTTTGACCCGCTGAATTCAAACAACGTACTGTCGATGGTCAAAACCATGCTCGGAAAAAATTTATTTTGCTCCGTACGAAAAATGCATACCTGAGATCTTCTAGTTCCAGAATTGATATTAAACTTTGGCAGTAGTGTTTTTTGGTGTATTTTGACCCGCTGAATCCAAAAAATGTACTGCTTGAATTGAAAATTCTACCGAAAAAAAAATCATGTTTCGCAATACGAAAACGTATGCCCGAGATTCTCGTCTCTCAGAATCAATATCAAACTTTTATAGGTGTCTTTTCCGGTGTATTTCGACCCGCTGAATTCGAAAAACATACTGTCGATGGTCAAAACTATGCTTGAAAAAAAGTTATTCCGCTCCTCACGGAAAATGCATACCTGAGATTTTCTAGATCCAGAATCGATATTGAACTTTGGCAGTAGTGTTTTCCAGTGTATTTCGACCCGCTGAATTCAAAAAATGTACTGTCCATAGCCGAAACTATGCTTGGAAAAAAGTTATTTTGCTCCGTACGAAAAATGCATACCTGAGATTCTCCAGTTCCAAAATCGATATTGAACTTTGAAAGTATTGTTTTTCAGTGTATTTTGACCCGCTGAATCCAAACAACGTACTGTCGATCGTCAAAACTATGCTTGGAAAAAAGTTATTTTGCTCCGTACGAAAAATGCATACCTGAGATCTTCTAGTTCCAGAATGGATATCAAACTTTGGCAGTAGTGTTTTTTGGTGTATTTTGACCCGCTGAATCCAAAAAATGTACTGCTTGAATTGAAAATTCTACCGAAAAAAAAAATCATGTTTCGCAACACGAAAACGTATGTCCGAGATTCTCGTCTCTCAGAATCAATATCAAACTTCGATAGGTGTGTATTCCGGTGTATTTCGACCCGCGGAATTCAAAAAACATACTGTCGATGGTCAAAACTATGCTTGGAAAAAAGTTATTTCGCTCCTTACGGAAAATGCATACCTGAGATTTTCTAGATCCAGAATCGATATTGCACTTTGGCAGTAGTGTTTTCCAGTGTATTTCGACCCGCTGAATTCAAGAAATGTACCGTTGATAGCCAAAACTATGCTTGGAAAAAAGTTATTTTGCTCCGTACGAAAAATGCATACCTGAAATTCTGTAGTTCCAGAATCGATATTAAACTTTGGCAGTAGTGTTTTTTGGTGTATTTTGACCCGCTGAATTCAAACAACGTACTGTCGATGGTCAAAACTATGCTTGGAAAAAAGTTATTTTGCTCCGTACGGAAAATGCATAGCTGAGATTCTCTAGTTCCAAAATCGATATTGAACTTTGTAAGTTGTGTATTTCAAAGTATTTTGGACCGCTGAATCCAAACAACGTGATGTCGATCGTCCAAACTATGCTTGAAAAAAAGTTATATCGCTCCCACGAAAAATGCATACCTGAGATTTTCCAGTTCCAGAATCGATATTAAACTTTGGCAGTAGTGTTTTTTGGTGTATTTCGACCCGCTGAATCCAAAAAATGTACTGCTTGAATTCAAAATTCTACTGAAAAAAAAATCATGTTTCGCAATACGAAAACGTATGCTCGAGATTCTCGTCTTTCAGAATCAATATCAAACTTTGATAGGTGTGTTTTCCGGTGTATTTTGACCCGCTGAATTCAAAAAACGTACTGTCGATGGTCAAAACTATGCTTGGAAAAAAGTTATTTTGCTCCGTACGGAAAATGCATACCTGAGATTATCTAGTTCCAGAATCGATATTGAACTTTGGCAGTAGTGTTTTTCAGTGTATTTCGACCCGCTGAATTCAAAAAATGTACTGTCGATGTCCAAAACTATGCTTGGAAAAAAGTTATTTCGCTCCGTACGAAAGATGCATACCTGAGATTCTCCAGTTCCAAAATCGATATTGAACTTTGAAAGAATTGTTTTTCAGTGTATTTTGACCCGCTGAATTCAAACAACGTACTGACGATCGTCAGAACTATGCTTGGAAAAAAGTTATTTTGCTCCGTACGAAAAATGCATAGCTGTGATTTTCTAGTTCCAAAATCGATATTGAACTTTGAAAGTATTGTTTTTCAGTGTATTTTGACCCGTTGAATCCAAACAACGTACTGTCGATCGTCAAAACTATGCTCGGAAAAAAGTTATTCCGCTCCGTACGAACAATACATACCTGAGATTTTCTAGTTCCAGAATCGATATTAAACTTTGGCAGTAGTGTCTTTTCGTGTATTTTGACCCGCTGAATTCAAACAACGTACTGTCGATGGTCGAAACCATGCTTGGAAAAAATTTATTTTGCTCCGTACGAAAAATGCATACCTGAGATCTTCTAGTTCCAGAATCGATATTGAACTTTGGCAGGGGTGTTCTCCAGTGTATTTCGACCGACTGAATTCAAAAAATGTACTGTCGATAACCGAAACTATGCTTGGAAAAAAGTTATTTTGCTCCGTACGAAAAATGCATACCTGAAATTCTCTAGTTCCAAAATCGATATTGAACTTTGAGAGTAGTGTTTTTCAGTGTATTTCGACCCGCTGAATTCAAAAAATGTACTGTCGATGGCCAAAACTATGCTCGGAAAAAGGTTATTTTGCTCCGTACGAAAAATGCATAGCTGTGATTTTCTTGTTCCAAAATCGATATTGAACTTTGAAAGTATTGTTTTTCAGTGTATTTTGACCCGCTGAATCCAAACAACGTACTGTCGATCGTCAAAACTATGCTTGGAAAAAAGTTATTTTGCTCCGTACGAAAAATGCATACCTGAGATCTTCTAGTTCCAGAATCGATATTAAACTTTGGCAGTAGTGTTTTTTGGTGTATTTTGACCCGCTGAATCCGAAAAATGTACTGCTTGAATTGAAAATTCTACCGAAAAAAAAATCATGTTTCGCAATACGAAAACGTATGCCCGAGATTCTCGTCTCTCAGAATCAATATCAAACTTTTATAGGTGTGTTTTTCGGTGTATTTCGACCCGCTGAATTCAAAAACCATACTGTCGATGGTCAAAACTATGCTTGGAAAAAAGTTATTTCGCTCCTCACGGAAAATGCAAACCTGAGATTTTCTAGATCCAGAATCGATATTGAACTTTGGCAGTAGTGTTTTTTGGTGTATTTTGACCCGCTGAATCCAAAAAATGTACTGCTTGAATTGAAAATTCTACCGAAAAAAAATCATGTTTCGCAATACGAAAACGTATGCCCGAGATTCTCGTCTCTCAGAATCAATATCAAACTTTTATAGGTGTCTTTTCCGGTGTATTTCAACCCGCTGAATTCGAAAAACATACTGTCGATGGTCAAAACTATGCTTGGAAAAAAGTTATTTTGCTCCGTACGGAAAATGCATAGCTGAGATTCTCTAGTTCCAAAATCGATATTGAACTTTGTAAGTTGTGTATTTCAAAGTATTTTGGACCGCTGAATCCAAACAACGTGATGTCGATCGTCCAAACTATGCTTGAAAAAAAGTTATATCGCTCCCACGAAAAATGCATACCTGAGATTTTCCAGTTCCAGAATCGATATTAAACTTTGGCAGTAGTGTTTTTTGGTGTATTTCGACCCGCTGAATCCAAAAAATGTACTGCTTGAATTCAAAATTCTACTGAAAAAAAAATCATGTTTCGCAATACGAAAACGTATGCTCGAGATTCTCGTCTTTCAGAATCAATATCAAACTTTGATAGGTGTGTTTTCCGGTGTATTTTGACCCGCTGAATTCAAAAAACGTACTGTCGATGGTCAAAACTATGCTTGGAAAAAAGTTATTTTGCTCCGTACGGAAAATGCATACCTGAGATTATCTAGTTCCAGAATCGATATTGAACTTTGGCAGTAGTGTTTTTCAGTGTATTTCGACCCGCTGAATTCAAAAAATGTACTGTCGATGTCCAAAACTATGCTTGGAAAAAAGTTATTTCGCTCCGTACGAAAGATGCATACCTGAGATTCTCCAGTTCCAAAATCGATATTGAACTTTGAAAGAATTGTTTTTCAGTGTATTTTGACCCGCTGAATTCAAACAACGTACTGACGATCGTCAGAACTATGCTTGGAAAAAAGTTATTTTGCTCCGTACGAAAAATGCATAGCTGTGATTTTCTAGTTCCAAAATCGATATTGAACTTTGAAAGTATTGTTTTTCAGTGTATTTTGACCCGTTGAATCCAAACAACGTACTGTCGATCGTCAAAACTATGCTCGGAAAAAAGTTATTCCGCTCCGTACGAACAATACATACCTGAGATTTTCTAGTTCCAGAATCGATATTAAACTTTGGCAGTAGTGTCTTTTCGTGTATTTTGACCCGCTGAATTCAAACAACGTACTGTCGATGGTCAAAACCATGCTTGGAAAAAATTTATTTTGCTCCGTACGAAAAATGCATACCTGAGATCTTCTAGTTCCAGAATCGATATTGAACTTTGGCAGGGGTGTTCTCCAGTGTATTTCGACCGACTGAATTCAAAAAATGTACTGTCGATAACCGAAACTATGCTTGGAAAAAAGTTATTTTGCTCCGTACGAAAAATGCATACCCGAAATTCTCTAGTTCCAAAATCGATATTGAACTTTGAGAGTAGTGTTTTTCAGTGTATTTCGACCCGCTGAATTCAAAAAATGTACTGTCGATGGCCAAAACTATGCTCGGAAAAAAGTTATTTTGCTCCGTACGAAAAATGCATAGCTGTGATTTTCTTGTTCCAAAATCGATATTGAACTTTGAAAGTATTGTTTTTCAGTGTATTTTGACCCGCTGAATCCAAACAACGTACTGTCGATCGTCAAAACTATGCTTGGAAAAAAGTTATTTTGCTCCGTACGAAAAATGCATACCTGAGATCTTCTAGTTCCAGAATCGATATTAAACTTTGGCAGTAGTGTTTTTTGGTGTATTTTGACCCGCTGAATCCGAAAAATGTACTGCTTGAATTGAAAATTCTACCGAAAAAAAAATCATGTTTCGCAATACGAAAACGTATGCCCGAGATTCTCGTCTCTCAGAATCAATATCAAACTTTTATAGGTGTGTTTTTCGGTGTATTTCGACCCGCTGAATTCAAAAACCATACTGTCGATGGTCAAAACTATGCTTGGAAAAAAGTTATTTCGCTCCTCACGGAAAATGCAAACCTGAGATTTTCTAGATCCAGAATCGATATTGAACTTTGGCAGTAGTGTTTTTTGGTGTATTTTGACCCGCTGAATCCAAAAAATGTACTGCTTGAATTGAAAATTCTACCGAAAAAAAATCATGTTTCGCAATACGAAAACGTATGCCCGAGATTCTCGTCTCTCAGAATCAATATCAAACTTTTATAGGTGTCTTTTCCGGTGTATTTCAACCCGCTGAATTCGAAAAACATACTGTCGATGGTCAAAACTATGCTTGGAAAAAAGTTATTTCGCTCCTCACGGAAAATGCAAACCTGAGATTTTCTAGATCCAGAATCGATATTGAACTTTGGCAGTAGTGTTTTCCAGTGTATTTCGACCCGCCGAATTCAAAAAATGTACTGTCCATAGCCGAAACTATGCTTGGAAAAAAGTTATTTTGCTCCGTACGAAAAATGCATACCTGAGATTCTCCAGTTCCAAAATCGATATTGAACTTTGAAAGTATTGTTTTTCAGTGTATTTTGACCCGCTGAATCCAAACAACGTACTGTCGATCGTCAAAACTATGCTTGGAAAAAAGTTATTTTGCTCCGTACGAAAAATGCATACCTGAGATCTTCTAGTTCCAGAATGGATATCAAACTTTGGCAGTAGTGTTTTTCGGTGTATTTTGACCCGCTGAATCCAGAAAATGTACTGCTTGAATTGAAAATTCTACCGAAAAAAAAAATCATGTTTCGCAACACGAAAACGTATGTCCGAGATTCTCGTCTCTCAGAATCAATATCAAACTTCGATAGGTGTGTATTCCGGTGTATTTCGACCCGCGGAATTCAAAAAACATACTGTCGATGGTCAAAACTATGCTTGGAAAAAAGTTATTTCGCTCCTTACGGAAAATGCATACCTGAGATTTTCTAGATCCAGAATCGATATTGCACTTTGGCAGTAGTGTTTTCCAGTGTATTTCGACCCGCTGAATTCAAGAAATGTACCGTTGATAACCAAAACTATGCTTGGAAAAAAGTTATTTTGCTCCGTACGAAAAATGCATACCTGAAATTCTCTAGTTCCAGAATCGATATTAAACTTTGGCAGTAGTGTTTTTTGGTGTATTTTGACCCGCTGAATTCAAACAACGTACTGTCGATGGTCAAAACTATGCTTGGAAAAAAGTTATTTTGCTCCGTACGAAAAATGCATACCTGAGATCTTCTAGTTCCAGAATTGATATTAAACTTTGGCAGTAGTGTTTTTTGGTGTATTTTGACCCGCTGAATCCAAAAAATGTACTGCTTGAATTGAAAATTCTACCGAAAAAAAAATCATGTTTCGCAATACGAAAACGTATGCCCGAGATTCTCGTCTCTCAGAATCAATATCAAACTTTTATAGGTGTCTTTTCCGGTGTATTTCGACCCGCTGAATTCGAAAAACATACTGTCGATGGTCAAAACTATGCTTGAAAAAAAGTTATTCCGCTCCTCACGGAAAATGCATACCTGAGATTTTCTAGATCCAGAATCGATATTGAACTTTGGCAGTAGTGTTTTCCAGTGTATTTCGACCCGCTGAATCCAAAAAATGTACTGTCCATAGCCGAAACTATGCTTGGAAAAAAGTTATTTTGCTCCGTACGAAAAATGCATACCTGAGATTCTCCAGTTCCAAAATCGATATTGAACTTTGAAAGTATTGTTTTTCAGTGTATTTTGACCCGCTGAATCCAAACAACGTACTGACGATCGTCAAAACTATGCTTGGAAAAAAGTTATTTTGCTCCGTACGAAAAATGCATACCTGAGATTCTCCAGTTCCAAAATCGATATTGAACTTTGAAAGTATTGTTTTTCAGTGTATTTTGACCCGCTGAATTCAAACAACGTACTGTCGATGGTCGAAACTATGCTTGGAAAAAAGTTATTTTACTCCGTACGAAAAATGCATACCTGAGATCTTCTAGTTCCAGAATCGATATTAAACTTTGGCAGTAGTGTTTTTTGGTGTATTTTGACCCGCTGAATCCGAAAAATGTACTGCTTGAATTGAAAATTCTACCGAAAAAAAAATCATGTTTCGCAATACGAAAACGTATGCCCGAGATTCTCGTCTCTCAGAATCAATATCAAACTTTTATAGGTGTGTTTTCCGGTGTATTTTGACTTGCTGAATTCAAAAACCATACTGTCGATGGTCAAAACTATGCTTGGAACAAAGTTATTTCGCTCCTTACGGAAAATGCATACCTGAGATTTTCTAGTTCCAGAATCGATATTGAACTTTGGCAGTAGTGTTTTTCAGTGTATTTCGACCCGCTGAATTCGAAAAATGTACTGTCGATACCCAAAACTATGCTTGGAAAAAAGTTATTCTGCTCCGTACGAAAAATGCATAGCTGAGATTCTCGAGTTCCAAAATCGATATTGAACTTTGTAAGTTGTGTATTTCAAAGTATTTTGGACCGCTGAATCCAAACAACGTGATGTCGATCGTCCAAACTATGCTTGAAAAAAAGTTATTTCGCTCCCACGAAAAATGCATACCTGAGATTTTCCAGTTCCAGAATCGATATGAAACTTTGGCAGTAGTGTTTTTTGGTATATTCCGACCCGCTGAATTCAAAAAATGTACTGTTGATAGCCAAAACTATGCTTGGAAAAAAGTTATTTCGCTCCGTACGAAAAATGCATACCTGAAATTCTCTAGTTCCAGAATCGATATTGAACTTTGGCAGTAGTGTTTTTCAGTGTATTTCGACCCGCTGAATACAAAAAATGTACTGTCGATGTGTAAAACTATGCTTGGAAAAAAGTTATTCTGCTCCGTACGGAAAATGCATACCTGAGATTTTCTAGTTCCAAAATCGATATTGAACTTTGAAAGTAGCGTTTTTTGGTGTATTTTGACCCGCTGATTTCAAACAACGTACTGTCGATGGTCAAAACTAAGCTTGGAAAAAAGTTATTTTGCTCCGTACTGAAAATGCATACCTGAGATTTTCTAGTTCCAAAATCGATATTGAACTTTGAAAGTAGTGTTTTTTGGTGTATTTTGACCCGCTGAATTCAAACAACGTACTGTCGATGGTCAAAACCATGCTCGGAAAAAATTTATTTTGCTCCGTACGAAAAATGCATACCTGAGATCTTCTAGTTCCAGAATTGATATTAAACTTTGGCAGTAGTGTTTTTTGGTGTATTTTGACCCGCTGAATCCAAAAAATGTACTGCTTGAATTGAAAATTCTACCGAAAAAAAAATCATGTTTCGCAATACGAAAACGTATGCCCGAGATTCTCGTCTCTCAGAATCAATATCAAACTTTTATAGGTGTCTTTTCCGGTGTATTTCGACCCGCTGAATTCGAAAAACATACTGTCGATGGTCAAAACTATGCTTGAAAAAAAGTTATTCCGCTCCTCACGGAAAATGCATACCTGAGATTTTCTAGATCCAGAATCGATATTGAACTTTGGCAGTAGTGTTTTCCAGTGTATTTCGACCCGCTGAATTCAAAAAATGTACTGTCCATAGCCGAAACTATGCTTGGAAAAAAGTTATTTTGCTCCGTACGAAAAATGCATACCTGAGATTCTCCAGTTCCAAAATCGATATTGAACTTTGAAAGTATTGTTTTTCAGTGTATTTTGACCCGCTGAATCCAAACAACGTACTGTCGATCGTCAAAACTATGCTTGGAAAAAAGTTATTTTGCTCCGTACGAAAAATGCATACCTGAGATCTTCTAGTTCCAGAATGGATATCAAACTTTGGCAGTAGTGTTTTTTGGTGTATTTTGACCCGCTGAATCCAAAAAATGTACTGCTTGAATTGAAAATTCTACCGAAAAAAAAAATCATGTTTCGCAACACGAAAACGTATGTCCGAGATTCTCGTCTCTCAGAATCAATATCAAACTTCGATAGGTGTGTATTCCGGTGTATTTCGACCCGCGGAATTCAAAAAACATACTGTCGATGGTCAAAACTATGCTTGGAAAAAAGTTATTTCGCTCCTTACGGAAAATGCATACCTGAGATTTTCTAGATCCAGAATCGATATTGCACTTTGGCAGTAGTGTTTTCCAGTGTATTTCGACCCGCTGAATTCAAGAAATGTACCGTTGATAGCCAAAACTATGCTTGGAAAAAAGTTATTTTGCTCCGTACGAAAAATGCATACCTGAAATTCTGTAGTTCCAGAATCGATATTAAACTTTGGCAGTAGTGTTTTTTGGTGTATTTTGACCCGCTGAATTCAAACAACGTACTGTCGATGGTCAAAACTATGCTTGGAAAAAAGTTATTTTGCTCCGTACGGAAAATGCATAGCTGAGATTCTCTAGTTCCAAAATCGATATTGAACTTTGTAAGTTGTGTATTTCAAAGTATTTTGGACCGCTGAATCCAAACAACGTGATGTCGATCGTCCAAACTATGCTTGAAAAAAAGTTATATCGCTCCCACGAAAAATGCATACCTGAGATTTTCCAGTTCCAGAATCGATATTAAACTTTGGCAGTAGTGTTTTTTGGTGTATTTCGACCCGCTGAATCCAAAAAATGTACTGCTTGAATTCAAAATTCTACTGAAAAAAAAATCATGTTTCGCAATACGAAAACGTATGCTCGAGATTCTCGTCTTTCAGAATCAATATCAAACTTTGATAGGTGTGTTTTCCGGTGTATTTTGACCCGCTGAATTCAAAAAACGTACTGTCGATGGTCAAAACTATGCTTGGAAAAAAGTTATTTTGCTCCGTACGGAAAATGCATACCTGAGATTATCTAGTTCCAGAATCGATATTGAACTTTGGCAGTAGTGTTTTTCAGTGTATTTCGACCCGCTGAATTCAAAAAATGTACTGTCGATGTCCAAAACTATGCTTGGAAAAAAGTTATTTCGCTCCGTACGAAAGATGCATACCTGAGATTCTCCAGTTCCAAAATCGATATTGAACTTTGAAAGAATTGTTTTTCAGTGTATTTTGACCCGCTGAATTCAAACAACGTACTGACGATCGTCAGAACTATGCTTGGAAAAAAGTTATTTTGCTCCGTACGAAAAATGCATAGCTGTGATTTTCTAGTTCCAAAATCGATATTGAACTTTGAAAGTATTGTTTTTCAGTGTATTTTGACCCGTTGAATCCAAACAACGTACTGTCGATCGTCAAAACTATGCTCGGAAAAAAGTTATTCCGCTCCGTACGAACAATACATACCTGAGATTTTCTAGTTCCAGAATCGATATTAAACTTTGGCAGTAGTGTCTTTTCGTGTATTTTGACCCGCTGAATTCAAACAACGTACTGTCGATGGTCGAAACCATGCTTGGAAAAAATTTATTTTGCTCCGTACGAAAAATGCATACCTGAGATCTTCTAGTTCCAGAATCGATATTGAACTTTGGCAGGGGTGTTCTCCAGTGTATTTCGACCGACTGAATTCAAAAAATGTACTGTCGATAACCGAAACTATGCTTGGAAAAAAGTTATTTTGCTCCGTACGAAAAATGCATACCTGAGATCTTCTAGTTCCAGAATCGATATTAAACTTTGGCAGTAGTGTTTTTTGGTGTATTTTGACCCGCTGAATCCGAAAAATGTACTGCTTGAATTGAAAATTCTACCGAAAAAAAAATCATGTTTCGCAATACGAAAACGTATGCCCGAGATTCTCGTCTCTCAGAATCAATATCAAACTTTTATAGGTGTGTTTTTCGGTGTATTTCGACCCGCTGAATTCAAAAACCATACTGTCGATGGTCAAAACTATGCTTGGAAAAAAGTTATTTCGCTCCTCACGGAAAATGCAAACCTGAGATTTTCTAGATCCAGAATCGATATTGAACTTTGGCAGTAGTGTTTTTTGGTGTATTTTGACCCGCTGAATCCAAAAAATGTACTGCTTGAATTGAAAATTCTACCGAAAAAAAATCATGTTTCGCAATACGAAAACGTATGCCCGAGATTCTCGTCTCTCAGAATCAATATCAAACTTTTATAGGTGTCTTTTCCGGTGTATTTCAACCCGCTGAATTCGAAAAACATACTGTCGATGGTCAAAACTATGCTTGGAAAAAAGTTATTTTGCTCCGTACGGAAAATGCATAGCTGAGATTCTCTAGTTCCAAAATCGATATTGAACTTTGTAAGTTGTGTATTTCAAAGTATTTTGGACCGCTGAATCCAAACAACGTGATGTCGATCGTCCAAACTATGCTTGAAAAAAAGTTATATCGCTCCCACGAAAAATGCATACCTGAGATTTTCCAGTTCCAGAATCGATATTAAACTTTGGCAGTAGTGTTTTTTGGTGTATTTCGACCCGCTGAATCCAAAAAATGTACTGCTTGAATTCAAAATTCTACTGAAAAAAAAATCATGTTTCGCAATACGAAAACGTATGCTCGAGATTCTCGTCTTTCAGAATCAATATCAAACTTTGATAGGTGTGTTTTCCGGTGTATTTTGACCCGCTGAATTCAAAAAACGTACTGTCGATGGTCAAAACTATGCTTGGAAAAAAGTTATTTTGCTCCGTACGGAAAATGCATACCTGAGATTATCTAGTTCCAGAATCGATATTGAACTTTGGCAGTAGTGTTTTTCAGTGTATTTCGACCCGCTGAATTCAAAAAATGTACTGTCGATGTCCAAAACTATGCTTGGAAAAAAGTTATTTCGCTCCGTACGAAAGATGCATACCTGAGATTCTCCAGTTCCAAAATCGATATTGAACTTTGAAAGAATTGTTTTTCAGTGTATTTTGACCCGCTGAATTCAAACAACGTACTGACGATCGTCAGAACTATGCTTGGAAAAAAGTTATTTTGCTCCGTACGAAAAATGCATAGCTGTGATTTTCTAGTTCCAAAATCGATATTGAACTTTGAAAGTATTGTTTTTCAGTGTATTTTGACCCGTTGAATCCAAACAACGTACTGTCGATCGTCAAAACTATGCTCGGAAAAAAGTTATTCCGCTCCGTACGAACAATACATACCTGAGATTTTCTAGTTCCAGAATCGATATTAAACTTTGGCAGTAGTGTCTTTTCGTGTATTTTGACCCGCTGAATTCAAACAACGTACTGTCGATGGTCAAAACCATGCTTGGAAAAAATTTATTTTGCTCCGTACGAAAAATGCATACCTGAGATCTTCTAGTTCCAGAATCGATATTGAACTTTGGCAGGGGTGTTCTCCAGTGTATTTCGACCGACTGAATTCAAAAAATGTACTGTCGATAACCGAAACTATGCTTGGAAAAAAGTTATTTTGCTCCGTACGAAAAATGCATACCTGAAATTCTCTAGTTCCAAAATCGATATTGAACTTTGAGAGTAGTGTTTTTCAGTGTATTTCGACCCGCTGAATTCAAAAAATGTACTGTCGATGGCCAAAACTATGCTCGGAAAAAAGTTATTTTGCTCCGTACGAAAAATGCATAGCTGTGATTTTCTTGTTCCAAAATCGATATTGAACTTTGAAAGTATTGTTTTTCAGTGTATTTTGACCCGCTGAATCCAAACAACGTACTGTCGATCGTCAAAACTATGCTTGGAAAAAAGTTATTTTGCTCCGTACGAAAAATGCATACCTGAGATCTTCTAGTTCCAGAATCGATATTAAACTTTGGCAGTAGTGTTTTTTGGTGTATTTTGACCCGCTGAATCCGAAAAATGTACTGCTTGAATTGAAAATTCTACCGAAAAAAAAATCATGTTTCGCAATACGAAAACGTATGCCCGAGATTCTCGTCTCTCAGAATCAATATCAAACTTTTATAGGTGTGTTTTTCGGTGTATTTCGACCCGCTGAATTCAAAAACCATACTGTCGATGGTCAAAACTATGCTTGGAAAAAAGTTATTTCGCTCCTCACGGAAAATGCAAACCTGAGATTTTCTAGATCCAGAATCGATATTGAACTTTGGCAGTAGTGTTTTTTGGTGTATTTTGACCCGCTGAATCCAAAAAATGTACTGCTTGAATTGAAAATTCTACCGAAAAAAAATCATGTTTCGCAATACGAAAACGTATGCCCGAGATTCTCGTCTCTCAGAATCAATATCAAACTTTTATAGGTGTCTTTTCCGGTGTATTTCAACCCGCTGAATTCGAAAAACATACTGTCGATGGTCAAAACTATGCTTGGAAAAAAGTTATTTCGCTCCTCACGGAAAATGCAAACCTGAGATTTTCTAGATCCAGAATCGATATTGAACTTTGGCAGTAGTGTTTTCCAGTGTATTTCGACCCGCCGAATTCAAAAAATGTACTGTCCATAGCCGAAACTATGCTTGGAAAAAAGTTATTTTGCTCCGTACGAAAAATGCATACCTGAGATTCTCCAGTTCCAAAATCGATATTGAACTTTGAAAGTATTGTTTTTCAGTGTATTTTGACCCGCTGAATCCAAACAACGTACTGTCGATCGTCAAAACTATGCTTGGAAAAAAGTTATTTTGCTCCGTACGAAAAATGCATACCTGAGATCTTCTAGTTCCAGAATGGATATCAAACTTTGGCAGTAGTGTTTTTCGGTGTATTTTGACCCGCTGAATCCAGAAAATGTACTGCTTGAATTGAAAATTCTACCGAAAAAAAAAATCATGTTTCGCAACACGAAAACGTATGTCCGAGATTCTCGTCTCTCAGAATCAATATCAAACTTCGATAGGTGTGTATTCCGGTGTATTTCGACCCGCGGAATTCAAAAAACATACTGTCGATGGTCAAAACTATGCTTGGAAAAAAGTTATTTCGCTCCTTACGGAAAATGCATACCTGAGATTTTCTAGATCCAGAATCGATATTGCACTTTGGCAGTAGTGTTTTCCAGTGTATTTCGACCCGCTGAATTCAAGAAATGTACCGTTGATAACCAAAACTATGCTTGGAAAAAAGTTATTTTGCTCCGTACGAAAAATGCATACCTGAAATTCTCTAGTTCCAGAATCGATATTAAACTTTGGCAGTAGTGTTTTTTGGTGTATTTTGACCCGCTGAATTCAAACAACGTACTGTCGATGGTCAAAACTATGCTTGGAAAAAAGTTATTTTGCTCCGTACGAAAAATGCATACCTGAGATCTTCTAGTTCCAGAATTGATATTAAACTTTGGCAGTAGTGTTTTTTGGTGTATTTTGACCCGCTGAATCCAAAAAATGTACTGCTTGAATTGAAAATTCTACCGAAAAAAAAATCATGTTTCGCAATACGAAAACGTATGCCCGAGATTCTCGTCTCTCAGAATCAATATCAAACTTTTATAGGTGTCTTTTCCGGTGTATTTCGACCCGCTGAATTCGAAAAACATACTGTCGATGGTCAAAACTATGCTTGAAAAAAAGTTATTCCGCTCCTCACGGAAAATGCATACCTGAGATTTTCTAGATCCAGAATCGATATTGAACTTTGGCAGTAGTGTTTTCCAGTGTATTTCGACCCGCTGAATCCAAAAAATGTACTGTCCATAGCCGAAACTATGCTTGGAAAAAAGTTATTTTGCTCCGTACGAAAAATGCATACCTGAGATTCTCCAGTTCCAAAATCGATATTGAACTTTGAAAGTATTGTTTTTCAGTGTATTTTGACCCGCTGAATCCAAACAACGTACTGACGATCGTCAAAACTATGCTTGGAAAAAAGTTATTTTGCTCCGTACGAAAAATGCATACCTGAGATTCTCCAGTTCCAAAATCGATATTGAACTTTGAAAGTATTGTTTTTCAGTGTATTTTGACCCGCTGAATTCAAACAACGTACTGTCGATGGTCGAAACTATGCTTGGAAAAAAGTTATTTTACTCCGTACGAAAAATGCATACCTGAGATCTTCTAGTTCCAGAATCGATATTAAACTTTGGCAGTAGTGTTTTTTGGTGTATTTTGACCCGCTGAATCCGAAAAATGTACTGCTCGAATTGAAAATTCTACCGAAAAAAAAATCATGTTTCGCAATACGAAAACGTATGCCCGAGATTCTCGTCTCTCAGAATCAATATCAAACTTTTATAGGTGTGTTTTCCGGTGTATTTTGACTTGCTGAATTCAAAAACCATACTGTCGATGGTCAAAACTATGCTTGGAACAAAGTTATTTCGCTCCTTACGGAAAATGCATACCTGAGATTTTCTAGTTCCAGAATCGATATTGAACTTTGGCAGTAGTGTTTTTCAGTGTATTTCGACCCGCTGAATTCGAAAAATGTACTGTCGATACCCAAAACTATGCTTGGAAAAAAGTTATTCTGCTCCGTACGAAAAATGCATAGCTGAGATTCTCGAGTTCCAAAATCGATATTGAACTTTGTAAGTTGTGTATTTCAAAGTATTTTGGACCGCTGAATCCAAACAACGTGATGTCGATCGTCCAAACTATGCTTGAAAAAAAGTTATTTCGCTCCCACGAAAAATGCATACCTGAGATTTTCCAGTTCCAGAATCGATATGAAACTTTGGCAGTAGTGTTTTTTGGTATATTCCGACCCGCTGAATTCAAAAAATGTACTGTTGATAGCCAAAACTATGCTTGGAAAAAAGTTATTTCGCTCCGTACGAAAAATGCATACCTGAAATTCTCTAGTTCCAGAATCGATATTGAACTTTGGCAGTAGTGTTTTTCAGTGTATTTCGACCCGCTGAATACAAAAAATGTACTGTCGATGTGTAAAACTATGCTTGGAAAAAAGTTATTCTGCTCCGTACGGAAAATGCATACCTGAGATTTTCTAGTTCCAAAATCGATATTGAACTTTGAAAGTAGCGTTTTTTGGTGTATTTTGACCCGCTGATTTCAAACAACGTACTGTCGATGGTCAAAACTAAGCTTGGAAAAAAGTTATTTTGCTCCGTACTGAAAATGCATACCTGAGATTTTCTAGTTCCAAAATCGATATTGAACTTTGAAAGTAGTGTTTTTTGGTGTATTTTGACCCGCTGAATTCAAACAACGTACTGTCGATGGTCAAAACCATGCTCGGAAAAAATTTATTTTGCTCCGTACGAAAAATGCATACCTGAGATCTTCTAGTTCCAGAATTGATATTAAACTTTGGCAGTAGTGTTTTTTGGTGTATTTTGACCCGCTGAATCCAAAAAATGTACTGCTTGAATTGAAAATTCTACCGAAAAAAAAATCATGTTTCGCAATACGAAAACGTATGCCCGAGATTCTCGTCTCTCAGAATCAATATCAAACTTTTATAGGTGTCTTTTCCGGTGTATTTCGACCCGCTGAATTCGAAAAACATACTGTCGATGGTCAAAACTATGCTTGAAAAAAAGTTATTCCGCTCCTCACGGAAAATGCATACCTGAGATTTTCTAGATCCAGAATCGATATTGAACTTTGGCAGTAGTGTTTTCCAGTGTATTTCGACCCGCTGAATTCAAAAAATGTACTGTCCATAGCCGAAACTATGCTTGGAAAAAAGTTATTTTGCTCCGTACGAAAAATGCATACCTGAGATTCTCCAGTTCCAAAATCGATATTGAACTTTGAAAGTATTGTTTTTCAGTGTATTTTGACCCGCTGAATCCAAACAACGTACTGTCGATCGTCAAAACTATGCTTGGAAAAAAGTTATTTTGCTCCGTACGAAAAATGCATACCTGAGATCTTCTAGTTCCAGAATGGATA
The DNA here is from genome assembly GCA_949628255.1 of Macrophya alboannulata. Taxonomy (NCBI): domain Eukaryota; kingdom Metazoa; phylum Arthropoda; class Insecta; order Hymenoptera; family Tenthredinidae; genus Macrophya; species Macrophya alboannulata. The sequence continues at coordinate 26,471,779 of OX451208.1, forward strand.
TCAAACTTTGGCAGTAGTGTTTTTTGGTGTATTTTGACCCGCTGAATCCAAAAAATGTACTGCTTGAATTGAAAATTCTACCGAAAAAAAAAATCATGTTTCGCAACACGAAAACGTATGTCCGAGATTCTCGTCTCTCAGAATCAATATCAAACTTCGATAGGTGTGTATTCCGGTGTATTTCGACCCGCGGAATTCAAAAAACATACTGTCGATGGTCAAAACTATGCTTGGAAAAAAGTTATTTCGCTCCTTACGGAAAATGCATACCTGAGATTTTCTAGATCCAGAATCGATATTGCACTTTGGCAGTAGTGTTTTCCAGTGTATTTCGACCCGCTGAATTCAAGAAATGTACCGTTGATAGCCAAAACTATGCTTGGAAAAAAGTTATTTTGCTCCGTACGAAAAATGCATACCTGAAATTCTGTAGTTCCAGAATCGATATTAAACTTTGGCAGTAGTGTTTTTTGGTGTATTTTGACCCGCTGAATTCAAACAACGTACTGTCGATGGTCAAAACTATGCTTGGAAAAAAGTTATTTTGCTCCGTACGGAAAATGCATAGCTGAGATTCTCTAGTTCCAAAATCGATATTGAACTTTGTAAGTTGTGTATTTCAAAGTATTTTGGACCGCTGAATCCAAACAACGTGATGTCGATCGTCCAAACTATGCTTGAAAAAAAGTTATATCGCTCCCACGAAAAATGCATACCTGAGATTTTCCAGTTCCAGAATCGATATTAAACTTTGGCAGTAGTGTTTTTTGGTGTATTTCGACCCGCTGAATCCAAAAAATGTACTGCTTGAATTCAAAATTCTACTGAAAAAAAAATCATGTTTCGCAATACGAAAACGTATGCTCGAGATTCTCGTCTTTCAGAATCAATATCAAACTTTGATAGGTGTGTTTTCCGGTGTATTTTGACCCGCTGAATTCAAAAAACGTACTGTCGATGGTCAAAACTATGCTTGGAAAAAAGTTATTTTGCTCCGTACGGAAAATGCATACCTGAGATTATCTAGTTCCAGAATCGATATTGAACTTTGGCAGTAGTGTTTTTCAGTGTATTTCGACCCGCTGAATTCAAAAAATGTACTGTCGATGTCCAAAACTATGCTTGGAAAAAAGTTATTTCGCTCCGTACGAAAGATGCATACCTGAGATTCTCCAGTTCCAAAATCGATATTGAACTTTGAAAGGATTGTTTTTCAGTGTATTTTGACCCGCTGAATTCAAACAACGTACTGACGATCGTCAGAACTATGCTTGGAAAAAAGTTATTTTGCTCCGTACGAAAAATGCATAGCTGTGATTTTCTAGTTCCAAAATCGATATTGAACTTTGAAAGTATTGTTTTTCAGTGTATTTTGACCCGTTGAATCCAAACAACGTACTGTCGATCGTCAAAACTATGCTCGGAAAAAAGTTATTCCGCTCCGTACGAACAATACATACCTGAGATTTTCTAGTTCCAGAATCGATATTAAACTTTGGCAGTAGTGTCTTTTCGTGTATTTTGACCCGCTGAATTCAAACAACGTACTGTCGATGGTCGAAACCATGCTTGGAAAAAATTTATTTTGCTCCGTACGAAAAATGCATACCTGAGATCTTCTAGTTCCAGAATCGATATTGAACTTTGGCAGGGGTGTTCTCCAGTGTATTTCGACCGACTGAATTCAAAAAATGTACTGTCGATAACCGAAACTATGCTTGGAAAAAAGTTATTCTGCTCCGTAAGAAAAATGCATACCTGAAATTCTCTAGTTCCAAAATCGATATTGAACTTTGAGAGTAGTGTTTTTCAGTGTATTTCGACCCGCTGAATTCAAAAAATGTACTGTCGATGGCCAAAACTATGCTCGGAAAAAAGTTATTTTGCTCCGTACGAAAAATGCATAGCTGTGATTTTCTTGTTCCAAAATCGATATTGAACTTTGAAAGTATTGTTTTTCAGTGTATTTTGACCCGCTGAATCCAAACAACGTACTGTCGATGGTCAAAACTATGCTTGGAAAAAAGTTATTTCGCTCCTCACGGAAAATGCAAACCTGAGATTTTCTAGATCCAGAATCGATATTGAACTTTGGCAGTAGTGTTTTCCAGTGTATTTCGACCCGCCGAATTCAAAAAATGTACTGTCCATAGCCGAAACTATGCTTGGAAAAAAGTTATTTTGCTCCGTACGAAAAATGCATACCTGAGATTCTCCAGTTCCAAAATCGATATTGAACTTTGAAAGTATTGTTTTTCAGTGTATTTTGACCCGCTGAATCCAAACAACGTACTGTCGATCGTCAAAACTATGCTTGGAAAAAAGTTATTTTGCTCCGTACGAAAAATGCATACCTGAGATCTTCTAGTTCCAGAATGGATATCAAACTTTGGCAGTAGTGTTTTTCGGTGTATTTTGACCCGCTGAATCCAAAAAATGTACTGCTTGAATTGAAAATTCTACCGAAAAAAAAAATCATGTTTCGCAACACGAAAACGTATGTCCGAGATTCTCGTCTCTCAGAATCAATATCAAACTTCGATAGGTGTGTATTCCGGTGTATTTCGACCCGCGGAATTCAAAAAACATACTGTCGATGGTCAAAACTATGCTTGGAAAAAAGTTATTTCGCTCCTTACGGAAAATGCATACCTGAGATTTTCTAGATCCAGAATCGATATTGCACTTTGGCAGTAGTGTTTTCCAGTGTATTTCGACCCGCTGAATTCAAGAAATGTACCGTTGATAACCAAAACTATGCTTGGAAAAAAGTTATTTTGCTCCGTAAGAAAAATGCATACCTGAAATTCTCTAGTTCCAAAATCGATATTGAACTTTGAGAGTAGTGTTTTTCAGTGTATTTCGACCCGCTGAATTCAAAAAATGTACTGTCGATGGCCAAAACTATGCTCGGAAAAAAGTTATTTCACTCCGTACAAAAAATACATACCTGAGATTTTCTAGTTCCAGAATCGATATTAAACATTGGCAGTAGTGTTTTTTGGTGTATTTTGACCCGCTGAATTCAAACAACGTACTGTCGATGGTCAAAACTATGCTCGGAAAAAAGTTATTTTGCTTCGTACGGAAAATGCATGCTTGAGATTTTCTAGTTCCAAAATCGATATTGAACTTTGAAAGTAGTGTTTTTTGGTGTATTTTGACCCGCTGAATCCAAACAACGTACTGTCGATCGTCAAAACTATGCTTGGAAAAAAGTTATTTTGCTCCGTACGAAAAATGCATACCTGAGATCTTCTAGTTCCAGAATGGATATCAAACTTTGGCAGTAGTGTTTTTTGGTGTATTTTGACCCGCTGAATCCAAAAAATGTACTGCTTGAATTGAAAATTCTACCGAAAAAAAAAATCATGTTTCGCAACACGAAAACGTATGTCCGAGATTCTCGTCTCTCAGAATCAATATCAAACTTCGATAGGTGTGTATTCCGGTGTATTTCGACCCGCGGAATTCAAAAAACATACTGTCGATGGTCAAAACTATGCTTGGAAAAAAGTTATTTCGCTCCTTACGGAAAATGCATACCTGAGATTTTCTAGATCCAGAATCGATATTGCACTTTAGCAGTAGTGTTTTCCAGTGTATTTCGACCCGCTGAATTCAAGAAATGTACCGTTGATAGCCAAAACTATGCTTGGAAAAAAGTTATTGTGCTCCGTACGAAAAATGCATACCTGAAATTCTCAAGTTCCAGAATCGATATTCAACTTTGGCAGTAGTGTTTTTTGGTGTATTTTGACCCGCTGAATTCAAACAACGTACTGTCGATGGTCAAAACTATGCTTGGAAAAAAGTTATTTTGCTCCGTACGGAAAATGCATAGCTGAGATTCTCTAGTTCCAAAATCGATATTGAACTTTGTAAGTTGTGTATTTCAAAGTATTTTGGACCGCTAAATCCAAACAACGTGATGTCGATCGTCCAAACTATGCTTGAAAAAAAGTTATATCGCTCCCACGAAAAATGCATACCTGAGATTTTCCAGTTCCAGAATCGATATTAAACTTTGGCAGTAGTGTTTTTTGGTGTATTTCGACCCGCTGAATCCAAAGAATGTACTGCTTGAATTCAAAATTCTACTGAAAAAAAAATCATGTTTCGCAATACGAAAACGTATGCTCGAGATTCTCGTCTTTCAGAATCAATATCAAACTTTGATAGGTGTGTTTTCCGGTGTATTTTGACCCGCTGAATTCAAAAAACGTACTGTCGATGGTCAAAACTATGCTTGGAAAAAAGTTATTTTGCTCCGTACGGAAAATGCATACCTGAGATTATCTAGTTCCAGAATCGATATTGAACTTTGGCAGTAGTGTTTTTCAGTGTATTTCGACCCGCTGAATTCAAAAAATGTACTGTCGATGTCCAAAACTATGCTTGGAAAAAAGTTATTTCGCTCCGTACGAAAGATGCATACCTGAGATTCTCCAGTTCCAAAATCGATATTGAACTTTGAAAGAATTGTTTTTCAGTGTATTTTGACCCGCTGAATTCAAACAACGTACTGTCGATCGTCAGAACTATGCTTGGAAAAAAGTTATTTTGCTCCGTACGAAAAATGCATAGCTGTGATTTTCTAGTTCCAAAATCGATATTGAACTTTGAAAGTATTGTTTTTCAGTGTATTTTAACCCGTTGAATCCAAACAACGTACTGTCGATCGTCAAAACTATGCTCGGAAAAAAGTTATTCCGCTCCGTACGAACAATACATACCTGAGATTTTCTAGTTCCAGAATCGATATTAAACTTTGGCAGTAGTGTCTTTTCGTGTATTTTGACCCGCTGAATTCAAACAACGTACTGTCGATGGTCAAAATCATGCTTGGAAAAAATTTATTCTGCTCCGTACGAAAAATGCATACCTGAGATCTTCTAGTTCCAGAATCGATATTGAACTTTGGCAGGGGTGTTTTCCAGTGTATTTCGACCCGCTGAATTCGAAAAATGTACTGTCGATAGCCAAAACTATGCTTGGAAAAAAGTTATTTTGCTCCGTACGAAAAATGCATACCTGAAATTCTCTAGTTCCAAAATCGATATTGAACTTTGAGAGTAGTGTTTTTCAGTGTATTTCGACCCGCTAAATTCAAAAAATGTACTGTCGATGGCCAAAACTATGCTCGGAAAAAAGTTATTTCGCTCCGTACAAAAAATACATACCTGAGATTTTCTAGTTCCAGAATCGATATTAAACATTGGCAGTAGTGTTTTTTGGTGTATTTTGACCCGCTGAATTCAAACAACGTACTGTCGATGGTCAAAACTATGCTTGGAAAAAAGTTATTTTGCTCCGTACGGAAAATGCATACTTGAGATTTTCTAGTTCCGAAATCGATATTGAACTTTGAAAGTAGTGTTCTTTGGTGTATTTTGACCCGCTGAATTCAAACAACGTACTGTCGATGGTCAAAACCATGCTTGGAAAAAATTTATTTTGCTCCGTACGAAAAATGCATACCTGAGATCTTCCAGTTCCAGAATCGATATTAAACTTTGGCAGTATTGTTTTTTGGTGTATTTTGACCCGCTGAATCCAAAAAATGTACTGCTCGAATTGAAAATTCTACCGAAAGAAAAATCATGTTTCGCAATACGACAACGTATGCCCGAGATTCTCGTTTCTCAGAATCCATACCAAACTTTTATAGGTGTGTTTTCCGGTGTATTCCGACTCGCTGAATTCAAAAAACATACTGTCGATGGTCAAAACTATGCATGGGAAGAAGGTATTTCGCTGCGTACGGAAAATGCATACCTGATATTTTCTAGTTCCAGAATCGATATTGCACTTTGGCAGTAGTGTTTTTCAGTGTATTTCGACTCGCTGAATTCAAAAAATGTACTGTCGATACCCAAAACTATGCTTGAAAAAAAGTTATTTCGCTCCGTACGAAAAATGCATAGCTGAAGTTCTCTAGTTCCAAAATCGATATTGAACTTTGTAAGTTGTGTATTTCAAAGTATTTTGGACCGCTGAATCCAAATAACGTGATGTCGATCGTCCAAACTATGCTTGAAAAAAAGTTATTTTGCTCCCACGAAAAATGCATACCTGAGATTTTCCAGTTCCAGAATCGATATCAAACTTTGGCAGTAGTGTTTTTTGGTGTATTTTGACCCGCTGAATCCAAAAAATGTACTGCTTGAATTGGAAATTCTACCGAAAAAAAAATCATGTTTCGCAATACGAAAACGTATGCCCGAGATTCTCGTCTCTCAGAATCAATATCAAACTTTTATAGGTGTGTTTTCCGGTGTATTTCGACCCGCTGAATTCAAAAAACATACTGTCGATGGTCAAAACTATGCTTGGAAAAAAGTTATTCCGCTCCGTACGGAAAAAGCATACCTGAGATTTTCTAGTTCCAGAATCGATATTAAACTCTGGCAGTAGTGTTTTTCAGTGTATTTCGACCCGCTGAATTGGAAATATGTACTGTCGATGGCCAAAACTATGCTCGGAAAAAAGTTATTTTGCTCCATACGAATAATGCATAGCTGTGATTTTCTAGTTCCAAAATCGATTTTGAACTTTGAAAGTATTATTTTTCAGTGTATTTTGACCCGTTGAATCCAAACAACGTACTGTCGATGATCAAAACTATGCTTGGAAAAAAGTTATCTTGCTCCGTACGAAAAATGCATACCTGAGATCTTCTAGTTCCAAAATGGATATTAAACTTTGGCAGTAGTGTTTTTTGGTGTATTTTGACCCGCTGAATCCAAAAAATGTACTGCTTGAATTGAAAATTCTACCGAAAAAAAAATCATGTTTCGCAATACGCAAACGTATGCCCGAGATTCTCGTCTCTCAAAATCAATATCAAACTTTTATAGGTGTGTTTTCCGGTGTATTTCGACCCGCTGAATTCAAAAACCATACTGTCGATGGTCAAAACTATGCTTGGAAAAAAGTTATTTTGCTCCGTACGGAAAATGCATACCTGAGATTTTCTAGTTCCAGAATCGATATTGAACTTTGGCAGTAATGTTTTTCAGTGTATTTCGACCCGCTGAATTCGAAAAATGTACTGTCGATACCCAAAACTATGCTTGGAAAAAAGTTATTTTGCTCCGTACGAAAAATGCATAGCTGAGTTTCTCTAGTTCCAAAATCGATATTGAACTTTGTAAGTTGTGTATTCCAAAGTATTTTGGACCGCTGAATCCAAACAACGTGATGTCGATCGTCCAAACTATGCTTGAAAAAAAGTTATATCGCTCCCACGAAAAATGCATACCTGAGATTTTCCCGTTCCAGAATCGATATTTAACTTTGGCAGTAGTGTTTTTTGGTGTATTTCGACCCGCTGAATCCAAAAAATGTACTGCTTGAATTCAAAATTCTACTGAAAAAAAAATCATGTTTCGCAATACGAAAACGTATGCCCGAGATTCTCGTCTTTCAGAATCAATATCAAACTTTGATAGGTGTGTTTTCCGGTGTATTTTGACCCGCTGAATTCAAAAAACGTACTGTCGATGGTCAAAACTATGCTTGGAAAAAAGTTATTTTGCTCCGTACGGAAAATGCATACCTGAGATTATCTAGTTCCAGAATCGATATTGAACTTTGGCAGTAGTGTTTTTCAGTGTATTTCGACCCGCTGAATTCAAAAAATGTACTGTCGATGGCCAAAACTATGCTTGGAAAAAAGTTATTTCGCTCCGTACGAAAAATGCATACCTGAGATTCTCCAGTTCCAAAATCGATATTGAACTTTGAGAGTAGTGTTTTCCAGTGTATTTCGTCCCGCTGAATTCAAAAAATGTACTGTCGATATACAAAACTATGCTCGGAAAAAAGTTATTTTGCTCCGTACGAAAAATGCATAGCTGTGATTTTCTTGTTCCAAAATCGATGTTGAACTTTAAAAGTATTGTTTTTCAGTGTATTTTGACCCGCTGAATCCAAACAACGTACTGTCGATCGTCAAAACTATGCTTGGAAAAAAGTTATTTTGCTCCGTACGAAAAATGCATACCTGAGATCTTCTAGTTCCAGAATGGATATCAAACTTTGGCAGTAGTGTTTTTTGGTGTATTTTGACCCGCTGAATCCAAAAAATGTACTGCTTGAATTGAAAATTCTACCGAAAAAAAAAATCATGTTTCGCAACACGAAAACGTATGTCCGAGATTCTCGTCTCTCAGAATCAATATCAAACTTCGATAGGTGTGTATTCCGGTGTATTTCGACCCGCGGAATTCAAAAAACATACTGTCGATGGTCAAAACTATGCTTGGAAAAAAGTTATTTCGCTCCTTACGGAAAATGCATACCTGAGATTTTCTAGATCCAGAATCGATATTGCACTTTGGCAGTAGTGTTTTCCAGTGTATTTCGACCCGCTGAATTCAAGAAATGTACCGTTGATAGCCAAAACTATGCTTGGAAAAAAGTTATTTTGCTCCGTACGAAAAATGCATACCTGAAATTCTGTAGTTCCAGAATCGATATTAAACTTTGGCAGTAGTGTTTTTTGGTGTATTTTGACCCGCTGAATTCAAACAACGTACTGTCGATGGTCAAAACTATGCTTGGAAAAAAGTTATTTTGCTCCGTACGGAAAATGCATAGCTGAGATTCTCTAGTTCCAAAATCGATATTGAACTTTGTAAGTTGTGTATTTCAAAGTATTTTGGACCGCTGAATCCAAACAACGTGATGTCGATCGTCCAAACTATGCTTGAAAAAAAGTTATATCGCTCCCACGAAAAATGCATACCTGAGATTTTCCAGTTCCAGAATCGATATTAAACTTTGGCAGTAGTGTTTTTTGGTGTATTTCGACCCGCTGAATCCAAAAAATGTACTGCTTGAATTCAAAATTCTACTGAAAAAAAAATCATGTTTCGCAATACGAAAACGTATGCTCGAGATTCTCGTCTTTCAGAATCAATATCAAACTTTGATAGGTGTGTTTTCCGGTGTATTTTGACCCGCTGAATTCAAAAAACGTACTGTCGATGGTCAAAACTATGCTTGGAAAAAAGTTATTTTGCTCCGTACGGAAAATGCATACCTGAGATTATCTAGTTCCAGAATCGATATTGAACTTTGGCAGTAGTGTTTTTCAGTGTATTTCGACCCGCTGAATTCAAAAAATGTACTGTCGATGTCCAAAACTATGCTTGGAAAAAAGTTATTTCGCTCCGTACGAAAGATGCATACCTGAGATTCTCCAGTTCCAAAATCGATATTGAACTTTGAAAGAATTGTTTTTCAGTGTATTTTGACCCGCTGAATTCAAACAACGTACTGACGATCGTCAGAACTATGCTTGGAAAAAAGTTATTTTGCTCCGTACGAAAAATGCATAGCTGTGATTTTCTAGTTCCAAAATCGATATTGAACTTTGAAAGTATTGTTTTTCAGTGTATTTTGACCCGTTGAATCCAAACAACGTACTGTCGATCGTCAAAACTATGCTCGGAAAAAAGTTATTCCGCTCCGTACGAACAATACATACCTGAGATTTTCTAGTTCCAGAATCGATATTAAACTTTGGCAGTAGTGTCTTTTCGTGTATTTTGACCCGCTGAATTCAAACAACGTACTGTCGATGGTCGAAACCATGCTTGGAAAAAATTTATTTTGCTCCGTACGAAAAATGCATACCTGAGATCTTCTAGTTCCAGAATCGATATTGAACTTTGGCAGGGGTGTTCTCCAGTGTATTTCGACCGACTGAATTCAAAAAATGTACTGTCGATAACCGAAACTATGCTTGGAAAAAAGTTATTTTGCTCCGTACGAAAAATGCATACCTGAGATCTTCTAGTTCCAGAATCGATATTAAACTTTGGCAGTAGTGTTTTTTGGTGTATTTTGACCCGCTGAATCCGAAAAATGTACTGCTTGAATTGAAAATTCTACCGAAAAAAAAATCATGTTTCGCAATACGAAAACGTATGCCCGAGATTCTCGTCTCTCAGAATCAATATCAAACTTTTATAGGTGTGTTTTTCGGTGTATTTCGACCCGCTGAATTCAAAAACCATACTGTCGATGGTCAAAACTATGCTTGGAAAAAAGTTATTTCGCTCCTCACGGAAAATGCAAACCTGAGATTTTCTAGATCCAGAATCGATATTGAACTTTGGCAGTAGTGTTTTTTGGTGTATTTTGACCCGCTGAATCCAAAAAATGTACTGCTTGAATTGAAAATTCTACCGAAAAAAAATCATGTTTCGCAATACGAAAACGTATGCCCGAGATTCTCGTCTCTCAGAATCAATATCAAACTTTTATAGGTGTCTTTTCCGGTGTATTTCAACCCGCTGAATTCGAAAAACATACTGTCGATGGTCAAAACTATGCTTGGAAAAAAGTTATTTTGCTCCGTACGGAAAATGCATAGCTGAGATTCTCTAGTTCCAAAATCGATATTGAACTTTGTAAGTTGTGTATTTCAAAGTATTTTGGACCGCTGAATCCAAACAACGTGATGTCGATCGTCCAAACTATGCTTGAAAAAAAGTTATATCGCTCCCACGAAAAATGCATACCTGAGATTTTCCAGTTCCAGAATCGATATTAAACTTTGGCAGTAGTGTTTTTTGGTGTATTTCGACCCGCTGAATCCAAAAAATGTACTGCTTGAATTCAAAATTCTACTGAAAAAAAAATCATGTTTCGCAATACGAAAACGTATGCTCGAGATTCTCGTCTTTCAGAATCAATATCAAACTTTGATAGGTGTGTTTTCCGGTGTATTTTGACCCGCTGAATTCAAAAAACGTACTGTCGATGGTCAAAACTATGCTTGGAAAAAAGTTATTTTGCTCCGTACGGAAAATGCATACCTGAGATTATCTAGTTCCAGAATCGATATTGAACTTTGGCAGTAGTGTTTTTCAGTGTATTTCGACCCGCTGAATTCAAAAAATGTACTGTCGATGTCCAAAACTATGCTTGGAAAAAAGTTATTTCGCTCCGTACGAAAGATGCATACCTGAGATTCTCCAGTTCCAAAATCGATATTGAACTTTGAAAGAATTGTTTTTCAGTGTATTTTGACCCGCTGAATTCAAACAACGTACTGACGATCGTCAGAACTATGCTTGGAAAAAAGTTATTTTGCTCCGTACGAAAAATGCATAGCTGTGATTTTCTAGTTCCAAAATCGATATTGAACTTTGAAAGTATTGTTTTTCAGTGTATTTTGACCCGTTGAATCCAAACAACGTACTGTCGATCGTCAAAACTATGCTCGGAAAAAAGTTATTCCGCTCCGTACGAACAATACATACCTGAGATTTTCTAGTTCCAGAATCGATATTAAACTTTGGCAGTAGTGTCTTTTCGTGTATTTTGACCCGCTGAATTCAAACAACGTACTGTCGATGGTCAAAACCATGCTTGGAAAAAATTTATTTTGCTCCGTACGAAAAATGCATACCTGAGATCTTCTGGTTCCAGAATCGATATTGAACTTTGGCAGGGGTGTTCTCCAGTGTATTTCGACCGACTGAATTCAAAAAATGTACTGTCGATAACCGAAACTATGCTTGGAAAAAAGTTATTTTGCTCCGTACGAAAAATGCATACCTGAAATTCTCTAGTTCCAAAATCGATATTGAACTTTGAGAGTAGTGTTTTTCAGTGTATTTCGACCCGCTGAATTCAAAAAATGTACTGTCGATGGCCAAAACTATGCTCGGAAAAAAGTTATTTTGCTCCGTACGAAAAATGCATAGCTGTGATTTTCTTGTTCCAAAATCGATATTGAACTTTGAAAGTATTGTTTTTCAGTGTATTTTGACCCGCTGAATCCAAACAACGTACTGTCGATCGTCAAAACTATGCTTGGAAAAAAGTTATTTTGCTCCGTACGAAAAATGCATACCTGAGATCTTCTAGTTCCAGAATCGATATTAAACTTTGGCAGTAGTGTTTTTTGGTGTATTTTGACCCGCTGAATCCGAAAAATGTACTGCTTGAATTGAAAATTCTACCGAAAAAAAAATCATGTTTCGCAATACGAAAACGTATGCCCGAGATTCTCGTCTCTCAGAATCAATATCAAACTTTTATAGGTGTGTTTTTCGGTGTATTTCGACCCGCTGAATTCAAAAACCATACTGTCGATGGTCAAAACTATGCTTGGAAAAAAGTTATTTCGCTCCTCACGGAAAATGCAAACCTGAGATTTTCTAGATCCAGAATCGATATTGAACTTTGGCAGTAGTGTTTTTTGGTGTATTTTGACCCGCTGAATCCAAAAAATGTACTGCTTGAATTGAAAATTCTACCGAAAAAAAATCATGTTTCGCAATACGAAAACGTATGCCCGAGATTCTCGTCTCTCAGAATCAATATCAAACTTTTATAGGTGTCTTTTCCGGTGTATTTCAACCCGCTGAATTCGAAAAACATACTGTCGATGGTCAAAACTATGCTTGGAAAAAAGTTATTTCGCTCCTCACGGAAAATGCAAACCTGAGATTTTCTAGATCCAGAATCGATATTGAACTTTGGCAGTAGTGTTTTCCAGTGTATTTCGACCCGCCGAATTCAAAAAATGTACTGTCCATAGCCGAAACTATGCTTGGAAAAAAGTTATTTTGCTCCGTACGAAAAATGCATACCTGAGATTCTCCAGTTCCAAAATCGATATTGAACTTTGAAAGTATTGTTTTTCAGTGTATTTTGACCCGCTGAATCCAAACAACGTACTGTCGATCGTCAAAACTATGCTTGGAAAAAAGTTATTTTGCTCCGTACGAAAAATGCATACCTGAGATCTTCTAGTTCCAGAATGGATATCAAACTTTGGCAGTAGTGTTTTTCGGTGTATTTTGACCCGCTGAATCCAGAAAATGTACTGCTTGAATTGAAAATTCTACCGAAAAAAAAAATCATGTTTCGCAACACGAAAACGTATGTCCGAGATTCTCGTCTCTCAGAATCAATATCAAACTTCGATAGGTGTGTATTCCGGTGTATTTCGACCCGCGGAATTCAAAAAACATACTGTCGATGGTCAAAACTATGCTTGGAAAAAAGTTATTTCGCTCCTTACGGAAAATGCATACCTGAGATTTTCTAGATCCAGAATCGATATTGCACTTTGGCAGTAGTGTTTTCCAGTGTATTTCGACCCGCTGAATTCAAGAAATGTACCGTTGATAACCAAAACTATGCTTGGAGAAAAGTTATTTTGCTCCGTACGAAAAATGCATACCTGAAATTCTCTAGTTCCAGAATCGATATTAAACTTTGGCAGTAGTGTTTTTTGGTGTATTTTGACCCGCTGAATTCAAACAACGTACTGTCGATGGTCAAAACTATGCTTGGAAAAAAGTTATTTTGCTCCGTACGAAAAATGCATACCTGAGATCTTCTAGTTCCAGAATTGATATTAAACTTTGGCAGTAGTGTTTTTTGGTGTATTTTGACCCGCTGAATCCAAAAAATGTACTGCTTGAATTGAAAATTCTACCGAAAAAAAAATCATGTTTCGCAATACGAAAACGTATGCCCGAGATTCTCGTCTCTCAGAATCAATATCAAACTTTTATAGGTGTCTTTTCCGGTGTATTTCGACCCGCTGAATTCGAAAAACATACTGTCGATGGTCAAAACTATGCTTGAAAAAAAGTTATTCCGCTCCTCACGGAAAATGCATACCTGAGATTTTCTAGATCCAGAATCGATATTGCACTTTGGCAGTAGTGTTTTCCAGTGTATTTCGACCCGCTGAATCCAAAAAATGTACTGTCCATAGCCGAAACTATGCTTGGAAAAAAGTTATTTTGCTCCGTACGAAAAATGCATACCTGAGATTCTCCAGTTCCAAAATCGATATTGAACTTTGAAAGTATTGTTTTTCAGTGTATTTTGACCCGCTGAATCCAAACAACGTACTGACGATCGTCAAAACTATGCTTGGAAAAAAGTTATTTTGCTCCGTACGAAAAATGCATACCTGAGATTCTCCAGTTCCAAAATCGATATTGAACTTTGAAAGTATTGTTTTTCAGTGTATTTTGACCCGCTGAATTCAAACAACGTACTGTCGATGGTCGAAACTATGCTTGGAAAAAAGTTATTTTACTCCGTACGAAAAATGCATACCTGAGATCTTCTAGTTCCAGAATCGATATTAAACTTTGGCAGTAGTGTTTTTTGGTGTATTTTGACCCGCTGAATCCGAAAAATGTACTGCTCGAATTGAAAATTCTACCGAAAAAAAAATCATGTTTCGCAATACGAAAACGTATGCCCGAGATTCTCGTCTCTCAGAATCAATATCAAACTTTTATAGGTGTGTTTTCCGGTGTATTTTGACTTGCTGAATTCAAAAACCATACTGTCGATGGTCAAAACTATGCTTGGAACAAAGTTATTTCGCTCCTTACGGAAAATGCATACCTGAGATTTTCTAGTTCCAGAATCGATATTGAACTTTGGCAGTAGTGTTTTTCAGTGTATTTCGACCCGCTGAATTCGAAAAATGTACTGTCGATACCCAAAACTATGCTTGGAAAAAAGTTATTCTGCTCCGTACGAAAAATGCATAGCTGAGATTCTCGAGTTCCAAAATCGATATTGAACTTTGTAAGTTGTGTATTTCAAAGTATTTTGGACCGCTGAATCCAAACAACGTGATGTCGATCGTCCAAACTATGCTTGAAAAAAAGTTATTTCGCTCCCACGAAAAATGCATACCTGAGATTTTCCAGTTCCAGAATCGATATGAAACTTTGGCAGTAGTGTTTTTTGGTATATTCCGACCCGCTGAATTCAAAAAATGTACTGTTGATAGCCAAAACTATGCTTGGAAAAAAGTTATTTCGCTCCGTACGAAAAATGCATACCTGAAATTCTCTAGTTCCAGAATCGATATTGAACTTTGGCAGTAGTGTTTTTCAGTGTATTTCGACCCGCTGAATACAAAAAATGTACTGTCGATGTGTAAAACTATGCTTGGAAAAAAGTTATTCTGCTCCGTACGGAAAATGCATACCTGAGATTTTCTAGTTCCAAAATCGATATTGAACTTTGAAAGTAGCGTTTTTTGGTGTATTTTGACCCGCTGATTTCAAACAACGTACTGTCGATGGTCAAAACTAAGCTTGGAAAAAAGTTATTTTGCTCCGTACTGAAAATGCATACCTGAGATTTTCTAGTTCCAAAATCGATATTGAACTTTGAAAGTAGTGTTTTTTGGTGTATTTTGACCCGCTGAATTCAAACAACGTACTATCGATGGTCAAAACCATGCTCGGAAAAAATTTATTTTGCTCCGTACGAAAAATGCATACCTGAGATCTTCTAGTTCCAGAATTGATATTAAACTTTGGCAGTAGTGTTTTTTGGTGTATTTTGACCCGCTGAATCCAAAAAATGTACTGCTTGAATTGAAAATTCTACCGAAAAAAAAATCATGTTTCGCAATACGAAAACGTATGCCCGAGATTCTCGTCTCTCAGAATCAATATCAAACTTTTATAGGTGTCTTTTCCGGTGTATTTCGACCCGCTGAATTCGAAAAACATACTGTCGATGGTCAAAACTATGCTTGAAAAAAAGTTATTCCGCTCCTCACGGAAAATGCATACCTGAGATTTTCTAGATCCAGAATCGATATTGAACTTTGGCAGTAGTGTTTTCCAGTGTATTTCGACCCGCTGAATTCAAAAAATGTACTGTCCATAGCCGAAACTATGCTTGGAAAAAAGTTATTTTGCTCCGTACGAAAAATGCATACCTGAGATTCTCCAGTTCCAAAATCGATATTGAACTTTGAAAGTATTGTTTTTCAGTGTATTTTGACCCGCTGAATCCAAACAACGTACTGTCGATCGTCAAAACTATGCTTGGAAAAAAGTTATTTTGCTCCGTACGAAAAATGCATACCTGAGATCTTCTAGTTCCAGAATGGATATCAAACTTTGGCAGTAGTGTTTTTTGGTGTATTTTGACCCGCTGAATCCAAAAAATGTACTGCTTGAATTGAAAATTCTACCGAAAAAAAAAATCATGTTTCGCAACACGAAAACGTATGTCCGAGATTCTCGTCTCTCAGAATCAATATCAAACTTCGATAGGTGTGTATTCCGGTGTATTTCGACCCGCGGAATTCAAAAAACATACTGTCGATGGTCAAAACTATGCTTGGAAAAAAGTTATTTCGCTCCTTACGGAAAATGCATACCTGAGATTTTCTAGATCCAGAATCGATATTGCACTTTGGCAGTAGTGTTTTCCAGTGTATTTCGACCCGCTGAATTCAAGAAATGTACCGTTGATAGCCAAAACTATGCTTGGAAAAAAGTTATTTTGCTCCGTACGAAAAATGCATACCTGAAATTCTGTAGTTCCAGAATCGATATTAAACTTTGGCAGTAGTGTTTTTTGGTGTATTTTGACCCGCTGAATTCAAACAACGTACTGTCGATGGTCAAAACTATGCTTGGAAAAAAGTTATTTTGCTCCGTACGGAAAATGCATAGCTGAGATTCTCTAGTTCCAAAATCGATATTGAACTTTGTAAGTTGTGTATTTCAAAGTATTTTGGACCGCTGAATCCAAACAACGTGATGTCGATCGTCCAAACTATGCTTGAAAAAAAGTTATATCGCTCCCACGAAAAATGCATACCTGAGATTTTCCAGTTCCAGAATCGATATTAAACTTTGGCAGTAGTGTTTTTTGGTGTATTTCGACCCGCTGAATCCAAAAAATGTACTGCTTGAATTCAAAATTCTACTGAAAAAAAAATCATGTTTCGCAATACGAAAACGTATGCTCGAGATTCTCGTCTTTCAGAATCAATATCAAACTTTGATAGGTGTGTTTTCCGGTGTATTTTGACCCGCTGAATTCAAAAAACGTACTGTCGATGGTCAAAACTATGCTTGGAAAAAAGTTATTTTGCTCCGTACGGAAAATGCATACCTGAGATTATCTAGTTCCAGAATCGATATTGAACTTTGGCAGTAGTGTTTTTCAGTGTATTTCGACCCGCTGAATTCAAAAAATGTACTGTCGATGTCCAAAACTATGCTTGGAAAAAAGTTATTTCGCTCCGTACGAAAGATGCATACCTGAGATTCTCCAGTTCC
Source organism: Macrophya alboannulata (assembly GCA_949628255.1). NCBI lineage: Eukaryota > Metazoa > Arthropoda > Insecta > Hymenoptera > Tenthredinidae > Macrophya > Macrophya alboannulata. The sequence continues at coordinate 26,488,878 of OX451208.1, forward strand.
AAAATCGATATTGAACTTTGAAAGGATTGTTTTTCAGTGTATTTTGACCCGCTGAATTCAAACAACGTACTGACGATCGTCAGAACTATGCTTGGAAAAAAGTTATTTTGCTCCGTACGAAAAATGCATAGCTGTGATTTTCTAGTTCCAAAATCGATATTGAACTTTGAAAGTATTGTTTTTCAGTGTATTTTGACCCGTTGAATCCAAACAACGTACTGTCGATCGTCAAAACTATGCTCGGAAAAAAGTTATTCCGCTCCGTACGAACAATACATACCTGAGATTTTCTAGTTCCAGAATCGATATTAAACTTTGGCAGTAGTGTCTTTTCGTCTATTTTGACCCGCTGAATTCAAACAACGTACTGTCGATGGTCGAAACCATGCTTGGAAAAAATTTATTTTGCTCCGTACGAAAAATGCATACCTGAGATCTTCTAGTTCCAGAATCGATATTGAACTTTGGCAGGGGTGTTCTCCAGTGTATTTCGACCGACTGAATTCAAAAAATGTACTGTCGATAACCGAAACTATGCTTGGAAAAAAGTTATTTTGCTCCGTAAGAAAAATGCATACCTGAAATTCTCTAGTTCCAAAATCGATATTGAACTTTGAGAGTAGTGTTTTTCAGTGTATTTCGACCCGCTGAATTCAAAAAATGTACTGTCGATGGCCAAAACTATGCTCGGAAAAAAGTTATTTTGCTCCGTACGAAAAATGCATAGCTGTGATTTTCTTGTTCCAAAATCGATATTGAACTTTGAAAGTATTGTTTTTCAGTGTATTTTGACCCGCTGAATCCAAACAACGTACTGTCGATGGTCAAAACTATGCTTGGAAAAAAGTTATTTCGCTCCTCACGGAAAATGCAAACCTGAGATTTTCTAGATCCAGAATCGATATTGAACTTTGGCAGTAGTGTTTTCCAGTGTATTTCGACCCGCCGAATTCAAAAAATGTACTGTCCATAGCCGAAACTATGCTTGGAAAAAAGTTATTTTGCTCCGTACGAAAAATGCATACCTGAGATTCTCCAGTTCCAAAATCGATATTGAACTTTGAAAGTATTGTTTTTCAGTGTATTTTGACCCGCTGAATCCAAACAACGTACTGTCGATCGTCAAAACTATGCTTGGAAAAAAGTTATTTTGCTCCGTACGAAAAATGCATACCTGAGATCTTCTAGTTCCAGAATGGATATCAAACTTTGGCAGTAGTGTTTTTCGGTGTATTTTGACCCGCTGAATCCAAAAAATGTACTGCTTGAATTGAAAATTCTACCGAAAAAAAAAATCATGTTTCGCAACACGAAAACGTATGTCCGAGATTCTCGTCTCTCAGAATCAATATCAAACTTCGATAGGTGTGTATTCCGGTGTATTTCGACCCGCGGAATTCAAAAAACATACTGTCGATGGTCAAAACTATGCTTGGAAAAAAGTTATTTCGCTCCTTACGGAAAATGCATACCTGAGATTTTCTAGATCCAGAATCGATATTGCACTTTGGCAGTAGTGTTTTCCAGTGTATTTCGACCCGCTGAATTCAAGAAATGTACCGTTGATAACCAAAACTATGCTTGGAAAAAAGTTATTTTGCTCCGTAAGAAAAATGCATACCTGAAATTCTCTAGTTCCAAAATCGATATTGAACTTTGAGAGTAGTGTTTTTCAGTGTATTTCGACCCGCTGAATTCAAAAAATGTACTGTCGATGGCCAAAACTATGCTCGGAAAAAAGTTATTTCACTCCGTACAAAAAATACATACCTGAGATTTTCTAGTTCCAGAATCGATATTAAACATTGGCAGTAGTGTTTTTTGGTGTATTTTGACCCGCTGAATTCAAACAACGTACTGTCGATGGTCAAAACTATGCTCGGAAAAAAGTTATTTTGCTTCGTACGGAAAATGCATGCTTGAGATTTTCTAGTTCCAAAATCGATATTGAACTTTGAAAGTAGTGTTTTTTGGTGTATTTTGACCCGCTGAATCCAAACAACGTACTGTCGATCGTCAAAACTATGCTTGGAAAAAAGTTATTTTGCTCCGTACGAAAAATGCATACCTGAGATCTTCTAGTTCCAGAATGGATATCAAACTTTGGCAGTAGTGTTTTTTGGTGTATTTTGACCCGCTGAATCCAAAAAATGTACTGCTTGAATTGAAAATTCTACCGAAAAAAAAAATCATGTTTCGCAACACGAAAACGTATGTCCGAGATTCTCGTCTCTCAGAATCAATATCAAACTTCGATAGGTGTGTATTCCGGTGTATTTCGACCCGCGGAATTCAAAAAACATACTGTCGATGGTCAAAACTATGCTTGGAAAAAAGTTATTTCGCTCCTTACGGAAAATGCATACCTGAGATTTTCTAGATCCAGAATCGATATTGCACTTTAGCAGTAGTGTTTTCCAGTGTATTTCGACCCGCTGAATTCAAGAAATGTACCGTTGATAGCCAAAACTATGCTTGGAAAAAAGTTATTGTGCTCCGTACGAAAAATGCATACCTGAAATTCTCAAGTTCCAGAATCGATATTCAACTTTGGCAGTAGTGTTTTTTGGTGTATTTTGACCCGCTGAATTCAAACAACGTACTGTCGATGGTCAAAACTATGCTTGGAAAAAAGTTATTTTGCTCCGTACGGAAAATGCATAGCTGAGATTCTCTAGTTCCAAAATCGATATTGAACTTTGTAAGTTGTGTATTTCAAAGTATTTTGGACCGCTAAATCCAAACAACGTGATGTCGATCGTCCAAACTATGCTTGAAAAAAAGTTATATCGCTCCCACGAAAAATGCATACCTGAGATTTTCCAGTTCCAGAATCGATATTAAACTTTGGCAGTAGTGTTTTTTGGTGTATTTCGACCCGCTGAATCCAAAGAATGTACTGCTTGAATTCAAAATTCTACTGAAAAAAAAATCATGTTTCGCAATACGAAAACGTATGCTCGAGATTCTCGTCTTTCAGAATCAATATCAAACTTTGATAGGTGTGTTTTCCGGTGTATTTTGACCCGCTGAATTCAAAAAACGTACTGTCGATGGTCAAAACTATGCTTGGAAAAAAGTTATTTTGCTCCGTACGGAAAATGCATACCTGAGATTATCTAGTTCCAGAATCGATATTGAACTTTGGCAGTAGTGTTTTTCAGTGTATTTCGACCCGCTGAATTCAAAAAATGTACTGTCGATGTCCAAAACTATGCTTGGAAAAAAGTTATTTCGCTCCGTACGAAAGATGCATACCTGAGATTCTCCAGTTCCAAAATCGATATTGAACTTTGAAAGAATTGTTTTTCAGTGTATTTTGACCCGCTGAATTCAAACAACGTACTGTCGATCGTCAGAACTATGCTTGGAAAAAAGTTATTTTGCTCCGTACGAAAAATGCATAGCTGTGATTTTCTAGTTCCAAAATCGATATTGAACTTTGAAAGTATTGTTTTTCAGTGTATTTTAACCCGTTGAATCCAAACAACGTACTGTCGATCGTCAAAACTATGCTCGGAAAAAAGTTATTCCGCTCCGTACGAACAATACATACCTGAGATTTTCTAGTTCCAGAATCGATATTAAACTTTGGCAGTAGTGTCTTTTCGTGTATTTTGACCCGCTGAATTCAAACAACGTACTGTCGATGGTCAAAATCATGCTTGGAAAAAATTTATTCTGCTCCGTACGAAAAATGCATACCTGAGATCTTCTAGTTCCAGAATCGATATTGAACTTTGGCAGGGGTGTTTTCCAGTGTATTTCGACCCGCTGAATTCGAAAAATGTACTGTCGATAGCCAAAACTATGCTTGGAAAAAAGTTATTTTGCTCCGTACGAAAAATGCATACCTGAAATTCTCTAGTTCCAAAATCGATATTGAACTTTGAGAGTAGTGTTTTTCAGTGTATTTCGACCCGCTAAATTCAAAAAATGTACTGTCGATGGCCAAAACTATGCTCGGAAAAAAGTTATTTCGCTCCGTACAAAAAATACATACCTGAGATTTTCTAGTTCCAGAATCGATATTAAACATTGGCAGTAGTGTTTTTTGGTGTATTTTGACCCGCTGAATTCAAACAACGTACTGTCGATGGTCAAAACTATGCTTGGAAAAAAGTTATTTTGCTCCGTACGGAAAATGCATACTTGAGATTTTCTAGTTCCGAAATCGATATTGAACTTTGAAAGTAGTGTTCTTTGGTGTATTTTGACCCGCTGAATTCAAACAACGTACTGTCGATGGTCAAAACCATGCTTGGAAAAAATTTATTTTGCTCCGTACGAAAAATGCATACCTGAGATCTTCCAGTTCCAGAATCGATATTAAACTTTGGCAGTATTGTTTTTTGGTGTATTTTGACCCGCTGAATCCAAAAAATGTACTGCTCGAATTGAAAATTCTACCGAAAGAAAAATCATGTTTCGCAATACGACAACGTATGCCCGAGATTCTCGTTTCTCAGAATCCATACCAAACTTTTATAGGTGTGTTTTCCGGTGTATTCCGACTCGCTGAATTCAAAAAACATACTGTCGATGGTCAAAACTATGCATGGGAAGAAGGTATTTCGCTGCGTACGGAAAATGCATACCTGATATTTTCTAGTTCCAGAATCGATATTGCACTTTGGCAGTAGTGTTTTTCAGTGTATTTCGACTCGCTGAATTCAAAAAATGTACTGTCGATACCCAAAACTATGCTTGAAAAAAAGTTATTTCGCTCCGTACGAAAAATGCATAGCTGAAGTTCTCTAGTTCCAAAATCGATATTGAACTTTGTAAGTTGTGTATTTCAAAGTATTTTGGACCGCTGAATCCAAATAACGTGATGTCGATCGTCCAAACTATGCTTGAAAAAAAGTTATTTTGCTCCCACGAAAAATGCATACCTGAGATTTTCCAGTTCCAGAATCGATATCAAACTTTGGCAGTAGTGTTTTTTGGTGTATTTTGACCCGCTGAATCCAAAAAATGTACTGCTTGAATTGGAAATTCTACCGAAAAAAAAATCATGTTTCGCAATACGAAAACGTATGCCCGAGATTCTCGTCTCTCAGAATCAATATCAAACTTTTATAGGTGTGTTTTCCGGTGTATTTCGACCCGCTGAATTCAAAAAACATACTGTCGATGGTCAAAACTATGCTTGGAAAAAAGTTATTCCGCTCCGTACGGAAAAAGCATACCTGAGATTTTCTAGTTCCAGAATCGATATTAAACTCTGGCAGTAGTGTTTTTCAGTGTATTTCGACCCGCTGAATTGGAAATATGTACTGTCGATGGCCAAAACTATGCTCGGAAAAAAGTTATTTTGCTCCATACGAATAATGCATAGCTGTGATTTTCTAGTTCCAAAATCGATTTTGAACTTTGAAAGTATTATTTTTCAGTGTATTTTGACCCGTTGAATCCAAACAACGTACTGTCGATGATCAAAACTATGCTTGGAAAAAAGTTATCTTGCTCCGTACGAAAAATGCATACCTGAGATCTTCTAGTTCCAAAATGGATATTAAACTTTGGCAGTAGTGTTTTTTGGTGTATTTTGACCCGCTGAATCCAAAAAATGTACTGCTTGAATTGAAAATTCTACCGAAAAAAAAATCATGTTTCGCAATACGCAAACGTATGCCCGAGATTCTCGTCTCTCAAAATCAATATCAAACTTTTATAGGTGTGTTTTCCGGTGTATTTCGACCCGCTGAATTCAAAAACCATACTGTCGATGGTCAAAACTATGCTTGGAAAAAAGTTATTTTGCTCCGTACGGAAAATGCATACCTGAGATTTTCTAGTTCCAGAATCGATATTGAACTTTGGCAGTAATGTTTTTCAGTGTATTTCGACCCGCTGAATTCGAAAAATGTACTGTCGATACCCAAAACTATGCTTGGAAAAAAGTTATTTTGCTCCGTACGAAAAATGCATAGCTGAGTTTCTCTAGTTCCAAAATCGATATTGAACTTTGTAAGTTGTGTATTCCAAAGTATTTTGGACCGCTGAATCCAAACAACGTGATGTCGATCGTCCAAACTATGCTTGAAAAAAAGTTATATCGCTCCCACGAAAAATGCATACCTGAGATTTTCCCGTTCCAGAATCGATATTTAACTTTGGCAGTAGTGTTTTTTGGTGTATTTCGACCCGCTGAATCCAAAAAATGTACTGCTTGAATTCAAAATTCTACTGAAAAAAAAATCATGTTTCGCAATACGAAAACGTATGCCCGAGATTCTCGTCTTTCAGAATCAATATCAAACTTTGATAGGTGTGTTTTCCGGTGTATTTTGACCCGCTGAATTCAAAAAACGTACTGTCGATGGTCAAAACTATGCTTGGAAAAAAGTTATTTTGCTCCGTACGGAAAATGCATACCTGAGATTATCTAGTTCCAGAATCGATATTGAACTTTGGCAGTAGTGTTTTTCAGTGTATTTCGACCCGCTGAATTCAAAAAATGTACTGTCGATGGCCAAAACTATGCTTGGAAAAAAGTTATTTCGCTCCGTACGAAAAATGCATACCTGAGATTCTCCAGTTCCAAAATCGATATTGAACTTTGAGAGTAGTGTTTTCCAGTGTATTTCGTCCCGCTGAATTCAAAAAATGTACTGTCGATATACAAAACTATGCTCGGAAAAAAGTTATTTTGCTCCGTACGAAAAATGCATAGCTGTGATTTTCTTGTTCCAAAATCGATGTTGAACTTTAAAAGTATTGTTTTTCAGTGTATTTTGACCCGCTGAATCCAAACAACGTACTGTCGATCGTCAAAACTATGCTTGGAAAAAAGTTATTTTGCTCCGTACGAAAAATGCATACCTGAGATCTTCTAGTTCCAGAATCGATATTAAACTTTGGCAGTAGTGTTTTTTGGTGTATTTTGACCCGCTGAATCCGAAAAATGTACTGCTTGAATTGAAAATTCTACCGAAAAAAAAATCATGTTTCGCAATACGAAAACGTATGCCCGAGATTCTCGTCTCTCAGAATCAATATCAAACTTTTATAGGTGTGTTTTCCGGTGTATTTCGACCCGCTGAATTCAAAAACCATACTGTCGATGGTCAAAACTATGCTTGGAAAAAAGTTATTTCGCTCCTTACGGAAAATGCATACCTCAGATTTTCTAGTTCCAGAATCGATATTGAACTTTGGCAGTAGTGTTTTTCGGTGTATTTCGACCCGCTGAATTCGAAAAATGTACTGTCGATACCCAAAACTATGCTTGGAAAAAAGTTATTCTGCTCCGTACGAAAAATGCATAGCTGAGATTCTCGAGTTCCAAAATCGATATTGAACTTTGTAAGTTGTGTATTTCAAAGTATTTTGGACCGCTGAATCCAAACAACGTGATGTCGATCGTCCAAACTATGCTTGAAAAAAAGTTATTTCGCTCCCACGAAAAATGCATACCTGAGATTTTCCAGTTCCAGAATCGATATTAAACTTTGGCAGTAGTGTTTTTTGGTGTATTTCGACCCGCTAAATTCAAAAAACGTACTGTCGATGGTCAAAACTATGCTTGGAAAAAAGTTATTACGCTCCGTACGAAAAATGCATACCTGAAATTCTCTAGTTCCAGAATCGATATTGAACTTTGGCAGTAGTGTTTTTCAGTGTATTTCGACCCGCTGAATACAAAAAATGTACTGTCGATGTATAAAACTATGCTTGGAAAAGTGAAATTTTCTAGTTCCAAAATCGATATTGAACTTTGAAAGTAGCGTTTTTTGGTGTATTTTGACCCGCTGAATTCAAACAACGTACTGTCGATGGTCAAAACCATGCTTGGAAAAAATTTATTTTGCTCCGTACGAAAAATGCATACCTGAGATCTTCTAGTTCCAGAATCGATATTAAACTTTGGCAGTAGTGTTTTTTGGTGTATTTCGACCCGCTGAATCCAAAAAATGTACTGCTTGAATTCAAAATTTTACTGAAAAAAAATCATGTTTCGCAATACGAAAACGTATGCCCAAGATTCTCGTCTTTCAGAATCAATATCAAACTTTGATAGGTGTGTTTTCCGGTGTATTTTGACCCGCTGAATTCAAATAACGTACTGTCGATGGTCAGAACTATGCTTGGAAAAAAGTTATTTTGCTCCGTACGGAAAATGCATACCTGAGATTATCTAGTTCCAGAATCGATATTGAACTTTGGCAGTAGTATTTTTCAGTGTATTTCGACCCGCTGAATTCAAAAAATGTACTGCTTGAATTGAAAATTCTACCGAAAAAAAAATCATGTTTCGCAATACGAAAACGTATGCGAGAGATTCTCGTCTCTCAGAATCAATATCAAACTTTTATAGGTGTGTTTTCCGGTGTATTTCCACCCGCTGATTTCAAAAAACATACTGTCGATGGTCAAAACTATGCTTGGAAAAAAGTTATTTCGCTCCGTACGGAAAATGCATACCTGAGATTTTCTAGTTCCAGAATCGATATTGAACTTTGGCAGTAGTGTTTTTCAGTATATTTCGACCCGATGAATTCAAAAAATGTACTGTCGATGGCCAAAACTATGCTCGGAAAAAAGTTATTTCGCTCCGTACGGAAGATGCATACCTGAGATTATCTAGTTCCAGAATCGATATTGAACTTTGGCAGTAGTGTTTTTCAGTGTATTTCGACCCGCTGAATTCAAAAAATGTACTGTCGATATCCAAAACTATGCTCGGAAAAAAGTTATTTCGCTCCGTACGAAAAATGGATAGCTGTGATTTCCTTGTTCCAAAATCGATATTGAACTTTGAAAGTATTGTTTTTCAGTGTATTTTCAACCGCTGAATCCAAACAACGTACTGTCGATCGTCAGAACTATGCTTGGAAAAAAGTTATTCTGCTCCGTACGAAAAATGCATACCTGAGATCTTCTAGTTCCAGAATCGATATTAAACTTTGGCAGTAGTGTTTTTTGGTGTATTTTGACCCGCTGAATCCAAAAAATGTACTGTTTGAATTCAAATTACTACTGAAGAAAAAATCATGTTTTGCAATACGAAAACCCCAGCAAACACAGTTACATAACATTTGCATAACGGTAATGCTTCGTGGTGTACCATGTAACATAACATCAGTATCACACCTGTGTAACATGGGAGTTAGAATTTCCCACTCACTGGTAGTATAGTTGGTGCATAACGAACGTGTAACATTGTTACATCACAAGTTGTCGCTGTTATATAACAGCAACATGTTCGTTACTCTATGATAAATGTAGCTGTTATATAACAGCAATACGTTCGTTACACCGAAATTGTTGTGGATTTCAGATAATTACAATACCGTCAGTATACTTGATATAGGTATATAATATGTTTATTGAACTTATAATATATTATGTTTTCGAAAATAAGACGCAGTATAAGTCTTATTTACATATTTATCATATTATTATTATTAGTTATTATTGTTATTATCACATATAGATGTATATAACTATATATATATATATATATATATATATATATATATATATATATATATATATATATATATATATATATATATATATATATATATATATATATATATATATATATATATATATATATATATATATATATAAATGTGTCAACCATATAGATTGGAACCACTGACTTTTTGGGCGCCTAGTTACTATCCTGCCCATACTCCGTTTGTCGTAGCACCCGGGTGCGTACTAGCACGTTGTTGGGTTGGGTTGGGTTGGTATATGCCAAATTTTCGGGGGCCCCAACATCGTATCAACAGGTCGATGTCCTCGAAATATGCATTAGATGAGAAAATTGTTTGGGGACAGTCCTCAAAGTATCCAGGTGTCCCCGAAATAGTCAATATATCAGACAATTTCTATACTCTCTGGTCTCAATGTATATGAATAACATATTTATATATATATATATATATATATTTGCACTTTTCTTATATCGGATATATCAATTTTCTGCTGTGCTCTTTTTCTTCAACAGTGTTTCTCTGGTTAAACGCTGCTTCCCGAACCGGAACCATTCTGCTGCAATTTTGTCAAAATCTCTTTCTTTGAGGCTTGAATGACATGAGCACAGCGCATCTGTATCAAATTGAAATTTATTTGTAGTAAAAATAAATTAGAAATGGGATTTAATTGTTGACAAAAAATAATAGTTATACTTTATCTTTGGAGTATAAATTCTAAAACAAGACAATTATAACTACCATAATTTTATAGTTGACGGCTGTTATACAATCTATAGATATAGGTGCTTCGAAAACGCCACTATAAACACACCGATTCATAGTTACAATACTCTTGCCAGGTCTATACTACAAGTATAATTACCACCTATTGGGGCGTACCTCTTATGATTCGGATAATCAGCAAATCGTTCACACCAAAGTTATTGTCCCCTTTGCCCTTCCATGTGGAATGAGCGGCACAATAATTTGAGAAGACTTTTTTCAGCACTCTTTGAATATTGTCTTTCGGGGAGTCTCCACCAATACGAAGCACCAGCTTCTTCTGCAAATCAAAAATAAAACGCAAAAAGATATACATATATTATTCCAGCTTATATATTCAAATACATGATTCTTTGTGTTTTTATTCCAAGATTGGTGTAGACTAGTCTCAGTATCAGTGCTTTTCTCTCAAGAACATATCCTTCTAATTGGATGGCAAAATATTTTGGACACTCACAAACTGAGTTACCACTTGATCCTTATTTTTTTGCAAAATATTCTCCAGGAATTCAATACCCTCTACATTTATTATCGGAAGGTAGTCACATATTGATTGGTATACATCCTGCTCTATACTACCCGTTTCCATTTTTTCTAACCTTTCATTGATTGAGATTAAATTCACGTTTATGGCTGCGAACATTCGTTCTACTTTTTTAAAATGTTCTAGAACATAAAGATGATAAAATGACATTAGAATTCAAAAATCTAAGATATTGGAAGATATCGGATAATCGACGATATTTGAATAATCATAATTTCGACCGACAATTCAAATATATATGAGATTCATGTGATCACCTTGAGTTGAAAAGTTAGTTGCTCCTGCTTCTCTCTCTTGTATTTCGGTTGCAGTTATGTTTTTTACTGGTATTTCACTCGATGATTGAAAGTTTATGTTAGCTTCTGGTAGGGTTTCCAGATTTGTAAAATGGTCAGCCTTTATTGGATAGTTGGTGGTCATTGGTTCGACTATACTCATTTTTGTAGGATTTTGTTTGTGGTTTGATACATCTGCAACTGTTGAATTTGAGTTTCTGTCTACTTTTTCATGTATTTTCCGATTCATAGAATGAACGTCTTTTTCGGTATTATAGTCAGCACTGGCCCTTGGTTTTAACGTACGTACGTTGGTGATAGTCGGTTTTTTGTTCTTGACATTCAATTTATTCAAGTTCATGTCCAATTGTTGAGAAGTTTCGTGACATGCCATTTTCATCTGTTGAGAGCAATCTCGAACATCTTAAAGACAAGTGTTTCGATTGAAATATTGCCAATATACTTATCACGTTTCAAATGTGTCTTATATGGTCATAAATCGTGGTGAAATGAATATGTTTATATCAATATATTAGTACCTTCTGTGAAATTACTGTTTTGAATATCAAGGTCTGTTGTGGATAAATCGAATACAGGTTCATCTTCGAACACTATGGGCATGGTTAAAATGTGGAAGTCGTCTGGCAAAGATGGTGGTTTCGGGAGTTTATATTTGTCCCCTCCTGCAGTATCACAATTAGTAAAATGTGGTATCAGTATAAGTATTAATGCAAATCAAATTGATGCTATCAAAATTCTCCTATAGATATAATCTCCTTGAGGAAAATGATGGTAAAATTAGTGAACTAATCGGGAAATCATAACAACCGAAGTTGACTGATTAATAATTGGCCTCAATAAAACCTTACAGTAGATATAATATGGGGATTCTGGAACAGCCCCCAGAGGCGCTGCAGTCGTGGGTTACCGACAGTCGGTAACTTGCCGATTGTTGAGTGGGTAAGTTACCATCCGATTTTCTGTATTACCGATCTCGCCGATCTGCCGCCAGAGGCGCTGCGGTGGTGTTACCATCCGATTTTCTGCATTACCGATCTCAGACTGCCGATTTTCTGCAATACCGATCTGAGAATTCCGATTTTCTGCACTACCGATCTGAGAGCGGATATGTTATCTGTCGATTTTGCGTCATGCGGGGGCGCCACTGCCGATTCGCGGGCAGGTATGTTACCATCCGATTGCCGATTATCCGATTTTTCGACCTTACCGATCAGTGAGCAGGTATGTTATCATCAGCTTGCCGATCAGCCGATTTTCCGACCTTACCGATCCGCGAGCTGGTCTGAAATTATCCGATTTTCTGCAACCTTACCGATCTACGGCCTTACAAACCACGCCTCAAAATTGAGCCAAACCCCTCCAAAAAAAAAACGCAGCTATAAATGTCGCTCATAATGAATGTGAACTATGCGGCGAAACGCTTTTTGTACAACCACTGAATCTTTTGTGCAACCAGCATGGTGCGCGGTCAGCCCCAATGAATAGAATAATAAATACTATCTAGATCTTAAGATTTCCGCAATACCTTAAGGTGATGGATGTGGGATGGTTCAAATCTTGCGTGGGACGATCTTCACCCCATTTTCCATCATGCATCCACCTGATGCCAAACTTGTCGGAACGCGCATCAAAGTCAAGCCGAACTTGTCGGTACATGCCTCAAAGTCAGGCCAAACTCATCGAAAAACGAAACTATAAATGTTGTTCACAATGACAGTGAAATATGCCTTGAACCCCTTTTTCTTTTTTTTTTTGTCCAACCGCTAAATCTTTCGCGCACCCAGCATGGTGCGCGGTCAGCTCCAATGAATAGGACAATGAATATCATTCGGAGTGTTAGAATTTTTCACAATCTTAGTCTATACTTGGAGTCATACACACGCCCGTTAACATGGAGCTAATCTTGGATCTGCAAGGTTTCGGACGTTCCGGGGAAAAATTTGTTGTCAAAGAGCTAGCTGCAATAAGCATTCACAGACATGAAGAATATAAGCAATGTATCACGCGCATCCTTTTCAAAGCACCATGCTCTTGGGTGATTCTCTCGAGCGAGTATAAGAATCTCAATTCGTGGCTAACACGGTTCCACCATGGAATACCCTGGAATGTTGGGGAAACGGTGTATCGGAATGTGGTGAAAATCGTGAAGGAAGTTGTGCATGATGCAACTTCCATTTATGTGAAGGGATTGGAGAAGAAACGCTGGGTGGAAAAAATCTTCACTGAAGATGATGCGATACCTGCGATAGTTGATCTAGACGAGCTGGGATGTCCAAACTTTCGAATACTACGATTGGAATCAAAAATATTTCACTGGCATGGCGACTGTCATGGGGATGTGCCTGGAGGGTACCATTGCGCATTCGAAAACGTTCAGCGGTTAAAAAACTGGTATTTGGGGGATTATAAAAAATCGCCTATATTTCTCGAGGATCGTAGTGGGGATGATGGTTTAAAAGCGCAGAGCTCGCGGGGCGCTGCACTCGTGCGTCTCGACTCTTCAGCGTTGATACAACCCCCCACAGATAGTTGAACACGTAACAGTTGCAAACTCGTTTGATAAAGGTAAGAATATTGTCACACGTCAATAATATTCAATTCTATTATAAAAACTAATTTCAAATTATTCATTCGTACGTGTGCAGATGGACTTCAGCAAAATCAACAACACCAGCCGTCTGCAGAATGATATGCTGACGAAAAAGATGTCTGATTTGGGGATTAAACAGAAATATGACATCACTGAACTGAAGCTAGTGAAGACGAAATTCGGCCCCAGAGTCTTGGCTACAATCGATGACGAATACGTCATCTTCCTACCAGCGAGAATCGGCAAGATCTTGGAGGAGGAGCCTGCTCAACTCGCCGATTTAAACAAAGAGGCAGCTGGAAAACGTCTTCAGATCCTCTACCTTGGCGGCCAATTTAATAAATTTGAATTTTGTAGTAAAATTTGAACATACATACAAAAAATCACTTATGTAATGGGATGGGTTGGGTTGAATAAATAAATAAATACTTATGACACGTGTGTATATATACATAAATTGTGAATACATTTATTCATTGATCCTTTTGGTTTATAATAAGCTTATTCTAGTTCTCAAGCATGCAGAATTCTTAAAATGTGGTTACTTTTTTTACGGTCCCACTGATGGGGTTATATTCAACAATGCGATCGTGTATGATCATACAGTATGCTGACGTGTTTGCTGGAAATGCAACACTAGTTTCAAATTCTAACCGAATATCTACCGGTCCACTCTTTAACGATTCATTCTGCTTGGAACAATCTATAGCAATAAGCGGAGCCTGTTTCAAAAAATTACTCTTTGACAAAAGCGGCTCGGGTTCTTTATCATAGTATGAAAATTGAAAGTTAGTATACATATCATAGAGAATGGCATATTGATTATTGGTAATATCGAGATTCAAATTCCCATAAGGATAGCACTGTGAGTTTAGGAAAAGTTTAACATCTCTGATGTTGCAGTGATCAAATTCGCTAGCATTTTTCATCGAATCGTTTCGACGTGCTGTTTGGAATCCTAGTATAACTTGTCTTGGCTTCTCTAGCTGTGTCGACGTCTTGACAACCCATACGTGTCTCGTTGTTGCAGGCAGCATTGGATACTCGTACATTTCCCACGAGCGGAAGCTCATAGATATAGCAGGATCTGCGGCTATATAATTGAGGATCTTGATTTTTGCAGGATCCGAGAGTCTGATGTATGGTAACAGCCACACAATTTTCTGGAGCGAAACTTTGATCTCATCCGCAGCAGTTTGACGTATAGCATTCAAATCATTGTTCGATCGAGTCAAAATCAACTCATGCTTTGCGTTGACGATAATCCGATTATAATCCTCAGCAAATCCAAGCAGAAAATTCATTGGTATAACAACGTCAAAGTATCCCTGGGTGTTAGCCAGCTTGTTATTGCCATCCAGCCAGCCGTTGTTTTCCAGAAGATGTTGCTGTCCGGGTGTGAATGATAAATATCCCTTCATAACGCTCATGATGCCCGGATTCTTATTTTGATCAATCTCTTGACCATTCAACTCGTAACGCATCTCGCTAAACATATGACACACAGCCATATTGACCAATTCCGTGGTTGCACCAACGTCGGTGCCATCTGCTTTTGTAATCCTGCCGTAGATATGGAGTGAACTTTTGCTTGGTAATACACACGAGTCTTGATTCTGCACAGTGATGCGAATCTCGTCATTATTCTTGAATGTAGACGATCCATATGGATGATGTGCATGCACTTCACAGTGAGCAATCGACTCATCGAATGTCACAGGTGCTTGGATTTTTATCATTTTCGAGATGGGCATATGCAGATATAACAACGAATTCTTATTTTCCACCGCGAAGTCGAAGTCCTAGGCTCTGGAGAAACTGAGCGTTCTGATGTGTCACTCGAATCAGAGATGCTCGATGACTGATGATGCTTGGACATATTGTCGGACTTTTATAGCTACCACCAGACTTTCTTATGCGCTCAAACACTATACCCATATTATCTTAAAGATTTCACATGCAATCGTATAGTCACGGTTTCGCCTCGGAAATTGACCAAGTCTCCGCTCTGATCAACTATTCTCAATTGTATATCGTGTATTGACCGCACGGTGATTGGATGGTAAATGACGTTTGTTGGCACTTCCACAATCTTATATCCAGGCGGAACGGTTGGGAAAAATTGATGAATCGTGTGTACTTGATGTTCGTTTATGTATGCACCCGTGGTAATATTACACTCAACACGCAAGGCGTTGACTTTGAGTATGCGAACAGGTAACTCAGACTTATGGACAATACCGCCCGGGAGAATATTTGATTTGAATCCAAGCAGTCGGCCTATGGAATTTTCTGATTCAAAGTTTACCGCATGATTACACGCGATTTCACTATGCAGCTCATTATTGTTAGCTTTTAGATTGACTGTAATATCCTTGGGTAGTGACTTTTTCAAATAACTTGCAATATCGTCGATTTCATAGCTACCTGTGGGTATTGTAATTATTGTGTCGGGTGTTTGAATACCATTCACGGATCTCTGCGGATGTGATATGTGAAACTTATTAAATCCTTCATCAATATTAGGAATTGAGTTGAATGTCAAGAGCTCTATGAGCCCGAGAACATATTCCTTTGTTGCTGATAACTCGATAGGCGGAAAATATTGAGTCCCCAATATAGATGATTCTCCGGAGAGTGTCAACGTGAACGATTGGGCCATGACTAATATCATATCTTCGATATGCACCTGTTTTATAGCTGTCCACTGAGAAACTTGAGGCACAAGTGACCACAAATTACTGTGTTATATTCTTGATATCTCTTATGGTTGTATTTTACGCTGCCAACACCGAGATATTTCATAAGATCTCCAGGTGGTTGTAAATCACCAAAACTATCGAAATACACCGCATCGTTGCCGTTTTTGACATATGCAACCCAATGCGTCCCCGGACCGTTTTTATCATCAAGATTGGTAATTGCAGATTCACGCGTCCTAGGTCCCGAATTGGGTAAATCATTCCGCATAAAAACTCCCCGAAAATGTGGAATTTTCATAGCTCTGGCATAGTTGAGCAAGTCGATATCGGTGAGAGCTCGGTGTGGCAGCTTTATTAGTTTTTTGCCTGTTTCAAATACAGTCCCATACCTTTTCTATAGGGTTTCAGGTATAATCCCTTTCCCAACGCAATTGCCTCCATGGATGCATTGTGGCGTTTAGCCTCTGTTAATTGATGCTTGTTAGCACTAACCTCATTTACGACTTTTGCTATACCTGCTGCACCACCCGCTAAGGCACCTGTAGCGCTGAGAGCCGCGAAAATGGGGATAAGGAATGGCAGGAAACCGCCGATTTTATTAGGGACGGGTAAAATACGAGGCACGTTGACTTTCCCTTTGGACAATGCCATACGTGCACCTTCTAACGCCGACAGAATGGCTCTAGGACCCGGCCTCATAGATTTCTTCGCAGCCCGAATAATAGATTTCAATGTTTTTTTCTTGGTCTGGACAGATATTTGCGGGTTGCTCCTCCGCATACCCATACCCAGTTTAGATTTTGCTTTCATTGTGTTGGTGATTGCCCAGGCGATAGCTTTTTCGGTTACACTTGAGTCTTTAGCCAAAACACGATTCCACGCTCTCTCGGCCAGCACTTTGTCGGCCTTATTACGCTCCGCAATATTACTATGATTCTTTGAGTATGCAATATCGTGTTCCTTGCATGCGGCATCTAGAGGATTAACACCCCGATCACCACGAGTTAACCTCTGCGTTAATTTTGTACCAGGCCCACAGTATTGATAACCAGGAACATGTAATTCAACCGGAAGATTGTTTATGATTTTATTTATTAATCCACAACCACTCCTTTGCCTACGTGTGCATCCAACCATAGTTAAGCATGAACTAACGTGAATTCTATAAAAGCATGTATTTTATACACGAATATATCAGTTCCCAGTGTGATGTTTACCAAGCATCATGAAATTCCACAATCAAACAACAAAACTACCCATCGTCAATTTCGATAAATTGGTCGAGCGGCGAAAGAAGAAGAATGGAAAACGACATGGGCCTCTACTACCAAATAGTGTGAGGGCTGTTTTCTGTGGTCCTTCTAATTGCGGTAAAACTAATGCTCTTCTCACGCTGCTTACCCATGCTAATGGTCTACGATTTGGAAATGTGTACGTCTATTCGAAATCCCTCAATCAACCCAAATATGAGTTCTTGAAGAGGTTACTGGAACCGGTCGAGGGGATGGGCTATTTTCCATTCGATGAACACAAGGAGGTTGTAGAGCCGAAAGATGCACAACCCAACTCGATTATGATTTTCGATGACGTAGCATGTGAGAAGCAAGATAATATCAGAGCCTATTTCTGTATGGGTCGACACAGAGATGTCGATAGTTTTTATCTATGTCAAACGTATGCTCGGATTCCAAAACATCTGGTTCGTGATAATGCAAACTTGTTGATCCTTTTCCGTCAAGATGAAATGAATTTGAAACACATCTATGCTGATCATGTGAATACGGACATGACCTATCAACAATTTAAAGATTTGTGCTTGGCTTGTTGGAATGACGGCAGATACAGTTTTGTAACCATCGACAAAGACAGCGAGATCAACAAGGGACGATATAGGAGAGGTTTTGACTGCTTTATAAGTCTAAATCATCAATAAATGACATACAGTCACACAGCATCGATCAAGCTAGCAACATGGAGAGCGCCAAGATACGTAAGAAGAATGATGTGCTACAGGAATTAGCGAGAGCTAGCGATATTATTCGACGTAAACACAAAATGATCAAAATGGAGAAAGACACCAGTGAGCAGGCTATTGGCGAAATGTTTAAACCTTTGGTAACACCACTGCATGAATTGGTGAATTCATCGAAGCAGCAGCAGCGATTAATAAAACAAGAAGTAAAGATGGAGCAGGGTTCGATGAAGCCTGAGAAAACTGAAGATTTTGTGAAAACTGAGAATTATGATTATGATGTTGACAATGATGATTATGATGCGTATCAAAGTGCGAATGAGGATACCCTTGTAGCTAACACAGCTATTGAAGACAATAATGGTGCATCAGCTACCGCTATGGATGCATCAAATGATATCAACCAGGAAGATGATGATGAAGTTCCACCCGCCTCTACAAGCACGCCGAATCCGAAAAAAGGGGTCAAGACAGCGCATTATTTAAACATGTTTGCCTCCACCAAACAGCGTAAGAACTTGGATGAGAAATATGGTGTTCGAAAGTTGGTGCGCGGAATGAAGATTGGCAATTCGGATATCGAATTAACCGATGATCTGATATATGTAGGCGATAAAAGCTATGAGAACACACCGGGATTGCTTGAATTGTTATTCAAAAAGTCACCCGATCCCGCGATTGTGAATAAAAGTGACAGACAAAATTATATCAAAATTGTGAAAAAAACGAATGCATACCGAAAATATTACAACCCCGAAAGAAGCCCCCACGAAGATAGGGAAAAAAGCGCCAAATATAGAGATTACATTGCTCCATACATGAGCCCACCGACGAAAAAGGACGAGGAAAGATTCGGTAAAGGTTTACCCACTCATAAGATTGCACAAGGACGAAGAATGGATTATGTATACTGGAATGATCCTAATGAACTTGTTGATCGTCTTCGGTTATTAACGGCATCTCAAGCCGCGGGTAATACCAGTCATACCAACGAAATATCCTCCATTATTGAAGAACTGCGCGAGGCAAGGATTATTTATTAGCAACAAATCATCTTTAAACCACCATTCACCCAGTGACCGTTGAGCAATGAGCATAGACATATTCGGGCGGCAGCTGGCGAGCAAAAAAAAATTCAAACGCTTGGGTAGTTGGGGACCGCCAGGTATAGGATACAAAACTACCACCGATGGTCAGTACGATATAGAAAACAAACGATTGTGTAATATCGCAGATCCTCAGGATGCGAACGATGCCATTTCTCTAAAACGTGTTACGGATATTACACAGCAGTCATTAGCGGTTTTTGAGTATGCTGTGATAAAGGCATTTGCACAATCTGCGTTGCAAGCAGTTCATGCTTTCGAATCCAAACTCAATGCGCGCATAGATCAAGAACATACCAACCATTTCGAGGAGGGTCAACATATTTGGTCTCTTGCGACGAAAAAAATTGATGCTCTTACGGAAGATAATGAAGATCTAAATATGCGATTGGCTGGGGTGGAAAGTGTTCTTGAAAGATTCAGCCACAACGGGATGCTCCGAGGAATTCGCTTTAATTCAGACTGAATTATTCTGCAATGAGCATAGATATATTCGGTCGTCAGTTGACTGACGGAAAAATTAAAAGTGTGGGTATTCGGGGTCCTCCTGGTGTCGGATTCAAGACTACCACAGATAAACAGTATGACATAGGCAACAAACGATTGTGTAATATCGCAGATCCGCAGCAGCCAAACGACGCTGCGTCTCTGAAAAGTCTTGAGGCTATTACGCGCAACTCGTTTAATGCTCTTGAGAATGCGATCAAAACCGAATTTGAGCGCTCCATGAAATTGGCACTCGATGCTCTGGAATCTAGACTTGTTGCACGCCTAGATCAAGAACATAGCTGCAATTTTGATGAAACAGGTCAGCATCTTTGGTCTCTAACGAAAGTAAAGATTGAGGCTCTGAAGGAGGGAAACGAAGCTCTGGAGAATCGATTGACGGTGATCGCAAAAAACGTTCAAACGCTTAGCCAACACGACTATATCCGTGGAATTCCCTTAATCAAACATGGAGCAGACGATAGCCGACGAGCTCCATAGACCCGCTAGACGCAGATACTCCAGGCGTTATGTTGATATACGCGGCTTGGATGAGACTTGGCAAGCTGATCTTGTCGATATGTCTGCATACTCACGATTCAACAATGGACATAAATTTTTACTCACAATTATCGATATATTTTCCAAGTTTGCGTGGGGTGTGCCCCTCAAGACTAAGAATGCCGATGATGTGACGACCGCAATGAAATTCGTGTTGACTCAAGGACGTATTCCGAAGCATCTACATGTGGACCGGGGTACTGAGTTTTATAACAGCAAATTCAAAGCTCTCATGGATCAGTATGGTATTAACATGTACTCGACATTCAGCAACCTGAAGGCATCGATATGCGAACACTTCAATCGGACGTTGAAAAATAAGATGTGGGTGCAGTTCACTCGCCGCGGGAATCATAAGTGGATTGATATTTTATCCGATACAATTAAATCCTACAACGACACCAAGCATCGAACAATACGAATGAGGCCGAACGACGTCACTGTGGCCAATGAAAAGCAACTATATCGAGATGTGTATAAACCTCGACAGATCAAGAGAAGTCAACGAAAGCGAAAGTTTAAAGTAGGCGACAAAGTTCGAATTAGTATATATAAGCATGTTTTCGAAAAGGGTTATACACCAAATTGGACAACGGAAATATTCACCGTGACTGAGGTGATGAATACGAACCCACCGACATACAAACTTACCGACTACCTGAACAATCCCATCTCCGGGGGTTTCTATGAGGAGGAACTCGGTAAGGTGAAATATCCTGATGGTTATCTTGTGGAGAAGGTCCTGCGGAAACGTGGTGATGAGCTATATGTCAAATGGTTGGGAATGGACAATATACACAATAGTTGGATAAATAAATCAAACATGTAATCATTTTTTAATAAAAGAATTTATTATGTATCAAGCATTGTTTTTTTCATTCACCCAATCCTACCGATAGTTTTACAAAATCTTCAGAGAAAAAAATTCTCAAACGTGTGGAAAAAGTTTTCTCACATTTGAAAAAAGTTTTCTCACATTTGGAAAAAGTTTTCTCACATTTGGAAAAAGTTTTCTCACATTTGGTAAAATTTTCTCACATTTGCATGTAAAGTAAATTGAGGATTATTTTATTTATTTATTTATTTTTTTTTTTTTCCTTTACAGAAAACCTTAAAACAATCAGAATTTTTTACAAGATTGCATCATCCTGGAAACCCCAGGGTAGAGTGTCGGTTTCACCAGGTATCAGTTGTCTTTTGTCATCACCCCAGCTTAAGGCTAACTTATTCTGTACAATAGTGCTAACTATATGCCGACTACTTTTTATCATGCACTGTTTCTCAACTAAATTCTTATGATCAATAAGGCATCGTTTGTAATCATCGAACGTGATAGATTTCAAGGTCGACCCTTTTACACCCTTTGCACGCTTTTTATCGGTATTCCCGCGAGTTCTGAATGTATATAATTTCGCCCGCAGACCGATAAATTCAGTCATAATTTTCCCATTATTCTCATCCTTCATCAGACCAAGACGTTTTTTATTCATCTGGGGAATACCGTAGACATTGTCTAGTGGGTAGTCTGATGTATCGAACATTGTCGCAACATCACGTTTGATGATTTCGTAGATGTTTGGTACGGTAAAGTGATATATCAGGCTATCTGTATCGGTATACATTAATTTTGCTTCACCACTTGAAAAATTCTTCTTTACATAATCATAGTGAAAGTTGTACAAAAATATTTTCGAAAGATCGAGAATTGCAGCACCAATGTATATTGGCTTGTTGAAATATACCTTGGTGCGATTTAGCTCAATAATCACCATGTCTCGATCGAATACGGTACAGCTATGAAAAGTTGGTCTTGCAATGAGAGCGCGCGCACCACCCCTACCGCCCCATTTTGTGATTAGTTTTACAGTCCTATGATTACGCACATTCTCCATAGTCTTGCCGAATACCGCGTTATTCATAAGCTTGTAGAAATTTTTCTCAAACTCGTTTTTCGACTGCTTCCGCATATTTGTATTGAGATCGATATATGGCTTCAACCACGGTGATTGTGCGAACCTGAGAATTCTGTGCACTTTCACCACCTTTAAACCCAATTTTACGCATTGTTTCAAATTTCGATAGTGTAGAACATATTTTCTTTTGGGTAGAAGCGTCATTGCTAGTTTTCTAATTTTGCTACCCGGTGGTATGAAATGTTCGGGGCAGAGGGGTAAATCTGCATGTTGCTTATGTAACATGGTTGGGTAATCCAAGTCCACCTCGAGAATGTAGCCGATCGGTGAGTCATCAGGATGGGACATTACATCGGTGTTATTATCAAGTTCCCACTCGAATGAGCCGCTCGGTAAATTCTCACTCATAGCCGCGCCGTAAAGATTATTCACGTCGAAATACATTAAATATGATTCCGCTTTGCTTGAATCGAAATCTTCGCCCATGAATCTATTGTTTGCTCTAGCTTGTCGATTGGAGCATTGAGCCACACCGCCACGAATGCTTTTCTCAATGAATAGAATCATTTCAGGATCATCTAAAAGTTGCAGATTAATTTTCGTATGCTTTAGCATCGCATCGAAAGCAAGCCCCGGCGCTGTATAATAATGCAATGGATCCAAGTTGTACGTTTTGACACAGCTATCGCGGAAATTTTGAAATATATCGGCTAATAAAAGTACATCTGTTTTTAGGTATAAATCGGAATATTCACCCAGAGTTTTCAGGTCGAACTTGGCCCAAACATTCTTCGCATGCTCATAATCGGCATTGTTAATACCCGAGGCGCTCAGCTTTGAATAGAAATCTTGTTTGCTGGGTAATTTCGTTTCATTGAGTTTTTCCCAAGAATCAATATATTCGTATGGAAAGACACCTTTACGAATCATCAAGCTAAATTTATCCTGATCTTTGTAAAATTTTCGCGTGATTTGCTTATCCGAGTCGTCGACGTACGATGCTAGCTTCTCTATACCACTAGCCATGAATCTGAGCGAATCTATGAATCTCAAACTAATTATGGTACCATCCACTTTCTTCGTGAACGATATGTATTTTTCCTTATTGATAGGTAGTAGGGTAATATCGCCTGGAAAAGTTGTGGCTAGAGATTTTATGATAAAATGAGAATCATAGCCTGATAAATTGTGAAAAACCACCGGAATTGTGTGCGAATCTTGAAAATTAAGATTGCAGCGATTGTGTGCGGCCCCGCGATATTTTCCCGTAAAATGACAATGATCGCGACATTTTTTCTCCTCAGGTAGAAACGGCTTCTCGCATATGTAACAATTTTTCGCGCGCATGTGACGATCGCGTTGCACTTGATTCAACGCTTCCATCGGTATTATATTCTTTACACGCGACTCTACTTTCACGGATAATTCGCGAAGCTCCGTGATCAGCCATTCAATGCAATCGGATCCGCGATGACTCTTAAATTCCGACAATGTGTCATCGTAGGCGCAGTGCATATAATACGCTGCACTATGTGGGGTATGTTCTTGAGCTTCTTTCACCCCCGGCTGCATCATACATTCAAGATCGGCATATACGACAAACGACACGGTACCCTGATTTTGAAAATTGGAAAATTCCAAGATTTTCTCCGTGGGAAACTCCATGCGGACTTTATTCATTCGCAGACAATCTTGCCGATGATTTTCATAGGCATTTTGTATGCTAAAGTGGCACAGACATCTATCACATAAAAATTGTGCACATTTATGGCCTGACAATTGTTTGTCAACTAAACGCGAAAGATTCTTAATCCAAGCAAAGTGAAATCGGGGTTCAAAATTATTTAAATCATTATCATTCGGTTCGCTCTTACTTTCAATCATTAGCAGGTGGATTGCATCGCTCTCAGTTACATTTTTACTTAGATAAAGAGAGGTGATAACGCTATTTTCAGACTCTTTCTTTCTCTGAAAAGTTTCCGATTCGATTCCGTATACATTAATGCTCAAATTGTTTAACTTTTCAAATTTTTCCACACAACGCAGGGTGGTGGGAAACTTTATACCTGTACAGTTGAAGTTGGAAATGTATCGTTTATAGCTCTGCGTCCTGCTCACACCCATGTTGACGGGATGTAGGGCGGCAGTGACGGACCACAAGAAGCATCGGTTGTCATCATTCTGCACGTTGACCACGGCTTTCTTTAGTTGAATGTCCCGAGGCAGCACGACGAACGTTGAGAGTCCGCCGCAAAGAGGCTCGTATCGGTTGATACAGACCACGGCGTTGATTATCTCAATCATACTCCAGCCAGAGTCACGTTGCTCAAAATCCTCCACCTTAACCAGCAGAGGATTCGTTACGTTATCGATGAACCAGGTTTCCAGCCCCGTCGATGGAAGAATCGTGGCGTTGCGCGTATTGAAGGTCTTTACCTCCAGACTAACCTCGTTGCCTTTGACGTTCTCAAATTTACATGAAATGCTCACGTTCACCTTAATACTTCCTTCATCGCGTAGAGTATCTTTCAAGCGTTCCATCGTAACAGCCTCAGCATCGCTCAAAAATCTTGCCAAATCCTTGTGTTGGAGATTTGTCACAGCTCCGGTGCGTATACGGCAGTTGAAGGCACTCTCCATATCATCCCATCGAACACGATTATGGATGTCATCGCCAATATTACCCCCAACAATACCCCCGCATTGTCGTTCAAATTTCACCAAGTATGATTGCAGCATGGAAATTGTATGTTGAATCTGTTGTTTTTCGGCAACGCTCAGGTGTGGACGTTTGAGAATATCGCACAAAAATCCGATATTTTGAAGACCGATATCGCACCAACGGGAAATAATATCTTTGCTGATCGGTCCAGGGCTCAGTGTTCGTAGCAAGGCGTAAGCATTTTCCATCATCTCAAGAAGTTCCGCGTACATTTTACCGTCCATGACTTTTTTTCTTCACCCTTCTAATGTTGCAGTTTCGTATACACTAGATCGTTGTGGAATGCAAACTGATCATTGGCTCAATATACACCCCCACTGTGGGTCAGTTTCTTGAAATCCTCCCCCTACCCCACAATTTTTTCTCAGTCGAATATCCAACCCATTGGCTGTTACGCTAACAGCATGGTGTCAAAATCTTTCTTCAAAAGAAAAGACCCTCACGCTATTGGCCGAACCTTTTACGACACGGTGGGTGTGAGAAATTTCATTGGTCGACCACTATGCATCGGGTGTAAGCTTTCGAGTTTCCACAGGTATAAAATGAGGAATCGACCCGTTTTTACTCATCACTTGTGCTCTCTAGTGAACATCGAGCTATAAGACGAAGAACCGTAAATATAAAATATAAATTAAATTTACAAAAAAAAAAAAAAAAAAATAGAAGCAAAAAAAAAATGGCAAACGGATATAGATTAAACTTGATCGGATACTTCAGAGCGATGATGGTGAGTATCCATATTGGTGTTTATCGATAAGTGATCGAGTTATCTGAAAGTGATTCTGTGGTTAGATGTTATAATAATTTTAATCATTTTCCATTATAGCTTCACTACATGAGGATTGAGCGGGAGGCTGGTGAGCCGAATCTTGACCAAATTCGCCGCGAAGCGGCATTCTTCGAAGCTGCCTCAGAGCTGGAATGCGGCAGCGACGAAGACTTTGACCTCTTCGGCATCAGATGGATGCAGGATGGACGCTGGGGCGAAGATCACCCGGTGCAAGATTGGGGCCATCCTGCGTGGCAGATGCCGGGAGGATTATTGTCAATATATAATCTTTAGGTTATTAGTTTACGTTTTAGTTTTTAAGATTAGTTAAGTTTAATAATAAGTTTAATTTTTGTATATTTACCAGAATATATACATATAATATCGAATTTGATTTAGAATTTGCATCTACTTATTTCATCCCCATGATTTGAGAAGTTTTTCATGAAATTTATATTCTCATTATTATTATTATTATTATTACACAATTATTAATATTATTAGAATCAAAATGCTAAAAATCCACCTCCGCTTTGACGATACGAGAAAGTCTTTTGCCGTGACCAGGATTCGAACCTGGGTTACTACGGCCACAACATAGGGTCCTAACCACTAGACGATCACGGCTGACAGAGGAATTGTTTATAACAAATGATGATTATGTACCAGGGTAACTGATATATTCATGTATAAAATGAATGCTTTTATAGAATTCACGTTGGTTCATGCTTAACTATGGCTGGCAGAAAATCGGCTGATAACAGACCAGCTCGCGGATCGGTAAGGTCGGAAAATCGGCTGATCGGCAAGCTGATGATAACATACCTGCTCACTGATCGGTAAGGTCGAAAAATCGGATAATCGGCAATCGGATGGTAACATACCTGCCGGCGAATCGGCAGTGGCGCCCCCGCATGACGCAAAATCGACAGATAACATATCCGCTCTCAGATCGGTAGTGCAGAAAATTGGAATTCTGAGATCGGTATTGCAGAAAATCGGCAGTCTGAGATCGGTAATGCAGAAAATCGGATGGTAACACCACCGCAGCGCCTCTGGCGGCAGATCGGCGAGATCGGTAATACAGAAAATCGGATGGTAACTTACCCACTCAACAATCGGCAAGTTACCGACTGTCGGTAACCCACGACTGCAGCGCCTCTGGCGGCTGTTCCAGAATCCCCATATTATATCTACTCCTTACTATTTTCAAGTTATAATCATTATATTAGTTCAAGTTAGTTTCATGATTTCTTGAGCCTTTGATGATCTAGATATTGCTCTGCAATAAACAACAGTCTTTCTACGCCCATAATTTGCTTCTCATTGACAGAACTTATATATAGAAGATTATGTTTCAAAGAATGCAACATAGCATAACATTTTCAAAAACGATGGAAAAAAAAGTCTTACAATCAAAAATTTGTGTGTCTCAGAATTAAATTCATGAATTATTATTGGTTAGGCCCTAAATTAAATTCATACAAGATACTCCCTCCAAAATCATGGAACGCAGCAACCTGTACCCTACGAAAACCATTTTTTCTTCGCTGGACTAGATCTATGTTCAGCTAAGAACACAACAATCTTGAAAAATCATGAACTATCTATTGAAATAGTACTAATCAACTGTAAGAAAACTGAGTCATCAAAATGATTCCTCAGAGCATAGCAGTGATTTGAAAAAAATTACTTTCAAGGCGGGTATATCCCCTTGAACATAAACTCCACATCATCGAAGGCTAGAACGCTCATCAACTGGACTTGAAAAAATACAATAATCACAACTAAATAGCTGCAGTAAGTCTTTCTTTATAGTTTTTCAATCCCTCGATACTGATTTTGTATGTAAGTACGAAAGTTATGTATTTCAACACCATGTCTGCTTATTAAAACTGTAGTGTCTCAGGAAATAATTGTGGTATCACAAGTATAGTATCCATGGTGTCGAAAACAAAACTAATTGGTCTCGTAGTAAGATGTGATTATCAAGAGTGATATCTTGCCCAACCCAAGTACAGAAGTAGAAGTAGTGGATAAAACAGTATAGAGCATATGCGTAGAAAAATACTAACTTTTTAACATTTTCTTTGGGTATTGAGCTGTACTTGAACTGTCATCAGAACTATCGCTTACAACTGGGATAGTTGTTTGCCTTAGACCTCTTCCCAGTTGCTCCTCATCGGTGGTTACATAATTTGAATCAACTGCTCGCTTGCGTGCTTTATCCAAAGTAGCTGCAGAGCAAAATATCATATATCATTGTAGGAACGTGAAGACTATGTTTGGCAAACTTACAACAATAAGCTTCAATCTGCACGATAAACTGCCCCCAAGTTTTCGGATTAGGTGTGGCTCTGTTTGCAATTAGGGAGGTTACACTCTTTGAATTTTTCGGCCACCAACAGAGCTGCTTCTCTTGGTCATTAAATACCCAGTTTGTAGGGACTTCGGAGACAGTATCCTCCTCCAGGAATCTCACGACTGCATAGTCAGCCATTACTTGACTAACCATTTGAATTTGTTCAATTAACAAAACTGCACATAAAATATATATAGTAGTACAATAATCTATTTAACTTTATAGGTGTTGCATAAAATGAAAATAACTGTTAAGATGATTTCTACTAAATGTGGATAACCTAACGAGGAAAGTACCATTCCTCTGTATCGTAGATTTGACTAAGGCTTTCCGAAGTGATTTCATGTATAGTGAATAAATATTAATATGTATTAGTATACAAATAAATGGAGCAGCATGGGTTTTTCATATTTTGGCCCAAAGAAACATCTCTAGAAGTATGATCCAAATCTTTGGATACTGTCTGACTTCACTAATAAATTATAATAATAAATAGCACAATTTGCACTATTTGCCGCACATAGCGATAAATATTGGATACAATAAAGTATCGAATCAAGCACATAAGAAGTTAATGATTATCATGCAGCAATGGAAATATAACGTGAGCGTCACTTTCATCAGATTCTTTAATCTTTAGGCATTTTTTACTTATTCTCGAAGCTGGTAGTTTAGTGAGCTCAGATAGGAATTGATCGCACACAATTGTTATTCCTAACTTTACAGAATTGCACGGTGTATTGAAATAAGGTTCTGCATTCGAAAAAGTTCTAGCATTTACAAAGCGAAGACCATTTTCCTCATAGATGTCACATATTATAGCTGTAGTTCTGTTATCTAACAGTACACAGTTTTCTTTCTTTGATACAGTGAATCCATCAAACTGCAAATAGGAAATTGGCTTATTGTGTGCGTCGTTTGAACTGTCAACATAATGTACAACAGGGTATTTTTTCGGATATGATGTTTCCACCGGAATTTGATTTTGCTCTGAAATTCTGTTTACAAGCTGCTCTAGTGGTCTACTACCATGTTTAACTTTTATCTTAATTTTCTGCATATAATTTTCATATTTAAATGCACTGAAACTGTCTAAACAACCAAAATTTTTGACACCCTGACATGTGTGCACAAGATTATGGACATTGTATGTAATGAATTCATATCCATACAGATCTCCATAATTATTGACGAAGTATAATATTAACGATTGTGCATAGTCATTTAAATCTACACACAGCTGAGAGTCAGCCAAAATCCTGGCAGCAATACTTAAACACATGAAATGTTGGTAGTAATTAGGTGTCAAGGCATTTTTAAACACAATTGGCCCAGTATAAAGTAAAAATTGTCTCAACTCTGACGCTTTCCACCGGTCAATATCGTGAAGGGATCTAGGTCGGCGTGCAAATTCACTTGTAATGAACTTTCCTAATTTAATTAGGCTTCCACAGGCCTCGTTTAACAAATCTGGTTGTATTCTTACATCTTTTTTTCCTTTCACCAAAAATTGTATCAAACGTTTCATTACACCTAAACACCACAAATGCATATAATCATTAGGGATTTGAGAAACCATTTTTATACCCAATAATTTCTCTAAGTGAGAGTCCCCAGTGTGATGCTCAGACTGCTGTCTGCAATTGAAAGAAGCATCTGACCTCAAGGTACAATTTGTCTCAGGGTAAGTAACTCTGTTTTGAATGAAATCACCTTCCTGTATACATTTAGAGCAAGCAAAATATCCTGAATGTCCCTTTACATAAGTAATGAAAGCTTTTGCTGGTGCGTCACAGATAATTGCATTTATTTTAATTGAAATTGAATTGTTGTTGATATCGACCCCTGTTCCAGAAATACTGATCATGTCATCTACAAAAGGTTTCAAAAATTCATTAGCGTCGATAGGTTTTTTCATGCCGTGATATATACCAACGATGAATGGTTCTGTATAAAAGTCAGCTACTAATGATGCCATTATTGGCCAGAACTGGCTACCAGAACTTTTCGTGAGTGGAAGACCATCAATATTGAGATTTATTGCTACATTTTTAGGGCAGATTTCGAAATATTTTTCTATTGAACGTTTTATAGTTGCTGCAAGACCAAAATGAAAATATTGACCACCATTATGAAACTCTAATATGTGACGTGAAACTAATCTCGGTGTTTTCATCAAAGTTCTAACATCGTTTGGTAGATCTGCACAATGACCATGACTTCTCAGAATTTTAAGTAACGAACTAGCAGCGCTATGTGTGATATTATTTTTGGAAATCCAATTGCATAAATCATTTTTCAAGTTGGGTCTAAGACTATTACTATTTTCGTGATCACTAATATTTATTCTTGAACTGCTTCCGCTACACATGTCCATGGTCTCATAATTCAACTCGTCATCAAAATCGTCTAATTCAGTCGAATCACTATCATTTATGAAACTGCCAGATGCTTCAATATCGAACACATTATTTTCATCTGGTGGGATCATAGAAATAGGCACATTTTCTAAAGCCGAGCTATTGGGAAGAGGGATCGGGTAATTACCTGGCGGCGTCTCATGACGCTGGATCTCCAAGTTAATTAAATGATTCCGTCTTCTTTTTGATAAAGTATGGATATCCTTTGGCATTTTGAAGGTATATTTGTATATACCATATATACCTTCAAAATGCTCTCTAACTCAACAAACTCTAATATATATATATATATATATATATATATATATATATATATATATATATATATATATATATATATATATTAGAATTCTGCTATAAACTATATACAGGGAGGTCGAACAAAAAATGAATTATAATCTCGAACCCAGCGTTTTGTACGGGAAATGTGGCTCATCTACGCGACCTCCCTGTATATATACGTGTACGTTCTATGCCACACGTAATTACAGTTGCAGGTTAGGTCATGTGATCAGAATCAAAATAGTATTACATGCGTAATTAAACAAAATCAGAAAAGCGCGTTTAATAATCTTCACTCAAGTATATATACTTACCAGTTCAAAACGCCAGCAAATTCAGACACACTATGAAACTCACTATCAGCACGTGTGAGCGTCCGATGCTCGTTGATGTTGCGAAACAGACGCGAACGCGCGGGATTTCGTAGCAAGTGAACATAACCAACAAAAATATATGCAGATTATATGGCGGGAGAGCGCCAACTGTACGTGGTGTAATATGAATTACGAATTGACCATTACACGTATACATATATGTATACGTATTATAGAATACGTTTTATGACAATGAATTATGAGATTATACCTATATAAGAAATATATTGGCGTTCAAATAATCATACGGAAACGTTTAATACCTATATTATATGTGTGTATGTGTATTTTAATAAATATAGATGTATCCATAATATATAGGGTCAACGCTATAGTTGTATATACCTAGAAGATAACACTGTTCTTTAATTGTCATAGCTTTAAATGAATACATAACGTTCATGGATCCGTTATGCTGCATTTGTGATATCACATTTGTTACATCAAACTAACTTCATGAGGAGCCAAAATATATAACAGTTATGTCACCGTTATCTTACATTTTTTATGTTACTTTGCTACCTTGAATATAACATAACAGTTATATACTGTTACATTTTGTGTTTGCTGGGACGTATGCCCGACATTCTCGTCTTTCAGAATCAATCAGAAATATCAAACTTCGATAGGTGTGTTTTCCGGTGTATTTTGACCCGCTGAATCCAAAAGATGTACTGCTTGAATTCAGAATTCTACTGAAAAAAAAATCATATTTTGCAATACGAAAACGTATGCCCGAGATTCTCGTCTTTCAGAATCAATATCAAACTTTGATAGGTGTGTTTTCCGGTGTATTTTGAGCCGCTGAATTCAAAAAACATACTGTCAATGGTCGAAACTCTGCTTGGAAAAAAGTAATTTCGCTCCATACGGAAAATTCATACCTGAGATTTTCTCGTTCCGGAATCGATGTTTAACTTTGGCAGTAGTGTTTTTTCGTCTATTTTGACCCGCTGAATGCAAAAAATGTACCGTTTGAATTCAAATTTCTACTGAAAGAAAAATCATGTTTTGCAATACGAAAACGTATGCCCGAGATTCTCGTCTTTCAGAATCACTCAGAAATATCAAACTTCGATAGGTGTGTTTTCCGGTGTATTTTGACCCGCTGAATCCAAGAGATGTACTGCTTGAATTCAGAATTCTACTGAAAAAAAAATCATATTTTGCAATACGAAAACGTACGCCCGAGATTCTCGTCTTTCAGAATCAATATCAAACTTTGATAGGTGTGTTTTCCAGTGTATTTTGAGCCGCTGAATTCAAAAATCATACTGTCAATGGTCGAAACTCTGCTTGGAAAGAAGTAATTTCGCTCCATACGGAAAATTCATACCTGAGATTTTCTGGTTCCAGAATCGATATTGAACTTTGGAAGTAGCATTTTTCAGTGTATTTTGACCGGCTGAATTCAAAAAACGTTCTGTCGATGGTCAAAACTATGCTTGGAAAAAAGTTATTTTGCTCGGTACGAAAAAGGCATACCTGAGATTCTCTAGTTCCAAAATCGATGTTGGACTGTAGAAGTAGTGTTTTTCAGTGTATTTTGACCCGCTGAATTTAAAAAACGTACTGTTTGAATTCAAATTTCTACTGAAGAAAAAATCATGTTTTGAAATACGAAAACGTATGACCGACATTCTCGTCTTTCAGAATCAATCAGAAATATCAAACTTCGATAGGTGTGTTTTCCGGTGTATTTTGACCCGCTGAATCCAAAAGATGTACTGCTTGAATTCAGAATTCTACTGAAAAAAAAATCATAGTTTGCAATACGAAAACGTATGACCGACATTCTCGTCTTTCAGAATCAATCAGAAATATCAAACTTCGATAGGTGTGTTTTCCGGTGTATTTTGACCCGCTGAATCCAAAAGATGTACTGCTTGAATTCAGAATTCTACTGAAAAAAAAATCATATTTTGCAATACGAAAACGTACGCCCGAGATTCTCGTCTTTCAGAATCAATATCAAACTTTGATAGGTGTGTTTCCGGTGTATTTTGAGCCGCTGAATTCAAAAAACATACTGTCAATGGTCGAAACTCTGCTTGGAAAAAAGTTATTTCGCTCCATACGGAAAATTCATACCTGAGATTTTCTGGTTCCAGAATCGATATTGAACTTTGGCAGTAGCATTTTTCAGTGTATTTCGACCCGCTGAATTCAAAAACGTTCTGTCGATGGTCAAAACTATGCTTGGAAAAAAGTCATTTTGCTCCGTACGAAAACTGCATACCTGAGATTTTCTAGTTCAAGAATCAATATCAAACTTTGGCAGTAGTGTTTTATGGTGTATTTTGACCCGCTGAATCCAAAATATGTACTGTTCGAATACAAATTTCTACTGAAAAAAAAATCATATTTTGCGATACGAAAACGTATGCCCGAGATTTTCGTTTTTCAGAATCAATATCAAAGATTGATAGGTATGTTTTCCTGTGTTTTTTGAGACGCTGAACTCAAAAAACATACTGTCGATGGTCGAAACTATGCTTGGAAAAAAGTTATTTCGCTCCGTACGGAAAATGCATACCTGAGATTTTCTAGTTCAAGAATCGATATTAAACTTTGGCAGTAGTGTTTTTTGGTGTATTTTGCCCCGCTGAATCCAAAAAATGAACTGTTTGAATTCAAATTTCTACTGAAAAAAAAATCATATTTTGCAATACGAAAACGTATGCCCGAGATTCTCGTCTTTCAGAATCAATATCAAACTTTGATAGGTGTGTTTTCCGGTGTATTTTGACCGGCTGAATCCAAAAAATGTACTGCTTAAATTCAGAATTCTGCTGAAAAAAAAATAATGTTTTGCAATACGAAAACGTATGCCCGAGATTCTCGTCTTTCAGAATGAATATCAAACTTTGATAGGTGTGTCATCCGGTGTATTTTGAGCCGCTGAATTCAAAAAACATACTGTCGATGAACGAAACTATGCTTGGAAAAAAGTTATTTTGCTCCGTACGGAAAATGCATACCTGAGATTTTCTAGTTCCAAAATCGATATTGAACTTTGAAAGTAGTGTTTTTTGGTGTATTTTGACCCGCTGAATTCAAACAAGGTACTGTCGATGGTCAAAACCATGCTTGGAAAAAATTTGTTTGCTCCGTACGAAAAATGCATACCTGAGATCTTCTAGTTCCAGAATCGATATTAAACTTTGGCAGTAGTGTTTTTTAGTGGATTTTGACCCGCTGAATCCAAAAAATGTACTGCTTGAATTGAAAATTCTACCGAAATAAAAATCATGTTTCGCAATACGAAAACGTATGCCCGAGATTCTCGTCTCTCAGAATCAATATCAAACTTTTATAGGTGTGTTTTCCGGTGTATTCCGACTCGCTGAATTCAAAAAACATACAGTCGATGGTCAAAACTATGCTTGGGAAGAAGTTATTTCGCTGCGTACGGAAAATGCATACCTGAGATTTTCTAGTTCCAGAATCGATATTGCACTTTGGCAGTAGTGTTTTTCAGTGTATTTCGACCCGCTGAATTCGAAAAATGTACTGTCGATACCCAAAACTATGCTTGGAAAAAAGTTATTCTGCTCCGTACGAAAAATGCATAGCTGAGATTCTCGAGTTCCAAAATCGATATTGAACTTTGTAAGTTGTGTATTTCAAAGTATTTTGGACCGCTGAATCCAAACAACGTGATGTCGATCGTCCAAACTATGCTTGAAAAAAAGTTATTTCGCTCCCACGAAAAATGCATACCTGAGATTTTCCAGTTCCAGAATCGATATGAAACTTTGGCAGTAGTGTTTTTTGGTATATTCCGACCCGCTGAATTCAAAAAATGTACTGTTGATAGCCAAAACTATGCTTGGAAAAAAGTTATTCTGCTCCGTACGGAAAATGCATACCTGAGATTTTCTAGTTCCAAAATCGATATTGAACTTTGAAAGTAGCGTTTTTTGGTGTATTTTGACCCGCTGAATTCAAACAACGTACTGTCGATGATCAAAACTATGCTTGGGAAAAAGTTATTTTGCTCCGTACTGAAAATGCATACCTGAGATTTTCTAGTTCCAAAATCGATATTGAACTTTGAAAGTAGTGTTTTTTGGTGTATTTTGACCCGCTGAATTCAAACAACGTACTGTCGATGGTCAAAACCATGCTCGGAAAAAATTTATTTTGCTCCGTACGAAAAATGCATACCTGAGATCTTCCAGTTCCAGAATTGATATTAAACTTTGGCAGTAGTGTTTTTTGGTGTATTTTGACCCGCTGAATCCAAAAAATGTACTGCTTGAATTGAAAATTCTACCGAAAAAAAAATCATGTTTCGCAATACGAAAACGTATGCCCGAGATTCTCGTCTCTCAGAATCAATATCAAACTTTTATAGGTGTCTTTTCCGGTGTATTTCGACCCGCTGAATTCGAAAAACATACTGTCGATGGTCAAAACTATGCTTGAAAAAAAGTTATTCCGCTCCTCACGGAAAATGCATACCTGAGATTTTCTAGATCCAGAATCGATATTGAACTTTGGCAGTAGTGTTTTCCAGTGTATTTCGACCCGCTGAATTCAAAAAATGTACTGTCCATAGCCGAAACTATGCTTGGAAAAAAGTTATTTTGCTCCGTACGAAAAATGCATACCTGAGATTCTCCAGTTCCAAAATCGATATTGAACTTTGAAAGTATTGTTTTTCAGTGTATTTTGACCCGCTGAATCCAAACAACGTACTGTCGATCGTCAAAACTATGCTTGGAAAAAAGTTATTTTGCTCCGTACGAAAAATGCATACCTGAGATCTTCTAGTTCCAGAATGGATATCAAACTTTGGCAGTAGTGTTTTTTGGTGTATTTTGACCCGCTGAATCCAAAAAATGTACTGCTTGAATTGAAAATTCTACCGAAAAAAAAAATCATGTTTCGCAACACGAAAACGTATGTCCGAGATTCTCGTCTCTCAGAATCAATATCAAACTTCGATAGGTGTGTATTGCGGTGTATTTCGACCCGCGGAATTCAAAAAACATACTGTCGATGGTCAAAACTATGCTTGGAAAAAAGTTATTCCGCTCCTTACGGAAAATGCATACCTGAGATTTTCTAGATCCAGAATCGATATTGCACTTTGGCAGTAGTGTTTTCCAGTGTATTTCGACCCGCTGAATTCAAGAAATGTACCGTTGATAGCCAAAACTATGCTTGGAAAAAAGTTATTTTGCTCCGTACGAAAAATGCATACCTGAAATTCTCTAGTTCCAGAATCGATATTAAACTTTGGCAGTAGTGTTTTTTGGTGTATTTTGACCCGCTGAATTCAAACAACGTACTGTGGATGGTCAAAACTATGCTTGGAAAAAAGTTATTTTGCTCCGTACGGAAAATGCATAGCTGAGATTCTCTAGTTCCAAAATCGATATTGAACTTTGTAAGTTGTGTATTTCAAAGTATTTTGGACCGCTGAATCCAAACAACGTGATGTCGATCGTCCAAACTATGCTTGAAAAAAAGTTATATCGCTCCCACGAAAAATGCATACCTGAGATTTTCCAGTTCCAGAATCGATATTAAACTTTGGCAGTAGTGTTTTTTGGTGTATTTCGACCCGCTGAATCCAAAAAATGTACTGCTTGAATTCAAAATTCTACTGAAAAAAAAATCATGTTTCGCAATACGAAAACGTATGCTCGAGATTCTCGTCTTTCAGAATCAATATCAAACTTTGATAGGTGTGTTTTCCGGTGTATTTTGACCCGCTGAATTCAAAAAACGTACTGTCGATGGTCAAAACTATGCTTGGAAAAAAGTTATTTTGCTCCGTACGGAAAATGCATACCTGAGATTATCTAGTTCCAGAATCGATATTGAACTTTGGCAGTAGTGTTTTTCAGTGTATTTCGACCCGCTGAATTCAAAAAATGTACTGTCGATGTCCAAAACTATGCTTGGAAAAAAGTTATTTTGCTCCGTAAGAAAAATGCATACCTGAAATTCTCTAGTTCCAAAATCGATATTGAACTTTGAGAGTAGTGTTTTTCAGTGTATTTCGACCCGCTGAATTCAAAAAATGTACTGTCGATGGCCAAAACTATGCTCGGAAAAAAGTTATTTCACTCCGTACAAAAAATACATACCTGAGATTTTCTAGTTCCAGAATCGATATTAAACATTGGCAGTAGTGTTTTTTGGTGTATTTTGACCCGCGGAATTCAAAAAACATACTGTCGATGGTCAAAACTATGCTTGGAAAAAAGTTATTTTGCTCCGTACGGAAAATACATACCTGAGATTTTCTAGTTCCAGAATCGATATTGAACTTTGGCAGTAGTGTTTTTCAGTGTATTTCGACCCGCTGAATTCGAAAAATGTACTGTCGATACCCAAAACTATGCTTGGAAAAAAGTTATTTTGCTCCGTACGAAAAATGCATAGCTGAGATTCTCTGGTTCCAAAATCGATATTGAACTTTGTAAGTTGTGTAT
This sequence comes from Macrophya alboannulata, assembly GCA_949628255.1. NCBI lineage: Eukaryota > Metazoa > Arthropoda > Insecta > Hymenoptera > Tenthredinidae > Macrophya > Macrophya alboannulata. The sequence continues at coordinate 26,526,643 of OX451208.1, forward strand.
TTCAAAGTATTTTGGACCGCTGAATCCAAACAACGTGATGTCGATCGTCCAAACTATGCTTGAAAAAAAGTTATTTCGCTCCCACGAAAAATGCATACCTGAGATTTTCCAGTTCCAGAATCGATATTAAACTTTGGCAGTAGTGTTTTTTGGTGTATTTAGACCCGCTGAATCCAAAAAATGTACTGCTTGAATTCAAAATTCTACTGAAAAAAAAATCATGTTTCGCAATACGAAAACGTATGCCCAAGATTCTCGTCTTTCAGAATCAATATCAAACTTTGATAGGTGTGTTTTCCGGTGTATTTTGACCCGCTGAATTCAAATAACGTACTGTCGATGGTCAGAACTATGCTTGGAAAAAAGTTATTTTGCTCCGTACGGAAAATGCATACCTGAGATTATCTAGTTCCAGAATCGATATTCAACTTTGGCAGTAGTATTTTTCAGTGTATTTCGACCCGCTGAATTCAAAAAATGTACTGCTTTAATTGAAAATTCTACCGAAAAAAAAATCATGTTTCGCAATACGAAAACGTATGCCCGAGATTCTCGTCTCTCAGAATCAATATCAAACTTTTATCGGTGTGTTTTCCGTCGTATTTCGACCCGCTGAATTCAAAAAACATACTGTCGATGGTCAAAACTATGCTTGGAAAAAAGTTATTCCGCTCCGTACGGAAAATGCATACCTGAGATTTTCTAGTTCCAGAATCGATATTGAACTCTGGCAGTAGTCTTTTTCAGTGTATTTCGACCCGCTGAATTCAAAAAATGTACTGTCGATAACCAAAACTATGCTCGGAAAAAAGTTATTTTGCTCCGTACGAAAAATGCATAGCTGTGATTTTCCAGTTCCAAAATCGATATTGAACTTTAAGAGTAGTGTTTTTCAGTGTATTTCGACCCGCTGAATTCAAAAAATGTACTGTCGATATCCAAAACTATACTTGGAAAAAAGTTATTTTGCTCCATGCCGAAAATGCATACCTGAGATTTTCTAGTCCCAAAATCGATATTGAACTTTGAAAGTAGCGTTTTTTGGTGTATTTTGACCCGCTGAATTCAAACAACGTACTGTCGATGGTCAAAACTATGCTTGGAAGAAAGTTATTTTGCTCCGTAATCGAAATGCATACCTGAGATTTTCTAGTTCCAGAATCGATATTGAACTTTGAAAGTAGTGTTTTTTGGTGTATTTTGACCCGCTGAATCCAAAACATGTACTGCTTGAATTGAAAATTCTACCGAAAAAAAATCATGTTTCGCAATACGAAAACGTATGCCCGAGATTCTCGTCTCTCAGAATCAATATCAAACTTTTATGGGTGTCTTTTCCGGTGTATTTCAACCCGCTGAATTCGAAAAACATACTGTCGATGGTCAAAACTATGCTTGGAAAAAAGTTATTCCGCTCCTTACGGAAAATGCATACCTGAGATTTTCTAGATCCAGAATCGATATTGAACTTTGGCAGTAGTGTTTTCCAGTGTATTTCGACCCGCTGAATTCGAAAAATGTACTGTCCATAGCCGAAACTATGCTTGGAAAAAAGTTATTTTGCTCCGTACGAAAAATGCATACCTGAGATTCTCGGTTCCAAAATCGATATTGAACTTTGAAAGTATTGTTTTTCAGTGTATTTTGACCCGCTGAATCCAAACAACGTACTGTCGATCGTAAAAACTATGCTTGGAAAAATGTTATTTTGCTCCGTACGAAAAATGCATACCTGAGATCTTCTAGTTCCAGAATGGATATTAAACTTTGGCAGTAGTGTTTTTTGGTGTATTTTGACCCGCTGAATCCAAAAAATGTACTGCTTGAATTGAAAATTCTACCGAAAAAAAAAATCATGTTTCTAACACGAAAACGTATGCCCGAGATTCTCGTCTCTCAGAATCAGTATCAAACTTCGATAGGTGTGTATTCCGGTGTATCTCGACCCGCTGAATTCAAAAAACATACTGTCGATGGTCAAAACTATGCTTGGAAAAAAGTTATTTCGCTCCTTACGTAAAATGCATACCTGAGATCTTCTAGTTCCAGAATGGATATCAAACTTTGGCAGTAGTGTTTTTTGGTGTATTTTGACCCGCTGAATCCAAAAAATGTACTGCTTGAATTGAAAATTCTACCGAAAAAAAAAATCATGTTTCGCAACACGAAAACGTATGTCCGAGATTCTCGTCTCTCAGAATCAATATCAAACTTCGATAGGTGTGTATTCCGGTGTATTTCGACCCGCGGAATTCAAAAAACATACTGTCGATGGTCAAAACTATGCTTGGAAAAAAGTTATTTTGCTCCGTACGGAAAATACATACCTGAGATTTTCTAGTTCCAGAATCGATATTGAACTTTGGCAGTAGTGTTTTTCAGTGTATTTCGACCCGCTGAATTCGAAAAATGTACTGTCGATACCCAAAACTATGCTTGGAAAAAAGTTATTTTGCTCCGTACGAAAAATGCATCGCTGAGATTCTCTAGTTCCAAAATCGATATTGAACTTTGTAAGTTGTGTATTTCAAAGTATTTTGGACCGCTGAATCCAAACAACGTGATGTCGATCGTCCAAACTATGCTTGAAAAAAAGTTATTTCGCTCCCACGAAAAATGCATACCTGAGATTTTCCAGTACCAGAATCGATATTAAACTTTGGCAGTAGTGTTTTTTGGTGTATTTCGACCCGCTGAATCCAAAAAATGTACTGCTTGAATTCAAAATTCTACTGAAAAAAAAATCATGTTTCGCAATACGAAAACGTATGCCCAAGATTCTCGTCTTTCAGAATCAATATCAAACTTTGATAGGTGTGTTTTCCGGTGTATTTTGACCCGCTGAATTCAAATAACGTACTGTCGATGGTCAGAACTATGCTTGGAAAAAAGTTATTTTGCTCCGTACGGAAAATGCATACCTGAGATTATCTAGTTCCAGAATCGATATTGAACTCTGGCAGTAGTGTTTTTCAGTGTATTTCGACCCGCTGAATTCAAAAAATGTACTGTCGATAGCCAAAACTATGCTCGGAAAAAAGTTATTTTGCTCCGTACGAAAAATGCATAGCTGTGATTTTCCAGTTCCAAAATCGATATTGAACTTTAAGAGTAGTGTTTTTCAGTGTATTTCGACCCGCTGAATTCAAAAAATGTACTGTCGATATCCAAAACTATACTTGGAAAAAAGTTATTTTGCTCCATGCGGAAAATGCATACCTGAGATTTTCTAGTCCCAAAATCGATATTGCACTTTGAAAGTAGTGTTTTTTGGTGTATTTTGACCCGCTGAATTCAAACAACGTACTGTCGATGGTCAAAACCATGCTCGGAAAAAATGTATTTTGCTCCGTACGAAAAATGCATACCTGAGATCTTCTAGTTCCAGAATCGATATTGAACTTTGGCAGTAGTGTTTTTTGGTGTATTTTGACCCGCTGAATCCAAAAAATGTACTGCTTGAATTGAAAATTCTACCGAAAAAAAATCATGTTTCGCAATACGAAAACGTATGCCCGAGATTCTCGTCTCTCAGAATCAATATCAAACTTTTATAGGTGTCTTTTCCGGTGTATTTCAACCCGCTGAATTCGAAAAACATACTGTCGATGGTCAAAACTATGCTTGGAAAAAAGTTATTCCGCTCCTTACGGAAAATGCATACCTGAGATTTTCTAGATCCAGAATCGATATTGAACTTTGGGAGTAGTGTTTTCCAGTGTATTTCGACCCGCTGAATTCGAAAAATGTACTGTCCATAGCCGAAACTATGCTTGGAAAAAAGTTATTTTGCTCCGTACGAAAAATGCATACCTGAGATTCTCGGTTCCAAAATCGATATTGAAATTTGAAAGTATTGTTTTTCAGTGTATTTTGACCCGCTGAATCCAAACAACGTACCGTCGATCGTCAAAACTATGCTTGGAAAAATGTTATTTTGCTCCGTACGAAAAATGCATACCTGAGATCTTCTAGTTCCAGAATGGATATTAAACTTTGGCGGTAGTGTTTTTTGGTGTATTTTGACCCGCTGAATCCAAAAAATGTACTGCTTGAATTGAAAATTCTACCGAAAAAAAAAATCATGTTTCTAACACGAAAACGTATGCCCGAGATTCTCGTCTCTCAGAATCAGTATCAAACTTCGATAGGTGTGTATTCCGGTGTATCTCGACCCGCTGAATTCAAAAAACATACTGTCGATGGTCAAAACTATGCTTGGAAAAAAGTTATTTCGCTCCTTACGTAAAATGCATACCTGAGATTTTCCAGTTCCAGAATCGATATTGAACTTTGGCAGTCGTGTTTTTTGGTGTATTTCGACCCGGTGAATCCAAAAAATGTACTGCTTGAATTCAAAATTCTACTGAAAAAAAAATCATGTTTCGCAATACGAAAACGTATGCCCGAGATTCTCGTCTTTCAGAATCAATATCAAACTTTGATAGGTGTGTTTTCCGGTGTATTTTGACCCGCTGAATTCAAAAAACGTACAGTCGATGGTCAAAACTATGCTTGGAAAAAAGTTATTTTGCTCCGTACGGAAAATGAATACCTGAGATTTTCTAGTTCCAGAATCGCTATTGAACTTTGGCAGTAATGTTTTTCAGTGTATTTCGACCCGCTGAATTCGAAAAATGTACTGTCGATACCCAAAACTATGCTTGGAAAAAAGTTATTTTGGTCCGTACGAAAAATGCATAGCTGAGTTTCTCTAGTTCCAAAATCGATATTGAACTTTGTAAGTTGTGTATTTCAAAGTATTTTGGACCGCTGAATCCAAACAACGTGATGTCGATCGTCCAAACTATGCTTGAAAAAAAGTTATATCGCTCCCACGAAAAATGCATACCTGAGATTTTCCCGTTCCAGAATCGATATTAAACTTTGGCAGTAGTGTTTTTTGGTGTATTTCGACCCGCTGAATCCAAAAAATGTACTGCTTGAATTCAAAATTCTACTGAAAAAAAAATCATGTTTCGCAATACGAAAACGTATGCCCGAGATTCTCGTCTTTCAGAATCAATATCAAACTTTGATAGGTGTGTTTTCCGGTGTATTTTGACCCGCTGAATTCAAAAAACGTACTGTCGATGGTCAAAACTATGCTTGGAAAAAAGTTATTTTGCTCCGTACGGAAAATGCATACCTGAGATTATCTAGTTCCAGAATCGATATTGAACTTTGGCAGTAGTGTTTTTCAGTGTATTTCGACCCGCTGAATTCAAAAAATGTACTGTCGATGTCCAAAACTATGCTTGGAAAAAAGTTATTTCGCTCCGTACGAAAAATGCATACCTGAGATTCTCCAGTTCCAAAATCGATTTTGAACTTTGAGAGTAGTGTTTTCCAGTGTATTTCGACCCGCTGAATTCAAAAAATGTACTGTCGATAGCCAAAACTATGCTCGGAAAAAAGTTATTTTGCTCCGTACGAAAAATGCATAGCTGTGATTTTCTTGTTCCAAAATCGATATTGAACTTTGAAAGTATTGTTTTTCAGTGTATTTTGACCCGCTGAATCCAAACATCGTACCGTCGATCGTCAAAACTATGCTTGGAAAAAAGTTATTTTGCTCCGTACGAAAAATGCATACCTGAAATTCTCTAGTTCCAAAATCGATATCGAACTTTGAAAGTAGTGTTTTTCAGTGTATTTTGACCCGCTGAATCGAACAAATGTACTGCTTGAATTGAAAGTTCTACCGAAAATAAATTCATGTTTCGCAATACGAAAACGTATGCCCGAGATTCTCGTCTCTCAGAATCAATATCAAACTTTTATAGGTGTGTTTTCCGTTGTATTCCGACTCGCTGAATTCAAAAAACATACTGTCGTTGGTCAAAACTATGCTTGGGAAGAAGTTATTTCGCTCCGTACGGAAAATGCATACCTGAGATTTTCTAGTTTCAGAATCGATATTGAACTTTGGCAGTAGTGTTTTTCAGTGTATTTCGACCCGCTGAATTCGAAAAATGTACTGTCGATACCCCAAACTATGCTTGGAAACGAGTTATTTTGCTCCGTACGAAAAATGCTAAGCTGTGATTTTCTAGTTCCAAAATCGATATTGAACTTTAAGAGTATTGTTTTTCAGTGTATTTTGACCCGTTGAATCCAAACAACGTACTTTTGATCGTCAAAACTATGCTTGGAAAAAAGTTATTTCGCTCCGTACGAAAAATACATACCTGAGATTTTCTCGTTCCAGAATCGATATTAAACTTTGGCAGTAGTGTCTTTTCGTGTATTTTGACCCGCTGAATTCAAACAACGTACTGTCGATGGTCAAAACCATGCTTGGAAAAAATTTATTTTGCTCCGTACGAAAAATGCATACCTGAGATCTTCTAGTTCCAGAATCGATATTGAACTTTGGCAGGGGTGTTTTCCAGTGTATTTCGACCGACTGAATTCAAAAAATGTAGTGTCGATAACCGAAACTATGCTTGGAAAAAAGTTATTTTGCTCCGTAAGAAAAATGCATACCTGAAATTCTATAGTTCCAAAATCGATATTGAACTTTGAGAGTAGTGTTTTTCAGTGTATTTCGACCCGCTGAATTCAAAAAATGTACTGTCGATGGCCAAAACTATGCTCGGAAAAAAGTTATTTCGCTCCGTACAAAAAATACATACCTGAGATTTTCTAGTTCCAGAATCGATATTAAACATTGGCAGTAGTGTTTTTTGGTGTATTTTGACCCGCTGAATTCAAACAACGTACTGTTGATGGTCAAAACTATGCTCGGAAAAAAGTTATTTTGCTTCGTACGGAAAATGCATGCTTGAGATTTTCTAGTTCCAAAATCGATATTGAACTTTGAAAGTAGTGTTTTTTGGTGTATGTTGACCCGCTGAATTCGAACAACGTACTGTCGATGGTCAAAACCATGCTTGGAAAAAATTTATTTTGCTCCGTACGAAAAATGCATACCTGAGATCTTCTAGTTCCAGAATCGATATTAAACTTTGGCAGTAGTGTTTTTCAGTGTATTTCGACCCGCTGAATCCAAAAAATGTACTGCTTGAATTGAAAATTCTACCGAAAAAAAAATCATGTTTCGCAATACGAAAACGTATGCCCGAGATTCTCGTCTCTCAGAATCAATATCAAACTTTTATCGGTGTGTTTTTCGGTGTATTTCGACCCGCTGAATTCAAAAACCATACTGTCGATGGTCAAAACTATGCTTGGAAAAAAGTTACTCCGCTCCGTACGGAAAATGCATACCTAAGATTTTCTAGTTCCAGAATTGATATTGAACTCTGGCAGTAGTGTTTTTCGGTGTATTTCGACCCGCTGAATTCAAAAAATGTACTGTCGATGGCCAAAACTATGCTCGGAAAAAAGTTATTTTGCTCCGTACGAAAAATGCATAGCTGTGATTTTCTTGTTCCAAAATCGATATTGAACTTTGAAAGTATTGTTTTTCAGTGTATTTTGACCCGCTGAATCCAAACAACGTACTGTCGATCGTCAAAACTATGCTTGGAAAAAAGTTATTTTGCTCCGTACGAAAAATGCATACCTGAGATCTTCTAGTTCCACCCAGGCAGCAAAATCATGTCACCATAATGTAGCAGATATATAATTTGGTTCTTTCCTCAATCACTGCTACATCACAGGGACTGTATATTTTACAGTCCATGGATATCAAAATGTCCGCCACAGGCTGATATGGCTGGTATGTCACAGTTACAGATTTGCGGTACATAACAATTATATACCAGTTGAGTGTTAGGATCATAACAGATATATCACAGCGGACTCACTGTAGAGTCGGCTTTCAAAACGGTTATGTATGATCTATGTAACTCATATAATTGCAACATTCTAGGCATAAAGGTCCATGTGACTTATGACAAAAAAAAAAAATTAGATTAAACGACGGATATCTGAGTTTTTCTTATAAGATCTTGTGCTAATCACAATATTTGTGCGCCCTACCGAAAACTCACTGCCTAAATCTACCTGCCTGTAATTATAATTAACGAAAAAATCGCACGCACGAACCGAGGATTTGAACACGGGACGCCCTAGTGATCCGTAGCCGGGCACGCTGCCTCGACACCACAACGAACATCTAAACACAATTACTTTGGACTGCGTTATAATCTGCTGCCGTAACATCACGAAAAATTATCATTTATTAAAATTTTGATTTGTCACAACTGTCACTTCAATTAATTGATTTGTCTGTTTATGCAAACATCATTATGTCATTTACGCTTAAGTAATTAGGTCCAAATTCAAATAAAGTATTGTTATTAAAAATTGAAGTCAAAATTTCTGTTAAGCTTACTCTTACAACGATATTTTTTTACATGTTGTAAAACAATTGTACCTTTCTTCCCGCGATCCCTTAGTTTTGGAATATGCACAGATCTAATTTGACGTATTCTAGATACGTGTATAACAAAGAACTATCCGTAATAGTACATATAAACTGATCACGAGCCTGAATAATTTGCTACACATTTGAGGAGACGTAGTAAACACATAACCTAAAAAGCTAACGTACGAATTGTTCTCGTTGAAGGCACACGGAGATTTTTCTGAAATGTTTATTTGATATAATAATTGTGTATCCTTTGTGTCAGAATACTGTGATGTCCTCGCCACGTGACGGATACGTCAACTTTGTATTTAGCACTGAAATAGTACTCTGTGACGTAAATTTCAGATACCCAGTTTTGCTTTTTTGACTATATAAAATTGTGACGTCCATGTGACATTGCTGCTACATCGACTATTTAGACTGCTCAAGGACAGTACCGCTTGATATAAACTCTACAAACCAGTTGTACTTTTCTGGTGATATAACACTGTGACATCTTTGTTATACTACAGCTACATCAAACTTGAACACTGCTCCAGGAGAGAACTAGATGATATTAACGCTACATAACAATGTACTGTCTTTGTGATACTACAGTGTTATATGTCAAGCGCATCTCTGATATATTGAAAGATTGCTGATACACCAATGTTACATAAAATTTACGTGAACTTTGGTATGTACCAACAATTTTACAGTGTGATATCGCGGTAACGTAAATGTACTAAGTTTGCTGCCTGGGCAGAATCGATATTAAACTTTGGCAGTAGTGTTTTTTGGTGTATTTTGACCCGCTGAATCTGAAAAATGTACTGCTTGAATTGAAAATTCTACCGAAAAAAAATCATGTTTCGCAATACGAAAACGTATGCCCGAGATTCTCGTCTCTCAGAATCAATATCAAACTTTTATAGGTGTGTTTTCCGGTGTATTTTGACCCGCTGAATTCAAATAACGTACTGTCGATGGTCAGAACTATGCTTGGAAAAAAGTTATTTTGCTCCGTACGGAAAATGCATACCTGAGATTATCTAGTTCCAGAATCGATATTCAACTTTGGCAGTAGTATTTTTCAGTGTATTCCGACCCGCTGAATTCAAAAAATGTACTGTTGATAGCCAAAACTATGCTTGGAAAAAAGTTATTTCGCTCCGTACGAAAAATGCATACCTGAAATTCTCTAGTTCCAGAATCGATATTGAACTTTGGCAGTAGTGTTTTTCAGTGTATTTCGACCCGCTGAATACAAAAAATGTACTGTCGATGTGTAAAACTATGCTTGGAAAAAAGTTATTCTGCTCCGTACGGAAAATGCATACCTGAGATTTTCTAGTTCCAAAATCGATATTGAACTTTGAAAGTAGCGTTTTTTGGTGTATTTTGACCCGCTGAATTCAAACAACGTACTGTCGATGGTCAAAACTATGCTTGGAAAAAAGTTATTCCGCTCCTTACGGAAAATGCATACCTGAGATTTTCTAGATCCAGAATCGATATTGAACTTTGGCAGTAGTGTTTTCCAGTGTATTTCGACCCGCTGAATTCGAAAAATGTACTGTCCATAGCCGAAACTATGCTTGGAAAAAAGTTATTTTGCTCCGTACGAAAAATGCATACCTGAGATTCTCGGTTCCAAAATCGATATTGAACGTTGAAAGTATTGTTTTTCAGTGTATTTTGACCCGCTGAATCCAAACAACGTACTGTCGATCGTCAAAACTATGCTTGGAAAAATGTTATTTTGCTCCGTACGAAAAATGCATACCTGAGATCTTCTAGTTCCAGAATGGATATTAAACTTTGGCAGTAGTGTTTTTTGGTGTATTTTGACCCGCTGAATCCAAAAAATGTACTGCTTGAATTGAAAATTCTACCGAAAAAAAAAATCATGTTTCTAACACGAAAACGTATGCCCGAGATTCTCGTCTCTCAGAATCAGTATCAAACTTCGATAGGTGTGTATTCCGGTGTATCTCGACCCGCTGAATTCAAAAAACATACTGTCGATGGTCAAAACTATGCTTGGAAAAAAGTTATTTCGCTCCTTACGTAAAACTTATACCTGAGATCTTCTAGTTCCAGAATGGATATCAAACTTTGGCAGTAGTGTTTTTTGGTGTATTTTGACCCGCTGAATCCAAAAAATGTACTGCTTGAATTGAAAATTCTACCGAAAAAAAAAATCATGTTTCGCAACACGAAAACGTATGTCCGAGATTCTCGTCTCTCAGAATCAATATCAAACTTCGATAGGTGTGTATTCCGGTGTATTTCGACCCGCGGAATTCAAAAAACATACTGTCGATGGTCAAAACTATGCTTGGAAAAAAGTTATTTTGCTCCGTACGGAAAATACATACCTGAGATTTTCTAGTTCCAGAATCGATATTGAACTTTGGCAGTAGTGTTTTTCAGTGTATTTCGACCCGCTGAATTCGAAAAATGTACTGTCGATACCCAAAACTATGCTTGGAAAAAAGTTATTTTGCTCCGTACGAAAAATGCATCGCTGAGATTCTCTAGTTCCAAAATCGATATTGAACTTTGTAAGTTGTGTATTTCAAAGTATTTTGGACCGCTGAATCCAAACAACGTGATGTCGATCGTCCAAACTATGCTTGAAAAAAAGTTATTTCGCTCCCACGAAAAATGCATACCTGAGATTTTCCAGTACCAGAATCGATATTAAACTTTGGCAGTAGTGTTTTTTGGTGTATTTCGACCCGCTGAATCCAAAAAATGTACTGCTTGAATTCAAAATTCTACTGAAAAAAAAATCATGTTTCGCAATACGAAAACGTATGCCCAAGATTCTCGTCTTTCAGAATCAATATCAAACTTTGATAGGTGTGTTTTCCGGTGTATTTTGACCCGCTGAATTCAAATAACGTACTGTCGATGGTCAGAACTATGCTTGAAAAAAAGTTATTTTGCTCCGTACGGAAAATGCATACCTGAGATTATCTAGTTCCAGAATCGATATTGAACTCTGGCAGTAGTGTTTTTCAGTGTATTTCGACCCGCTGAATTCAAAAAATGTACTGTCGATAGCCAAAACTATGGTCGGAAAAAAGTTATTTTGCTCCGTACGAAAAATGCATAGCTGTGATTTTCCAGTTCCAAAATCGATATTGAACTTTAAGAGTAGTGTTTTTCAGTGTATTTCGACCCGCTGAATTCAAAAAATGTACTGTCGATATCCAAAACTATACTTGGAAAAAAGTTATTTTGCTCCATGCGGAAAATGCATACCTGAGATTTTCTAGTCCCAAAATCGATATTGAACTTTGAAAGTAGCGTTTTTTGGTGTATTTTGACCCGCTGAATTCAAACAACGTACTGTCGATGGTCAAAACTATGCTTGGAAGAAAGTTATTTTGCTCCGTAATGGAAATGCATACCTGAGATTTTCTAATTCCAAAATCGATATTGCACTTTGAAAGTAGTGTTTTTTGGTGTATTTTGACCCGCTGAATTCAAACAACGTACTGTCGATGGTCAAAACCATGCTCGGAAAAAATTTATTTTGCTCCGTACGAAAAATGCATACCTGAGATCTTCTAGTTCCAGAATCGATATTGAACTTTGGCAGTAGTGTTTTTTGGTGTATTTTGACCCGCTGAATCCAAAAAATGTACTGCTTGAATTGAAAATTCTACCGAAAAAAAATCATGTTTCGCAATACGAAAACGTATGCCCGAGATTCTCGTCTCTCAGAATCAATATCAAACTTTTATAGGTGTCTTTTCCGGTGTATTTCAACCCGCTGAATTCGAAAAACATACTGTCGATGGTCAAAACTATGCTTGGAAAAAAGTTATTCCGCTCCTTACGGAAAATGCATACCTGAGATTTTCTAGATCCGGAATCGATATTGAACTTTGGGAGTAGTGTTTTCCAGTGTATTTCGACCCGCTGAATTCGAAAAATGTACTGTCCATAGCCGAAACTATGCTTGGAAAAAAGTTATTTTGCTCCGTACGAAAAATGCATACCTGAGATTCTCGGTTCCAAAATCGATATTGAAATTTGAAAGTATTGTTTTTCAGTGTATTTTGACCCGCTGAATCCAAACAACGTACCGTCGATCGTCAAAACTATGCTTGGAAAAATGTTATTTTGCTCCGTACGAAAAATGCATACCTGAGATCTTCTAGTTCCAGAATGGATATTAAACTTTGGCAGTAGTGTTTTTTGGTGTATTTTGACCCGCTGAATCCAAAAAATGTACTGCTTGAATTGAAAATTCTACCGAAAAAAAAAATCATGTTTCTAACACGAAAACGTATGCCCGAGATTCTCGTCTCTCAGAATCAGTATCAAACTTCGATAGGTGTGTATTCCGGTGTATCTCGACCCGCTGAATTCAAAAAACATACTGTCGATGGTCCAAACTATGCTTGGAAAAAAGTTATTTCGCTCCTTACGTAAAATGCATACCTGAGATTTTCCAGTTCCAGAATCGATATTGAACTTTGGCAGTCGTGTTTTTTGGTGTATTTCGACCCGCTGAATCCAAAAAATGTACTGCTTGAATTCAAAATTCTACTGAAAAAAAAATCATGTTTCGCAATACGAAAACGTATGCCCGAGATTCTCGTCTTTCAGAATCAATATCAAACTTTGATAGGTGTGTTTTCCGGTGTATTTTGACCCGCTGAATTCAAAAAACGTACAGTCGATGGTCAAAACTATGCTTGGAAAAAAGTTATTTTGCTCCGTACGGAAAATGCATACCTGAGATTATCTAGTTCCAGAATCGATATTGAACTTTGGCAGTAGTGTTTTTCAGTGTATTTCGACCCGCTGAATTCAAAAAATGTACTGTCGATGTCCAAAACTATGCTTCGAAAAAAGTTATTTCGCTCCGTACGAAAGATGCATACCTGAGATTCTCCAGTTCCAAAATCGATATTGAACTTTGAAAGAATTGTTTTTCAGTGTATTTTGACCCGCTGAATTCAAACAACGTACTGTCGATCGTCAGAACTATGCTTGGAAAAAAGTTATTTTGCTCCGTACGAAAGATGCATAGCTGTGATTTTCTAGTTCCAAAATCGATATTGAACTTTGAAAGTATTGTTTTTCAGTGTATTTTGACCCGTTGAATCCAAACAACGTACTGTCGATCGTCAAAACTATGCTCGGAAAAAAGTTATTTCGCTCCGTACGAACAATACATACCTGAGATTTTCTAGTTCCAGAATCGATATTAAACTTTGGCAGTAGTGTCTTTTCGTGTATTTTGACCCGCTGAATTCAAACAACGTACTGTCGATGGTCAAAATCATGCTTGGAAAAAATTTATTCTGCTCCGTACGAAAAATGCATACCTGAGATCTTCTAGTTCCAGAATCGATATTGAACTTTGGCAGGGGTGTTTTTCAGTGTATTTCGACCCGCTGAATTCGAAAAATGTACTGTCGATATCCAAAACTATGCTTGGAAAAAAGTTATTTTGCTCCGTACGAAAAATGCATACCTGAAATTCTCTAGTTCCAAAATCGATATTGAACTTTGAGAGTAGTGTTTTTCAGTGTATTTCGACCCGCTAAATTCAAAAAATGTACTGTCGATGGCCAAAACTATGCTCGGAAAAAAGTTATTTCGCTCCGTACAAAAAATACATACCTGAGATTTTCTAGTTCCAGAATCGATATTAAACATTGGCAGTAGTGTTTTTTGGTGTATTTTGACCCGCTGAATTCAAACAACGTACTGTCGATGGTCAAAACCATGCTTGGAAAAAATTTATTTTGCTCCGTACGAAGAATGCATACCTGAGATCTTCCAGTTCCAGAATCGATATCAAACTTTGGCAGTAGTATTTTTTGGTGTATTTTGACCCGCTGAATCCAAAAAATGTACTGCTCGAATTGAAAATTCTACCGAAAGGAAAATCATGTCTCGCAATACGACAACGTATGCCCGAGATTCTCGTTTCTCAGAATCCATACCAAACTTTTAGAGGTGTGTTTTCCGGTGTATTCCGACTCGCTGAATTCAAAAAACATACTGTCGATGGTCAAAACTATGCTTGGGAAGAAGGTATTTCGCTGCGTACGGAAAATGCATACCTGAGATTTTCTAGTTCCAGAATCGATATTGCACTTTGGCAGTAGTGTTTTTCAGTGTATTTCGACTCGCTGAATTCGAAAAATGTACTGTCGATACCCAAAACTATGCTTGAAAAAAAGTTATTTCGCTCCGTACGAAAAATGCATAGCTGAGATTCTCTAGTTCCAAAATCGATATTGAACTTTGTAAGTTGTGTATTTCAAAGTATTTTGGACCGCTGAATCCAAATAACGTGATGTCGATCGTCCAAACTATGCTTGAAAAAAAGTTATTTTGCTCCCACGAAAAATGCATACCTGAGATTTTACAGTTCCAGAATCGATATTAAACTTTGGCAGTAGTGTTTTTTGGTGTATTTCGACCCGCTGAATCCAAAAAATGTACTGCTTGAATTGAAAATTCTACCGAAAGAAAAATCATGTTTTGCAATACGAAAACGTATGCCCGAGATTCTCGTCTCTCAGAATCAATATCAAACTTTTATAGGTGTGTTTTCCGGTGTATTTCGACCCGCTGAATTCAAAAAACATACTGTCGATGGTCAAAACTATGCTTGGAAAAAAGTTATTCCGCTCCGTACGGAAAAAGCATACCTGAGATTTTCTAGTTCCAGAATCGATATTAAACTCTGGCAGTAGTGTTTTTCAGTGTATTTCGACCCGCTGAATTGAAAATATGTACTGTCGATAGGCAAAACTATGCTCGGAAAAAAGTTATTTTGCTCCATACGAATAATGCATAGCTGTGATTTTCTAGTTTCAAAATCGATTTTGAACTTTGAAAGTATTATTTTTCAGTGTATTTTGACCCGTTGAATCCAAACAACGTACTGTCGATGATCAAAACTATGCTTGGAAAAAAGTTATCTTGCTCCGTACGAAAAATGCATACCTGAGATCTTCTAGTTCCAGAATGGATATTAAACTTTGGCAGTAGTGTTTTTTGGTGTATTTTGACCCGCTGAATCCAAAAAATGTACTGCTTGAATTGAAAATTCTACCGAAAAAAAAATCATGTTTCGCAATACGAAAACGTATGCCCGAGATTCTCGTCTCTCAAAATCAATATCAAACTTTTATAGGTGTGTTTTCCGGTGTATTTCGACCCGCTGAATTCAAAAACCATACTGTCGATGGTCAAAACTATGCTTGGAAAAAAGTTATTTTGCTCCGTACGGAAAATGAATACCTGAGATTTTCTAGTTCCAGAATCGCTATTGAACTTTGGCAGTAATGTTTTTCAGTGTATTTCGACCCGCTGAATTCGAAAAATGTACTGTCGATACCCAAAACTATGCTTGGAAAAAAGTTATTTTGGTCCGTACGAAAAATGCATAGCTGAGTTTCTCTAGTTCCAAAATCGATATTGAACTTTGTAAGTTGTGTATTTCAAAGTATTTTGGACCGCTGAATCCAAACAACGTGATGTCGATCGTCCAAACTATGCTTGAAAAAAAGTTATATCGCTCCCACGAAAAATGCATACCTGAGATTTTCCCGTTCCAGAATCGATATTAAACTTTGGCAGTAGTGTTTTTTGGTGTATTTCGACCCGCTGAATCCAAAAAATGTACTGCTTGAATTCAAAATTCTACTGAAAAAAAAATCATGTTTCGCAATACGAAAACGTATGCCCGAGATTCTCATCTTTCAGAATCAATATCAAACTTTGATAGGTGTGTTTTCCGGTGTATTTTGACCCGCTGTATTCAAAAAACGTACTGTCGATGGTCAAAACTATGCTTGGAAAAAAGTTATTTTGCTCCGTACGGAAAATGCATACCTGAGATTATCTAGTTCCAGAATCGATATTGAACTTTGGCAGTAGTGTTTTTCAGTGTATTTCGACCCGCTGAATTCAAAAAATGTACTGTCGATGTCCAAAACTATGCTTGGAAAAAAGTTATTTCGCTCCGTACGAAAAATGCATACCTGAGATTCTCCAGTTCCAAAATCGATTTTGAACTTTGAGAGTAGTGTTTTCCAGTGTATTTCGACCCGCTGAATTCAAAAAATGTACTGTCGATAGCCAAAACTATGCTCGGAAAAAAGTTATTTTGCTCCGTACGAAAAATGCATAGCTGTGATTTTCTTGTTCCAAAATCGATATTGAACTTTGAAAGTATTGTTTTTCAGTGTATTTTGACCCGCTGAATCCAAACAACGTACTGTCGATCGTCAAAACTATGCTTGGAAAAAAGTTATTTTGCTCCGTACGAAAAATGCATACCTGAAATTCTCTAGTTCCAAAATCGATATCGAACTTTGAAAGTAGTGTTTTTCAGTGTATTTTGACCCGCTGAATCGAACAAATGTACTGCTTGAATTGAAAGTTCTACCGAAAATAAATTCATGTTTCGCAATACGAAAACGTATGCCCGAGATTCTCGTCTCTCAGAATCAATATCAAACTTTTATAGGTGTGTTTTCCGTTGTATTCCGACTCGCTGAATTCAAAAAACATACTGTCGTTGGTCAAAACTATGCTTGGGAAGAAGTTATTTCGCTCCGTACGGAAAATGCATACCTGAGATTTTCTAGTTTCAGAATCGATATTGAACTTTGGCAGTAGTGTTTTTCAGTGTATTTCGACCCGCTGAATTCGAAAAATGTACTGTCGATACCCCAAACTATGCTTGGAAACGAGTTATTTTGCTCCGTACGAAAAATGCATAGCTGAGTTTCTCTAGTTCCAAAATCGATATTGAACTTTGTAAGTTGTGTATTTCAAAGTATTTTGGACCGCTGAATCCAAACAACGTGATGTCGATCGTCCAAACTATGCTTGAAAAAAAGTTATATCGCTCCCACGAAAAATGCATACCTGAGATTTTCCCGTTCCAGAATCGATATTAAACTTTGGCAGTAGTGTTTTTTGGTGTATTTCGACCCGCTGAATCCAAAAAATGTACTGCTTGAATTCAAAATTCTACTGAAAAAAAAATCATGTTTCGCAATACGAAAACGTATGCCCGAGATTCTCATCTTTCAGAATCAATATCAAACTTTGATAGGTGTGTTTTCCGGTGTATTTTGACCCGCTGTATTCAAAAAACGTACTGTCGATGGTCAAAACTATGCTTGGAAAAAAGTTATTTTGCTCCGTACGGAAAATGCATACCTGAGATTATCTAGTTCCAGAATCGATATTGAACTTTGGCAGTAGTGTTTTTCAGTGTATTTCGACCCGCTGAATTCAAAAAATGTACTGTCGATGTCCAAAACTATGCTTGGAAAAAAGTTATTTCGCTCCGTACGAAAAATGCATACCTGAGATTCTCCAGTTCCAAAATCGATTTTGAACTTTGAGAGTAGTGTTTTCCAGTGTATTTCGACCCGCTGAATTCAAAAAATGTACTGTCGATAGCCAAAACTATGCTCGGAAAAAAGTTATTTTGCTCCGTACGAAAAATGCATAGCTGTGATTTTCTTGTTCCAAAATCGATATTGAACTTTGAAAGTATTGTTTTTCAGTGTATTTTGACCCGCTGAATCCAAACAACGTACTGTCGATCGTCAAAACTATGCTTGGAAAAAAGTTATTTTGCTCCGTACGAAAAATGCATACCTGAAATTCTCTAGTTCCAAAATCGATATCGAACTTTGAAAGTAGTGTTTTTCAGTGTATTTTGACCCGCTGAATCGAACAAATGTACTGCTTGAATTGAAAGTTCTACCGAAAATAAATTCATGTTTCGCAATACGAAAACGTATGCCCGAGATTCTCGTCTCTCAGAATCAATATCAAACTTTTATAGGTGTGTTTTCCGTTGTATTCCGACTCGCTGAATTCAAAAAACATACTGTCGTTGGTCAAAACTATGCTTGGGAAGAAGTTATTTCGCTCCGTACGGAAAATGCATACCTGAGATTTTCTAGTTTCAGAATCGATATTGAACTTTGGCAGTAGTGTTTTTCAGTGTATTTCGACCCGCTGAATTCGAAAAATGTACTGTCGATACCCCAAACTATGCTTGGAAACGAGTTATTTTGCTCCGTACGAAAAATGCAAAGCTGTGATTTTCTAGTTCCAAAATCGATATTGAACTTTAAGAGTATTGTTTTTCAGTGTATTTTGACCCGTTGAATCCAAACAACGTACTTTTGATCGTCAAAACTATGCTTGGAAAAAAGTTATTTCGCTCCGTACGAAAAATACATACCTGAGATTTTCTCGTTCCAGAATCGATATTAAACTTTGGCAGTAGTGTCTTTTCGTGTATTTTGACCCGCTGAATTCAAACAACGTACTGTCGATGGTCAAAACCATGCTTGGAAAAAATTTATTTTGCTCCGTACGAAAAATGCATACCTGAGATCTTCTAGTTCCAGAATCGATATTGAACTTTGGCAGGGGTGTTTTCCAGTGTATTTCGACCGACTGAATTCAAAAAATGTACTGTCGATAGCCAAAACTATGCTTGGAAA
Source organism: Macrophya alboannulata (assembly GCA_949628255.1). Lineage (NCBI taxonomy): Eukaryota > Metazoa > Arthropoda > Insecta > Hymenoptera > Tenthredinidae > Macrophya > Macrophya alboannulata. The sequence continues at coordinate 26,545,489 of OX451208.1, forward strand.
AAAGTTATTTTGCTCCGTAAGAAAAATGCATACCTGAAATTCTCTAGTTCCAAAATCGATATTGAACTTTGAGAGTAGTGTTTTTCAGTGTATTTCGACCCGCTGAATTCAAAAAATGTACTGTCGATGGCCAAAACTATGCTCGGAAAAAAGTTATTTCGCTCCGTACAAAAAATACATACCTGAGATTTTCTAGTTCCAGAATCGATATTAAACATTGGCAGTAGTGTTTTTTGGTGTATTTTGACCCGCTGAATTCAAACAACGTACTGTCGATGGTCAAAACTATGCTCGGAAAAAAGTTATTTTGCTTCGTACGGAAAATGCATGCTTGAGATTTTCTAGTTCCAAAATCGATATTGAACTTTGAAAGTAGTGTTTTTTGGTGTATGTTGACCCGCTGAATTCGAACAACGTACTGTCGATGGTCAAAACCATGCTTGGAAAAAATTTATTTTGCTCCGTACGAAAAATGCATACCTGAGATCTTCTAGTTCCAGAATCGATATTAAACTTTGGCAGTAGTGTTTTTCAGTGTATTTCGACCCGCTGAATCCAAAAAATGTACTGCTTGAATTGAAAATTCTACCGAAAAAAAAATCATGTTTCGCAATACGAAAACGTATGCCCGAGATTCTCGTCTCTCAGAATCAATATCAAACTTTTATCGGTGTGTTTTTCGGTGTATTTCGACCCGCTGAATTCAAAAACCATACTGTCGATGGTCAAAACTATGCTTGGAAAAAAGTTACTCCGCTCCGTACGGAAAATGCATACCTAAGATTTTCTAGTTCCAGAATTGATATTGAACTCTGGCAGTAGTGTTTTTCGGTGTATTTCGACCCGCTGAATTCAAAAAATGTACTGTCGATGGCCAAAACTATGCTCGGAAAAAAGTTATTTTGCTCCGTACGAAAAATGCATAGCTGTGATTTTCTTGTTCCAAAATCGATATTGAACTTTGAAAGTATTGTTTTTCAGTGTATTTTGACCCGCTGAATCCAAACAACGTACTGTCGATCGTCAAAACTATGCTTGGAAAAAAGTTATTTTGCTCCGTACGAAAAATGCATACCTGAGATCTTCTAGTTCCACCCAGGCAGCAAAATCATGTCACCATAATGTAGCAGATATATAATTTGGTTCTTTCCTCAATCACTGCTACATCACAGGGACTGTATATTTTACAGTCCATGGATATCAAAATGTCCGCCACAGGCTGATATGGCTGGTATGTCACAGTTACAGATTTGCGGTACATAACAATTATATACCAGTTGAGTGTTAGGATCATAACAGATATATCACAGCGGACTCACTGTAGAGTCGGCTTTCAAAACGGTTATGTATGATCTATGTAACTCATATAATTGCAACATTCTAGGCATAAAGGTCCATGTGACTTATGACAAAAAAAAAAATTAGATTAAACGACGGATATCTGAGTTTTTCTTATAAGATCTTGTGCTAATCACAATATTTGTGCGCCCTACCGAAAACTCACTGCCTAAATCTACCTGCCTGTAATTATAATTAACGAAAAAATCGCACGCACGAACCGAGGATTTGAACACGGGACGCCCTAGTGATCCGTAGCCGGGCACGCTGCCTCGACACCACAACGAACATCTAAACACAATTACTTTGGACTGCGTTATAATCTGCTGCCGTAACATCACGAAAAATTATCATTTATTAAAATTTTGATTTGTCACAACTGTCACTTCAATTAATTGATTTGTCTGTTTATGCAAACATCATTATGTCATTTACGCTTAAGTAATTAGGTCCAAATTCAAATAAAGTATTGTTATTAAAAATTGAAGTCAAAATTTCTGTTAAGCTTACTCTTACAACGATATTTTTTTACATGTTGTAAAACAATTGTACCTTTCTTCCCGCGATCCCTTAGTTTTGGAATATGCACAGATCTAATTTGACGTATTCTAGATACGTGTATAACAAAGAACTATCCGTAATAGTACATATAAACTGATTACGAGCCTGAATAATTTGCTACACATTTGAGGAGACGTAGTAAACACATAACCTAAAAAGCTAACGTACGAATTGTTCTCGTTGAAGGCACACGGAGATTTTTCTGAAATGTTTATTTGATATAATAATTGTGTATCCTTTGTGTCAGAATACTGTGATGTCCTCGCCACGTGACGGATACGTCAACTTTGTATTTAGCACTGAAATAGTACTCTGTGACGTAAATTTCAGATACCCAGTTTTGCTTTTTTGACTATATAAAATTGTGACGTCCATGTGACATTGCTGCTACATCGACTATTTAGACTGCTCAAGGACAGTACCGCTTGATATAAACTCTACAAACCAGTTGTACTTTTCTGGTGATATAACACTGTGACATCTTTGTTATACTACAGCTACATCAAACTTGAACACTGCTCCAGGAGAGAACTAGATGATATTAACGCTACATAACAATGTACTGTCTTTGTGATACTACAGTGTTATATGTCAAGCGCATCTCTGATATATTGAAAGATTGCTGATACACCAATGTTACATAAAATTTACGTGAACTTTGGTATGTACCAACAATTTTACAGTGTGATATCGCGGTAACGTAAATGTACTAAGTTTGCTGCCTGGGCAGAATCGATATTAAACTTTGGCAGTAGTGTTTTTTGGTGTATTTTGACCCGCTGAATCCGAAAAATGTACTGCTTGAATTGAAAATTCTACCGAAAAAAAATCATGTTTCGCAATACGAAAACGTATGCCCGAGATTCTCGTCTCTCAGAATCAATATCAAACTTTTATAGGTGTGTTTTTCGGTGTATTTCGACCCGCTGAATTCAAAAACCATACTGTCGATGGTCAAAACTATGCTTGGAAAAAAGTTATTTCGCTCCTTACGGAAAATGCAAACCTGAGATTTTCTAGATCCAGAATCGATATTGAACTTTGGCAGTAGTGTTTTCCAGTGTATTTCGACCCGCTGAATTCAAAAAATGTACTGTCGATAGCCAAAACTATGCTTGGAAAAAAGTTATTTTGCTCCGTACGGAAAATGCATACCTGAGATTTTCTAGTTCCAGAATCGATATTGAACTTTGGCAGTAGTGTTTTTCAGTGTATTTCGACCCGCTGAATTCGAAAAATGTACTGTCGATACCCAAAACTATGCTTGGAAAAAAGTTATTTTGCTCCGTACGAAAAATGCATAGCTGAGATTCTCTAGTTCCAAAATCGATATTGAACTTTGTAAGTTGTGTATTTCAAAGTATTTTGGACCGCTGAATCCAAACAACGTGATGTCGATCGTCCAAACTATGCTTGAAAAAAAGTTATTTCGCTCCCACGAAAAATGCATACCTGAGATTTTCCAGTTCCAGAATCGATATTAAACTTTGGCAGTAGTGTTTTTTGGTGTATTTCGACCCGCTGAATCCAAAAAATGTACTGCTTGAATTCAAAATTCTACTGAAAAAAAAATCATGTTTCGCAATACGAAAACGTATGCCCAAGATTCTCGTCTTTCAGAATCAATATCAAACTTTGATAGGTGTGTTTTCCGGTGTATTTTGACCCGCTGAATTCAAATAACGTACTGTCGATGGTCAGAACTATGCTTGGAAAAAAGTTATTTTGCTCCGTACGGAAAATGCATACCTGAGATTATCTAGTTCCAGAATCGATATTGAACTTTGGCAGTAGTATTTTTCAGTGTATTTCGACCCTCTGAATTCAAAAAATGTACTGCTTTAATTGAAAATTCTACCGAAAAAAAAATCATGTTTCGCAATACGAAAACGTATGCCCGAGATTCTCGTCTCTCAGAATCAATATCAAACTTTTATCGGTGTGTTTTCCGTCGTATTTCGACCCGCTGAATTCAAAAAACATACTGTCGATGGTCAAAACTATGCTTGGAAGAAAGTTATTCCGCTCCGTACGGAAAATGCATACCTGAGATTTTCTAGTTCCAGAATCGATATTGAACTCTGGCAGTAGTGTTTTTCAGTGTATTTCGACCCGCTGAATTCAAAAAATGTACTGTCGATAGCCAAAACTATGCTCGGAAAAAAGTTATTTTGCTCCGTACGAAAAATGCATAGCTGTGATTTTCCAGTTCCAAAATCGATATTGAACTTTAAGAGTAGTGTTTTTCAGTGTATTTCGACCCGCTGAATTCAAAAAATGTACCGCGATATCCAAAACTATACTTGGAAAAAAGTTATTTTGCTCCATGCGGAAAATGCATACCTGAGATTTTCTAGTCCCAAAATCGATATTGAACTTTGAAAGTAGCGTTTTTTGGTGTATTTTGACCCGCTGAATTCAAACAACGTACTGTCGATGGTCAAAACTATGCTTGGAAGAAAGTTATTTCGCTCCGTAATGGAAATGCATACCTGAGATTTTCTAGTTCCAAAATCGATATTGCACTTTGAAAGTAGTGTTTTTTGGTGTATTTTGACCCGCTGAATTCAAACAACGTACTGTCGATGGTCAAAACCATGCTCGGAAAAAATTTATTTTGCTCCGTACGAAAAATGCATACCTGAGATCTTCTAGTTCCAGAATCGATATTGAACTTTGGCAGTAGTGTTTTTTGGTGTATTTTGACCCGCTGAATCCAAAAAATGTACTGCTTGAATTGAAAATTCTACCGAAAAAAAATCATGTTTCGCAATACGAAAACGTATGCCCGAGATTCTCGTCTCTCAGAATCAATATCAAACTTTTATAGGTGTCTTTTCCGGTGTATTTCAACCCGCTGAATTCGAAAAACATACTGTCGATGGTCAAAACTATGCTTGGAAAAAAGTTATTCCGCTCCTTACGGAAAATGCATACCTGAGATTTTCCAGTTCCAGAATCGATATGAAACTTTGGCAGTAGTGTTTTTTGGTATATTCCGACCCGCTGAATTCAAAAAATGTACTGTTGATAGCCAAAACTATGCTTGGAAAAAAGGTATTTCGCTCCGTACGAAAAATGCATACCTGAAATTCTCTAGTTCCAGAATCGATATTGAACTTTGGCAGTAGTGTTTTTCAGTGTATTTCGACCCGCTGAATACAAAAAATGTACTGTCGATGTGTAAAACTATGCTTGGAAAAAAGTTATTCTGCTCCGTACGAAAAATGCATACCTGAGATTTTCTAGTTCCAAAATCGATATTGAACTTTGAAAGTAGCGTTTTTTGGTGTATTTTGACCCGCTGAATTCAAACAACGTACTGTCGATGGTCAAAACTATGCTTGGAAAAAAGTTATTTTGCTCCGTACTGAAAATGCATACCTGAGATTTTCTAGTTCCAAAATCGATATTGAACTTTGAAAGTAGTGTTTTTTGGTGTATTTTGACCCGCTGAATTCAAACAACGTACTGTCGATGGTCAAAACCATGCTCGGAAAAAATTTATTTTGCTCCGTACGAAAAATGCATACCTGAGATCTTCTAGTTCCAGAATTGATATTAAACTTTGGCAGTAGTGTTTTTTGGTGTATTTTGACCCGCTGAATCCAAAAAATGTACTGCTTGAATTGAAAATTCTACCGAAAAAAAAATCATGTTTCGCAATACGAAAACGTATGCCCGAGATTCTCGTCTCTCAGAATCAATATCAAACTTTTATAGGTGTCTTTTCCGGTGTATTTCGACCCGCTGAATTCGAAAAACATACTGTCGATGGTCAAAACTATGCTTGAAAAAAAGTTATTCCGCTCCTCACGGAAAATGCATACCTGAGATTTTCTAGATCCAGAATCGATATTGAACTTTGGCAGTAGTGTTTTCCAGTGTATTTCGACCCGCCGAATTCAAAAAATGTACTGTCCATAGCCGAAACTATGCTTGGAAAAAAGTTATTTTGCTCCGTACGAAAAATGCATACCTGAGATTCTCCAGTTCCAAAATCAATATTGAACTTTGAAAGTATTGTTTTTCAGTGTATTTTGACCCGCTGAATCCAAACAACGTACTGGCGATCGTCAAAACTATGCTTGGAAAAAAGTTATTTTGCTCCGTACGAAAAATGCATACCTGAGATCTTCTAGTTCCAGAATGGATATCAAACTTTGGCAGTAGTGTTTTTTAGTGTATTTTGACCCGCTGAATCCAAAAAATGTACTGCTTGAATTGAAAATTCTACCGAAAAAAAAAATCATGTTTCGCAACACGAAAACGTATGTCCGAGATTCTCGTCTCTCAGAATCAATATCAAACTTCGATAGGTGTGTATTCCGGTGTATTTCGACCCGCGGAATTCAAAAAACATACTGTCGATGGTCAAAACTATGCTTGGAAAAAAGTTATTTCGCTCCTTACGGAAAATGCATACCTGAGATTTTCTAGATCCAGAATCGATATTAAACATTGGCAGTAGTGTTTTTTGGTGTATTTTGACCCGCTGAATTCAAACAACGTACTGTCGATGGTCAAAACCATGCGTGGAAAAAATTTATTTTGCTCCGTACGAAGAATGCATACCTGAGATCTTCCAGTTCCAGAATCGATATCAAACTTTGGCAGTAGTATTTTTTGGTGTATTTTGACCCGCTGAATCCAAAAAATGTACTGCTCGAATTGAAAATTCTACCGAAAGAAAAATCATGTCTCGCAATACGACAACGTATGCCCGAGATTCTCGTTTCTCAGAATCCATACCAAACTTTTAGAGGTGTGTTTTCCGGTGTATTCCGACTCGATGAATTCAAAAAACATACTGTCGATGGTCAAAACTATGCTTGGGAAAAAGGTATTTCGCTGCGTACGGAAAATGCATACCTGAGATTTTCAAGTTCCAGAATCGATATTGCACTTTGGCAGTAGTGTTTTTCAGTGTATTTCGACTCGCTGAATTCGAAAAATGTACTGTCGATACCTAAAACTATGCTTGAAAAAAAGTTATTTCGCTCCGTACGAAAAATGCATAGCTGAGATTCTCTAGTTCCAAAATCGATATTGAACTTTGTAAGTTGTGTATTTCAAAGTATTTTGGACCGCTGAATCCAAATAACGTGATGTCGATCGTCCAAACTATGCTTGAAAAAAAGTTATTTTGCTCCCACGAAAAATGCATACCTGAGATTTTCCAGTTCCAGATTCGATATTAAACTTTGGCAGTAGTGTTTTTTGGTGTATTTTGACCCGCTGAATCTGAAAAATGTACTGCTTGAATTGAAAATTCTACCGAAAAAAAATCATGTTTCGCAATACGAAAACGTATGCCCGAGATTCTCGTCTCTCAGAATCAATATCAAACTTTTATAGGTGTGTTTTCCGGTGTATTTCGACCCGCTGAATTCAAAAAACATACTGTCGATGGTCAAAACTATGCTTGGAAAAAAGTTAGTCCGCTCCGTACGGAAAAAGCATACCTGAGATTTTCTAGTTCCAGAATCGATATTGAACTTTGGCAGTAGTGTTTTTCAGTGTATTTCGACCCGCTGAATTGAAAATATGTACTGTCGATACCCAAAACTATGCTCGGAAAAAAGTTGTTTTGCTCCATACGAATAATGCATAGCTTTGATTTTCTAGTTTCAAAATCGATTTTGAACTTTGAAAGTATTATTTTTCAGTGTATTTTGACCCGTTGAATCCAAACAACGTACTGTCGATGATCAAAACTATGCTTGGAAAAAAGTTATCTTGCTCCGTACGAAAAATGCATACCTGAGATCTTCTAGTTCCAGAATGGATATTAAACTTTGGCAGTATATTTTTTTGGTGTATTTTGACCCGCTGAATCCAAAAAATGTACTGCTTGAATTGAAAATTCTACCGAAAAAAAAATCATGTTTCGCAATACGAAAACGTATGCCCGAGATTCTCGTCTCTCAAAATCAATATCAAACTTTTATAGGTGTGTTTTCCGGTGTATTTCGACCCGCTGAATTCAAAAACCATACTGTCGATGGTCAAAACTATGCTTGGAAAAAAGTTATTTTGCTCCGTACGGAAAATGAATACCTGAGATTTTCTAGTTCCAGAATCGCTATTGAACTTTGGCAGTAATGTTTTTCAGTGTATTTCGACCCGCTGAATTCGAAAAATGTACTGTCGATACCCAAAACTATGCTTGGAAAAAAATTATTTTGGTCCGTACGAAAAATGCATAGCTGAGTTTCTCTAGTTCCAAAATCGATATTGAACTTTGTAAGTTGTGTATTTCAAAGTATTTTGGACCGCTGAATCCAAACAACGTGATGTCGATCGTCCAAACTATGCTTGAAAAAAAGTTATATCGCTCCCACGAAAAATGCATACCTGAGATTTTCCCGTTCCAGAATCGATATTAAACTTTGGCAGTAGTGTTTTTTGGTGTATTTTGACCCGCTGAATCCAAAAAATGTACTGCTTGAATTGAAAATTCTACCGTAAAAAAAATCATGTTTTGCAATACGAAAACGTATGCCCGAGATTCTCGTCTCTCAGAATCAATATCAAACTTTTATAGGTGTGTTTTCCGGTGTATTTCGACCCGCTGAATTCAAAAAACATACTGTCGATGGTCAAAACTATGCTTGGAAAAAAGTTATTCCGCTCCGTACGGAAAAAGCATACCTGAGATTTTCTAGTTCCAGAATCGATATTAAACTCTGGCAGTAGTGTTTTTCAGTGTATTTCGACCCGCTGAATTGAAAATATGTACTGTCGATAGCCAAAACTATGCTCGGAAAAAAGTTATTTTGCTCCATACGAATAATGCATAGCTGTGATTTTCTAGTTTCAAAATCGATTTTGAACTTTGAAAGTATTATTTTTCAGTGTATTTTGACCCGTTGAATCCAAACAACGTACTGTCGATGATCAAAACTATGCTTGGAAAAAAGTTATCTTGCTCCGTACGAAAAATGCATACCTGAGATCTTCTAGTTCCAGAATGGATATTAAACTTTGGCAGTAGTGTTTTTTGGTTTATTTTGACCCGCTGAATCCAAAAAATGTACTGCTTGAATTGAAAATTCTACCGAAAAAAAAATCATGTTTCGCAATACGAAAACGTATGCCCGAGATTCTCGTCTCTCAAAATCAATATCAAACTTTTATAGGTGTGTTTTCCGGTGTATTTCGACCCGCTGAATTCAAAAACCATACTTTCGATGGTCAAAACTATGCTTGGAAAAAAGTTATTTTGCTCCGTACGGAAAATGAATACCTGAGATTTTCTAGTTCCAGAATCGCTATTGAACTTTGGCAGTAATGTTTTTCAGTGTATTTCGACCCGCTGAATTCGAAAAATGTACTGTCGATACCCCAAACTATGCTTGGAAACGAGTTATTTTGCTCCGTACGAAAAATGCAAAGCTGTGATTTTCTAGTTCCAAAATCGATATTGAACTTTAAGAGTATTGTTTTTCAGTGTATTTTGACCCGTTGAATCCAAACAACGTACTTTTGATCGTCAAAACTATGCTTGGAAAAAAGTTATTTCGCTCCGTACGAAAAATACATACCTGAGATTTTCTCGTTCCAGAATCGATATTAAACTTTGGCAGTAGTGTCTTTTCGTGTATTTTGACCCGCTGAATTCAAACAACGTACTGTCGATGGTCAAAACCATGCTTGGAAAAAATTTATTTTGCTCCGTACGAAAAATGCATACCTGAGATCTTCTAGTTCCAGAATCGATATTGAACTTTGGCAGGGGTGTTTTCCAGTGTATTTCGACCGACTGAATTCAAAAAATGTACTGTCGATAACCGAAACTATGCTTGGAAAAAAGTTATTTTGCTCCGTAAGAAAAATGCATACCTGAAATTCTCTAGTTCCAAAATCGATATTGAACTTTGAGAGTAGTGTTTTTCAGTGTATTTCGACCCGCTGAATTCAAAAAATGTACTGTCGATGGCCAAAACTATGCTCGGAAAAAAGTTATTTCGCTCCGTACAAAAAATACATACCTGAGATTTTCTAGTTCCAGAATCGATATTAAACATTGGCAGTAGTGTTTTTTGGTGTATTTTGACCCGCTGAATTCAAACAACGTACTGTCGATGGTCAAAACTATGCTCGGAAAAAAGTTATTTTGCTTCGTACGGAAAATGCATGCTTGAGATTTTCTAGTTCCAAAATCGATATTGAACTTTGAAAGTAGTGTTTTTTGGTGTATTTTGACCCGCTGAATTCGAACAACGTACTGTCGATGGTCAAAACCATGCTTGGAAAAAATTTATTTTGCTCCGTACGAAAAATGCATACCTGAGATCTTCTAGTTCCAGAATCGATATTAAACTTTGGCAGTAGTGTTTTTCAGTGTATTTTGACCCGCTGAATCCAAAAAATGTACTGCTTGAATTGAAAATTCTACCGAAAAAAAAATCATGTTTCGCAATACGAAAACGTATGCCCGAGATTCTCGTCTCTCAGAATCAATATCAAACTTTTATCGGTGTGTTTTTCGGTGTATTTCGACCCGCTGAATTCAAAAACCATACTGTCGATGGTCAAAACTATGCTTGGAAAAAAGTTACTCCGCTCCGTACGTAAAATGCATACCTGAGATTTTCTAGTTCCAGAATCGATATTGAACTTTGGCAGTAGTGTTTTTCAGTGTATTTCGACCCGCTGAATTCGAAAAATGTACTGTCGATACCCAAAACTATGCTTGGAAAAAAGTTATTCTGCTCCGTACGAAAAATGCATAGCTGAGATTCTCGAGTTCCAAAATCGATATTGAACTTTGTAAGTTGTGTATTTCAAAGTATTTTGGACCGCTGAATCCAAACAACGTGATGTCGATCGTCCAAACTATGCTTGAAAAAAAGTTATTTCGCTCCCACGAAAAATGCATACCTGAGATTTTCCAGTTCCAGAATCGATATGAAACTTTGGCAGTAGTGTTTTTTGGTATATTCCGACCCGCTGAATTCAAAAAATGTACTGTTGATAGCCAAAACTATGCTTGGAAAAAAGTTATTTCGCTCCGTACGAAAAATGCATACCTGAAATTCTCTAGTTCCAGAATCGATATTGAACTTTGGCAGTAGTGTTTTTCAGTGTATTTCGACCCGCTGAATACAAAAAATGTACTGTCGATGTGTAAAACTATGCTTGGAAAAAAGTTATTCTGCTCCGTACGGAAAATGCATACCTGAGATTTTCTAGTTCCAAAATCGATATTGAACTTTGAAAGTAGCGTTTTTTGGTGTATTTTGACCCGCTGAATTCAAACAACGTACTGTCGATGGTCAAAACTATGCTTGGAAAAAAGTTATTTTGCTCCGTACTGAAAATGCATACCTGAGATTTTCTAGTTCCAAAATCGATATTGAACTTTGAAAGTAGTGTTTTTTGGTGTATTTTGACCCGCTGAATTCAAACAACGTACTGTCGATGGTCAAAACCATGCTCGGAAAAAATTTATTTTGCTCCGTACGAAAAATGCATACCTGAGATCTTCTAGTTCCAGAATTGATATTAAACTTTGGCAGTAGTGTTTTTTGGTGTATTTTGACCCGCTGAATCCAAAAAATGTACTGCTTGAATTGAAAATTCTACCGAAAAAAAAATCATGTTTCGCAATACGAAAACGTATGCCCGAGATTCTCGTCTCTCAGAATCAATATCAAACTTTTATAGGTGTCTTTTCCGGTGTATTTCGACCCGCTGAATTCGAAAAACATACTGTCGATGGTCAAAACTATGCTTGAAAAAAAGTTATTCCGCTCCTCACGGAAAATGCATACCTGAGATTTTCTAGATCCAGAATCGATATTGAACTTTGGCAGTAGTGTTTTCCAGTGTATTTCGACCCGCTGAATTCAAAAAATGTACTGTCCATAGCCGAAACTATGCTTGGAAAAAAGTTATTTTGCTCCGTACGAAAAATGCATACCTGAGATTCTCCAGTTCCAAAATCGATATTGAACTTTGAAAGTATTGTTTTTCAGTGTATTTTGACCCGCTGAATCCAAACAACGTACTGTCGATCGTCAAAACTATGCTTGGAAAAAAGTTATTTTGCTCCGTACGAAAAATGCATACCTGAGATCTTCTAGTTCCAGAATGGATATCAAACTTTGGCAGTAGTGTTTTTTGGTGTATTTTGACCCGCTGAATCCAAAAAATGTACTGCTTGAATTGAAAATTCTACCGAAAAAAAAAATCATGTTTCGCAACACGAAAACGTATGTCCGAGATTCTCGTCTCTCAGAATCAATATCAAACTTCGATAGGTGTGTATTCCGGTGTATTTCGACCCGCGGAATTCAAAAAACATACTGTCGATGGTCAAAACTATGCTTGGAAAAAAGTTATTTCGCTCCTTACGGAAGATGCATACCTGAGATTATCTAGTTCCAGAATCGATATTGAACTTTGGCAGTAGTGTTTTTCAGTGTATTTCGACCCGCTGAATTCAAAAAATGTACTGTCGATATCCAAAACTATGCTCGGAAAAAAGTTATTTCGCTCCGTACGAAAAATGGATAGCTGTGATTTCCTTGTTCCAAAATCGATATTGAACTTTGAAAGTATTGTTTTTCAGTGTATTTTCAACCGCTGAATCCAAACAACGTACTGTCGATCGTCAGAACTATGCTTGGAAAAAAGTTATTCTGCTCCGTACGAAAAATGCATACCTGAGATCTTCTAGTTCCAGAATCGATATTAAACTTTGGCAGTAGTGTTTTTTGGTGTATTTTGACCCGCTGAATCCAAAAAATGTACTGTTTGAATTCAAATTACTACTGAAGAAAAAATCATGTTTTGCAATACGAAAACGTATGCGAGAGATTCTCGTCTCTCAGAATCAATATCAAACTTTTATAGGTGTGTTTTCCGGTGTATTTCCACCCGCTGATTTCAAAAAACATACTGTCGATGGTCAAAACTATGCTTGGAAAAAAGTTATTTCGCTCCGTACGGAAAATGCATACCTGAGATTTTCTAGTTCCAGAATCGATATTGAACTTTGGCAGTAGTGTTTTTCAGTATATTTCGACCCGATGAATTCAAAAAATGTACTGTCGATGGCCAAAACTATGCTCGGAAAAAAGTTATTTCGCTCCGTACGGAAGATGCATACCTGAGATTATCTAGTTCCAGAATCGATATTGAACTTTGGCAGTAGTGTTTTTCAGTGTATTTCGACCCGCTGAATTCAAAAAATGTACTGTCGATATCCAAAACTATGCTCGGAAAAAAGTTATTTCGCTCCGTACGAAAAATGGATAGCTGTGATTTCCTTGTTCCAAAATCGATATTGAACTTTGAAAGTATTGTTTTTCAGTGTATTTTCAACCGCTGAATCCAAACAACGTACTGTCGATCGTCAGAACTATGCTTGGAAAAAAGTTATTCTGCTCCGTACGAAAAATGCATACCTGAGATCTTCTAGTTCCAGAATCGATATTAAACTTTGGCAGTAGTGTTTTTTGGTGTATTTTGACCCGCTGAATCCAAAAAATGTACTGTTTGAATTCAAATTACTACTGAAGAAAAAATCATGTTTTGCAATACGAAAACCCCAGCAAACACAGTTACATAACATTTGCATAACGGTAATGCTTCGTGGTGTACCATGTAACATAACATCAGTATCACACCTGTGTAACATGGGAGTTAGAATTTCCCACTCACTGGTAGTATAGTTGGTGCATAACGAACGTGTAACATTGTTACATCACAAGTTGTCGCTGTTATATAACAGCAACATGTTCGTTACTCTATGATAAATGTAGCTGTTATATAACAGCAATACGTTCGTTACACCGAAATTGTTGTGGATTTCAGATAATTACAATACCGTCAGTATACTTGATATAGGTATATAATATGTTTATTGAACTTATAATATATTATGTTTTCGAAAATAAGACGCAGTATAAGTCTTATTTACATATTTATCATATTATTATTATTAGTTATTATTGTTATTATCACATATAGATGTATATAACTATATATATATATATATATATAAATGTGTCAACCATATAGATTGGAACCACTGACTTTTTGGGCGCCTAGTTACTATCCTGCCCATACTCCGTTTGTCGTAGCACCCGGGTGCGTACTAGCACGTTGTTGGGTTGGGTTGGGTTGGTATATGCCAAATTTTCGGGGGCCCCAACATCGTATCAACAGGTCGATGTCCTCGAAATATGCATTAGATGAGAAAATTGTTTGGGGACAGTCCTCAAAGTATCCAGGTGTCCCCGAAATAGTCAATATATCAGACAATTTCTATACTCTCTGGTCTCAATGTATATGAATAACATATTTATATATATATATATATATATATTTGCACTTTTCTTATATCGGATATATCAATTTTCTGCTGTGCTCTTTTTCTTCAACAGTGTTTCTCTGGTTAAACGCTGCTTCCCGAACCGGAACCATTCTGCTGCAATTTTGTCAAAATCTCTTTCTTTGAGGCTTGAATGACATGAGCACAGCGCATCTGTATCAAATTGAAATTTATTTGTAGTAAAAATAAATTAGAAATGGGATTTAATTGTTGACAAAAAATAATAGTTATACTTTATCTTTGGAGTATAAATTCTAAAACAAGACAATTATAACTACCATAATTTTATAGTTGACGGCTGTTATACAATCTATAGATATAGGTGCTTCGAAAACGCCACTATAAACACACCGATTCATAGTTACAATACTCTTGCCAGGTCTATACTACAAGTATAATTACCACCTATTGGGGCGTACCTCTTATGATTCGGATAATCAGCAAATCGTTCACACCAAAGTTATTGTCCCCTTTGCCCTTCCATGTGGAATGAGCGGCACAATAATTTGAGAAGACTTTTTTCAGCACTCTTTGAATATTGTCTTTCGGGGAGTCTCCACCAATACGAAGCACCAGCTTCTTCTGCAAATCAAAAATAAAACGCAAAAAGATATACATATATTATTCCAGCTTATATATTCAAATACATGATTCTTTGTGTTTTTATTCCAAGATTGGTGTAGACTAGTCTCAGTATCAGTGCTTTTCTCTCAAGAACATATCCTTCTAATTGGATGGCAAAATATTTTGGACACTCACAAACTGAGTTACCACTTGATCCTTATTTTTTTGCAAAATATTCTCCAGGAATTCAATACCCTCTACATTTATTATCGGAAGGTAGTCACATATTGATTGGTATACATCCTGCTCTATACTACCCGTTTCCATTTTTTCTAACCTTTCATTGATTGAGATTAAATTCACGTTTATGGCTGCGAACATTCGTTCTACTTTTTTAAAATGTTCTAGAACATAAAGATGATAAAATGACATTAGAATTCAAAAATCTAAGATATTGGAAGATATCGGATAATCGACGATATTTGAATAATCATAATTTCGACCGACAATTCAAATATATATGAGATTCATGTGATCACCTTGAGTTGAAAAGTTAGTTGCTCCTGCTTCTCTCTCTTGTATTTCGGTTGCAGTTATGTTTTTTACTGGTATTTCACTCGATGATTGAAAGTTTATGTTAGCTTCTGGTAGGGTTTCCAGATTTGTAAAATGGTCAGCCTTTATTGGTTGGTGGTCATTGGTTCGACTATACTCATTTTTGTAGGATTTTGTTTGTGGTTTGATACATCTGCAACTGTTGAATTTGAGTTTCTGTCTACTTTTTCATGTATTTTCCGATTCATAGAATGAACGTCTTTTTCGGTATTATAGTCAGCACTGGCCCTTGGTTTTAACGTACGTACGTTGGTGATAGTCGGTTTTTTGTTCTTGACATTCAATTTATTCAAGTTCATGTCCAATTGTTGAGAAGTTTCGTGACATGCCATTTTCATCTGTTGAGAGCAATCTCGAACATCTTAAAGACAAGTGTTTCGATTGAAATATTGCCAATATACTTATCACGTTTCAAATGTGTCTTATATGGTCATAAATCGTGGTGAAATGAATATGTTTATATCAATATATTAGTACCTTCTGTGAAATTACTGTTTTGAATATCAAGGTCTGTTGTGGATAAATCGAATACAGGTTCATCTTCGAACACTATGGGCATGGTTAAAATGTGGAAGTCGTCTGGCAAAGATGGTGGTTTCGGGAGTTTATATTTGTCCCCTCCTGCAGTATCACAATTAGTAAAATGTGGTATCAGTATAAGTATTAATGCAAATCAAATTGATGCTATCAAAATTCTCCTATAGATATAATCTCCTTGAGGAAAATGATGGTAAAATTAGTGAACTAATCGGGAAATCATAACAACCGAAGTTGACTGATTAATAATTGGCCTCAATAAAACCTTACAGTAGATATAATATGGGGATTCTGGAACAGCCCCCAGAGGCGCTGCAGTCGTGGGTTACCGACAGTCGGTAACTTGCCGATTGTTGAGTGGGTAAGTTACCATCCGATTTTCTGTATTACCGATCTCGCCGATCTGCCGCCAGAGGCGCTGCGGTGGTGTTACCATCCGATTTTCTGCATTACCGATCTCAGACTGCCGATTTTCTGCAATACCGATCTGAGAATTCCGATTTTCTGCACTACCGATCTGAGAGCGGATATGTTATCTGTCGATTTTGCGTCATGCGGGGGCGCCACTGCCGATTCGCGGGCAGGTATGTTACCATCCGATTGCCGATTATCCGATTTTTCGACCTTACCGATCAGTGAGCAGGTATGTTATCATCAGCTTGCCGATCAGCCGATTTTCCGACCTTACCGATCCGCGAGCTGGTCTGAAATTATCCGATTTTCTGCAACCTTACCGATCTACGGCCTTACAAACCACGCCTCAAAATTGAGCCAAACCCCTCCAAAAAAAAAACGCAGCTATAAATGTCGCTCATAATGAATGTGAACTATGCGGCGAAACGCTTTTTGTACAACCACTGAATCTTTTGTGCAACCAGCATGGTGCGCGGTCAGCCCCAATGAATAGAATAATAAATACTATCTAGATCTTAAGATTTCCGCAATACCTTAAGGTGATGGATGTGGGATGGTTCAAATCTTGCGTGGGACGATCTTCACCCCATTTTCCATCATGCATCCACCTGATGCCAAACTTGTCGGAACGCGCATCAAAGTCAAGCCGAACTTGTCGGTACATGCCTCAAAGTCAGGCCAAACTCATCGAAAAACGAAACTATAAATGTTGTTCACAATGACAGTGAAATATGCCTTGAACCCCTTTTTCTTTTTTTTTTTGTCCAACCGCTAAATCTTTCGCGCACCCAGCATGGTGCGCGGTCAGCTCCAATGAATAGGACAATGAATATCATTCGGAGTGTTAGAATTTTTCACAATCTTAGTCTAT
Organism: Macrophya alboannulata; assembly: GCA_949628255.1. Taxonomy (NCBI): domain Eukaryota; kingdom Metazoa; phylum Arthropoda; class Insecta; order Hymenoptera; family Tenthredinidae; genus Macrophya; species Macrophya alboannulata. The sequence continues at coordinate 26,562,735 of OX451208.1, forward strand.
ACTTGGAGTCATACACACGCCCGTTAACATGGAGCTAATCTTGGATCTGCAAGGTTTCGGACGTTTCGGGGAAAAATTTGTTGTCAAAGAGCTAGCTGCAATAAGCATTCACAGACATGAAGAATATAAGCAATGTATCACGCGCATCCTTTTCAAAGCACCATGCTCTTGGGTGATTCTCTCGAGCGAGTATAAGAATCTCAATTCGTGGCTAACACGGTTCCACCATGGAATACCCTGGAATGTTGGGGAAACGGTGTATCGGAATGTGGTGAAAATCGTGAAGGAAGTTGTGCATGATGCAACTTCCATTTATGTGAAGGGATTGGAGAAGAAACGCTGGGTGGAAAAAATCTTCACTGAAGATGATGCGATACCTGCGATAGTTGATCTAGACGAGCTGGGATGTCCAAACTTTCGAATACTACGATTGGAATCAAAAATATTTCACTGGCATGGCGACTGTCATGGGGATGTGCCTGGAGGGTACCATTGCGCATTCGAAAACGTTCAGCGGTTAAAAAACTGGTATTTGGGGGATTATAAAAAATCGCCTATATTTCTCGAGGATCGTAGTGGGGATGATGGTTTAAAAGCGCAGAGCTCGCGGGGCGCTGCACTCGTGCGTCTCGACTCTTCAGCGTTGATACAACCCCCCACAGATAGTTGAACACGTAACAGTTGCAAACTCGTTTGATAAAGGTAAGAATATTGTCACACGTCAATAATATTCAATTCTATTATAAAAACTAATTTCAAATTATTCATTCGTACGTGTGCAGATGGACTTCAGCAAAATCAACAACACCAGCCGTCTGCAGAATGATATGCTGACGAAAAAGATGTCTGATTTGGGGATTAAACAGAAATATGACATCACTGAACTGAAGCTAGTGAAGACGAAATTCGGCCCCAGAGTCTTGGCTACAATCGATGACGAATACGTCATCTTCCTACCAGCGAGAATCGGCAAGATCTTGGAGGAGGAGCCTGCTCAACTCGCCGATTTAAACAAAGAGGCAGCTGGAAAACGTCTTCAGATCCTCTACCTTGGCGGCCAATTTAATAAATTTGAATTTTGTAGTAAAATTTGAACATACATACAAAAAATCACTTATGTAATGGGATGGGTTGGGTTGAATAAATAAATAAATACTTATGACACGTGTGTATATATACATAAATTGTGAATACATTTATTCATTGATCCTTTTGGTTTATAATAAGCTTATTCTAGTTCTCAAGCATGCAGAATTCTTAAAATGTGGTTACTTTTTTTACGGTCCCACTGATGGGGTTATATTCAACAATGCGATCGTGTATGATCATACAGTATGCTGACGTGTTTGCTGGAAATGCAACACTAGTTTCAAATTCTAACCGAATATCTACCGGTCCACTCTTTAACGATTCATTCTGCTTGGAACAATCTATAGCAATAAGCGGAGCCTGTTTCAAAAAATTACTCTTTGACAAAAGCGGCTCGGGTTCTTTATCATAGTATGAAAATTGAAAGTTAGTATACATATCATAGAGAATGGCATATTGATTATTGGTAATATCGAGATTCAAATTCCCATAAGGATAGCACTGTGAGTTTAGGAAAAGTTTAACATCTCTGATGTTGCAGTGATCAAATTCGCTAGCATTTTTCATCGAATCGTTTCGACGTGCTGTTTGGAATCCTAGTATAACTTGTCTTGGCTTCTCTAGCTGTGTCGACGTCTTGACAACCCATACGTGTCTCGTTGTTGCAGGCAGCATTGGATACTCGTACATTTCCCACGAGCGGAAGCTCATAGATATAGCAGGATCTGCGGCTATATAATTGAGGATCTTGATTTTTGCAGGATCCGAGAGTCTGATGTATGGTAACAGCCACACAATTTTCTGGAGCGAAACTTTGATCTCATCCGCAGCAGTTTGACGTATAGCATTCAAATCATTGTTCGATCGAGTCAAAATCAACTCATGCTTTGCGTTGACGATAATCCGATTATAATCCTCAGCAAATCCAAGCAGAAAATTCATTGGTATAACAACGTCAAAGTATCCCTGGGTGTTAGCCAGCTTGTTATTGCCATCCAGCCAGCCGTTGTTTTCCAGAAGATGTTGCTGTCCGGGTGTGAATGATAAATATCCCTTCATAACGCTCATGATGCCCGGATTCTTATTTTGATCAATCTCTTGACCATTCAACTCGTAACGCATCTCGCTAAACATATGACACACAGCCATATTGACCAATTCCGTGGTTGCACCAACGTCGGTGCCATCTGCTTTTGTAATCCTGCCGTAGATATGGAGTGAACTTTTGCTTGGTAATACACACGAGTCTTGATTCTGCACAGTGATGCGAATCTCGTCATTATTCTTGAATGTAGACGATCCATATGGATGATGTGCATGCACTTCACAGTGAGCAATCGACTCATCGAATGTCACAGGTGCTTGGATTTTTATCATTTTCGAGATGGGCATATGCAGATATAACAACGAATTCTTATTTTCCACCGCGAAGTCGAAGTCCTAGGCTCTGGAGAAACTGAGCGTTCTGATGTGTCACTCGAATCAGAGATGCTCGATGACTGATGATGCTTGGACATATTGTCGGACTTTTATAGCTACCACCAGACTTTCTTATGCGCTCAAACACTATACCCATATTATCTTAAAGATTTCACATGCAATCGTATAGTCACGGTTTCGCCTCGGAAATTGACCAAGTCTCCGCTCTGATCAACTATTCTCAATTGTATATCGTGTATTGACCGCACGGTGATTGGATGGTAAATGACGTTTGTTGGCACTTCCACAATCTTATATCCAGGCGGAACGGTTGGGAAAAATTGATGAATCGTGTGTACTTGATGTTCGTTTATGTATGCACCCGTGGTAATATTACACTCAACACGCAAGGCGTTGACTTTGAGTATGCGAACAGGTAACTCAGACTTATGGACAATACCGCCCGGGAGAATATTTGATTTGAATCCAAGCAGTCGGCCTATGGAATTTTCTGATTCAAAGTTTACCGCATGATTACACGCGATTTCACTATGCAGCTCATTATTGTTAGCTTTTAGATTGACTGTAATATCCTTGGGTAGTGACTTTTTCAAATAACTTGCAATATCGTCGATTTCATAGCTACCTGTGGGTATTGTAATTATTGTGTCGGGTGTTTGAATACCATTCACGGATCTCTGCGGATGTGATATGTGAAACTTATTAAATCCTTCATCAATATTAGGAATTGAGTTGAATGTCAAGAGCTCTATGAGCCCGAGAACATATTCCTTTGTTGCTGATAACTCGATAGGCGGAAAATATTGAGTCCCCAATATAGATGATTCTCCGGAGAGTGTCAACGTGAACGATTGGGCCATGACTAATATCATATCTTCGATATGCACCTGTTTTATAGCTGTCCACTGAGAAACTTGAGGCACAAGTGACCACAAATTACTGTGTTATATTCTTGATATCTCTTATGGTTGTATTTTACGCTGCCAACACCGAGATATTTCATAAGATCTCCAGGTGGTTGTAAATCACCAAAACTATCGAAATACACCGCATCGTTGCCGTTTTTGACATATGCAACCCAATGCGTCCCCGGACCGTTTTTATCATCAAGATTGGTAATTGCAGATTCACGCGTCCTAGGTCCCGAATTGGGTAAATCATTCCGCATAAAAACTCCTCGAAAATGTGGAATTTTCATAGCTCTGGCATAGTTGAGCAAGTCGATATCGGTGAGAGCTCGGTGTGGCAGCTTTATTAGTTTTTTGCCTGTTTCAAATACAGTCCCATACCTTTTCTATAGGGTTTCAGGTATAATCCCTTTCCCAACGCAATTGCCTCCATGGATGCATTGTGGCGTTTAGCCTCTGTTAATTGATGCTTGTTAGCACTAACCTCATTTACGACTTTTGCTATACCTGCTGCACCACCCGCTAAGGCACCTGTAGCGCTGAGAGCCGCGAGAATGGGGATAAGGAATGGCAGGAAACCGCCGATTTTATTAGGGACGGGTAAAATACGAGGCACGTTGACTTTCCCTTTGGACAATGCCATACGTGCACCTTCTAACGCCGACAGAATGGCTCTAGGACCCGGCCTCATAGATTTCTTCGCAGCCCGAATAATAGATTTCAATGTTTTTTTCTTGGTCTTGACAGATATTTGCGGGTTGCTCCTCCGCATACCCATACCCAGTTTAGATTTTGCTTTCATTGTGTTGGTGATTGCCCAGGCGATAGCTTTTTCGGTTACACTTGAGTCTTTAGCCAAAACACGATTCCACGCTCTCTCGGCCAGCACTTTGTCGGCCTTATTACGCTCCGCAATATTACTATGATTCTTTGAGTATGCAATATCGTGTTCCTTGCATGCGGCATCTAGAGGATTAACACCCCGATCACCACGAGTTAACCTCTGCGTTAATTTTGTACCAGGCCCACAGTATTGATAACCAGGAACATGTAATTCAACCGGAAGATTGTTTATGATTTTATTTATTAATCCACAACCACTCCTTTGCCTACGTGTGCATCCAACCATAGTTAAGCATGAACTAACGTGAATTCTATAAAAGCATGTATTTTATACACGAATATATCAGTTCCCAGTGTGATGTTTACCAAGCATCATGAAATTCCACAATCAAACAACAAAACTACCCATCGTCAATTTCGATAAATTGGTCGAGCGGCGAAAGAAGAAGAATGGAAAACGACATGGGCCTCTACTACCAAATAGTGTGAGGGCTGTTTTCTGTGGTCCTTCTAATTGCGGTAAAACTAATGCTCTTCTCACGCTGCTTACCCATGCTAATGGTCTACGATTTGGAAATGTGTACGTCTATTCGAAATCCCTCAATCAACCCAAATATGAGTTCTTGAAGAGGTTACTGGAACCGGTCGAGGGGATGGGCTATTTTCCATTCGATGAACACAAGGAGGTTGTAGAGCCGAAAGATGCACAACCCAACTCGATTATGATTTTCGATGACGTAGCATGTGAGAAGCAAGATAATATCAGAGCCTATTTCTGTATGGGTCGACACAGAGATGTCGATAGTTTTTATCTATGTCAAACGTATGCTCGGATTCCAAAACATCTGGTTCGTGATAATGCAAACTTGTTGATCCTTTTCCGTCAAGATGAAATGAATTTGAAACACATCTATGCTGATCATGTGAATACGGACATGACCTATCAACAATTTAAAGATTTGTGCTTGGCTTGTTGGAATGACGGCAGATACAGTTTTGTAACCATCGACAAAGACAGCGAGATCAACGAGGGACGATATAGGAGAGGTTTTGACTGCTTTATAAGTCTAAATCATCAATAAATGACATACAGTCACACAGCATCGATCAAGCTAGCAACATGGAGAGCGCCAAGATACGTAAGAAGAATGATGTGCTACAGGAATTAGCGAGAGCTAGCGATATTATTCGACGTAAACACAAAATGATCAAAATGGAGAAAGACACCAGTGAGCAGGCTATTGGCGAAATGTTTAAACCTTTGGTAACACCACTGCATGAATTGGTGAATTCATCGAAGCAGCAGCAGCGATTAATAAAACAAGAAGTAAAGATGGAGCAGGGTTCGATGAAGCCTGAGAAAACTGAAGATTTTGTGAAAACTGAGAATTATGATTATGATGTTGACAATGATGATTATGATGCGTATCAAAGTGCGAATGAGGATACCCTTGTAGCTAACACAGCTATTGAAGACAATAATGGTGCATCAGCTACCGCTATGGATGCATCAAATGATATCAACTAGGAAGATGATGATGAAGTTCCACCCGCCTCTACAAGCACGCCGAATCCGAAAGAAGGGGTCAAGACAGCGCATTATTTAAACATGTTTGCCTCCACCAAACAGCGTAAGAACTTGGATGAGAAATATGGTGTTCGAAAGTTGGTGCGCGGAATGAAGATTGGCAATTCGGATATCGAATTTAGCGATGATCTGATATTTGTAGGCGATAAAAGCTATGAGAACACACCGGGATTGCTTGAATTGTTATTCAAAAAGTCACCCGATCCCGCGATTGTGAATAAAAGTGACAGACAAAATTATATCAAAATTGTGAAAAAAACGAATGCATACCGAAAATATTACAACCCCGAAAGAAGCCCCCACGAAGATAGGGAAAAAAGCGCCAAATATAGAGATTACATTGCTCCATACATGAGCCCACCGACGAAAAAGGACGAGGAAAGATTCGGTAAAGGTTTACCCACTCATAAGATTGCACAAGGACGAAGAATGGATTATGTATACTGGAATGATCCTAATGAACTTGTTGATCGTCTTCGGTTATTAACGGCATCTCAAGCCGCGGGTAATACCAGTCATACCAACGAAATATCCTCCATTATTGAAGAACTGCGCGAGGCAAGGATTATTTATTAGCAACAAATCATCTTTAAACCACCATTCACCCAGTGACCGTTGAGCAATGAGCATAGACATATTCGGGCGGCAGCTGGCGAGCAAAAAAAAATTCAAACGCTTGGGTAGTTGGGGACCGCCAGGTATAGGATACAAAACTACCACCGATGGTCAGTACGATATAGAAAACAAACGATTGTGTAATATCGCAGATCCTCAGGATGCGAACGATGCCATTTCTCTAAAACGTGTTACGGATATTACACAGCAGTCATTAGCGGTTTTTGAGTATGCTGTGATAAAGGCATTTGCACAATCTGCGTTGCAAGCAGTTCATGCTTTCGAATCCAAACTCAATGCGCGCATAGATCAAGAACATACCAACCATTTCGAGGAGGGTCAACATATTTGGTCTCTTGCGACGAAAAAAATTGATGCTCTTACGGAAGATAATGAAGATCTAAATATGCGATTGGCTGGGGTGGAAAGTGTTCTTGAAAGATTCAGCCACAACGGGATGCTCCGAGGAATTCGCTTTAATTCAGACTGAATTATTCTGCAATGAGCATAGATATATTCGGTCGTCAGTTGACTGACGGAAAAATTGAAAGTGTGGGTATTCGGGGTCCTCCTGGTGTCGGATTCAAGACTACCACAGATAAACAGTATGACATAGGCAACAAACGATTGTGTAATATCGCAGATCCGCAGCAGCCAAACGACGCTGCGTCTCTGAAAAGTCTTGAGGCTATTACGCGCAACTCGTTTAATGCTCTTGAGAATGCGATCAAAACCGAATTGGAGCGCTCCATGAAATTGGCACTCGATGCTCTGGAATCTAGACTTGTTGCACGCCTAGATCAAGAACATAGCTGCAATTTTGATGAAACAGGTCAGCATCTTTGGTCTCTAACGAAAGTAAAGATTGAGGCTCTGAAGGAGGGAAACGAAGCTCTGGAGAATCGATTGACGGTGATCGCAAAAAACGTTCAAACGCTTAGCCAACACGACTATATCCGTGGAATTCCCTTAATCAAACATGGAGCAGACGATAGCCGACGAGCTCCATAGACCCGCTAGACGCAGATACTCCAGGCGTTATGTTGATATACGCGGCTTGGATGAGACTTGGCAAGCTGATCTTGTCGATATGTCTGCATACTCACGATTCAACAATGGACATAAATTTTTACTCACAATTATCGATATATTTTCCAAGTTTGCGTGGGGTGTGCCCCTCAAGACTAAGAATGCCGATGATGTGACGACCGCAATGAAATTCGTGTTGACTCAAGGACGTATTCCGAAGCATCTACATGTGGACCGGGGTACTGAGTTTTATAACAGCAAATTCAAAGCTCTCATGGATCAGTATGGTATTAACATGTACTCGACATTCAGCAACCTGAAGGCATCGATATGCGAACGCTTCAATCGGACGTTGAAAAATAAGATGTGGGTGCAGTTCACTCGCCGCGGGAATCATAAGTGGATTGATATTTTATCCGATACAATTAAATCCTACAACGACACCAAGCATCGAACAATACGAATGAGGCCGAACGACGTCACTGTGGCCAATGAAAAGCAACTATATCGAGATGTGTATAAACCTCGACAGATCAAGAGAAGTCAACGAAAGCGAAAGTTTAAAGTAGGCGATAAAGTTCGAATTAGTATATATAAGCATGTTTTCGAAAAGGGTTATACACCAAATTGGACAACGGAAATATTCACCGTGACTGAGGTGATGAATACGAACCCACCGACATACAAACTTACCGACTACCTGAACAATCCCATCTCCGGGGGTTTCTATGAGGAGGAACTCGGTAAGGTGAAATATCCTGATGGTTATCTTGTGGAGAAGGTCCTGCGGAAACGTGGTGATGAGCTATATGTCAAATGGTTGGGAATGGACAATATACACAATAGTTGGATAAATAAATCAAACATGTAATCATTTTTTAATAAAAGAATTTATTATGTATCAAGCATTGTTTTTTTCATTCACCCAATCCTACCGATAGTTTTACAAAATCTTCAGAGAAAAAAATTCTCAAACGTGTGGAAAAAGTTTTCTCACATTTGAAAAAAGTTTTCTCACATTTGGAAAAAGTTTTCTCACATTTGGAAAAAGTTTTCTCACATTTGGTAAAATTTTCTCACATTTGCATGTAAAGTAAATTGAGGATTATTTTATTTATTTATTTATTTTTTTTTTTTTCCTTTACAGAAAACCTTAAAACAATCAGAATTTTTTACAAGATTGCATCATCCTGGAAACCCCAGGGTAGAGTGTCGGTTTCACCAGGTATCAGTTGTCTTTTGTCATCACCCCAGCTTAAGGCTAACTTATTCTGTACAATAGTGCTAACTATATGCCGACTACTTTTTATCATGCACTGTTTCTCAACTAAATTCTTATGATCAATAAGGCATCGTTTGTAATCATCGAACGTGATAGATTTCAAGGTCGACCCTTTTACACCCTTTGCACGCTTTTTATCGGTATTCCCGCGAGTTCTGAATGTATATAATTTCGCCCGCAGACCGATAAATTCAGTCATAATTTTCCCATTATTCTCATCCTTCATCAGACCAAGACGTTTTTTATTCATCTGGGGAATACCGTAGACATTGTCTAGTGGGTAGTCTGATGTATCGAACATTGTCGCAACATCACGTTTGATGATTTCGTAGATGTTTGGTACGGTAAAGTCATATATCAGGCTATCTGTATCGGTATACATTAATTTTGCTTCACCACTTGAAAAATTCTTCTTTACATAATCATAGTGAAAGTTGTACAAAAATATTTTCGAAAGATCGAGAATTGCAGCACCAATGTATATTGGCTTGTTGAAATATACCTTGGTGCGATTTAGCTCAATAATCACCATGTCTCGATCGAATACGGTACAGCTATGAAAAGTTGGTCTTGCAATGAGAGCGCGCGCACCACCCCTACCGCCCCATTTTGTGATTAGTTTTACAGTCCTATGATTACGCACATTCTCCATAGTCTTGCCGAATACCGCGTTATTCATAAGCTTGTAGAAATTTTTCTCAAACTCGTTTTTCGACTGCTTCCGCATATTTGTATTGAGATCGATATATGGCTTCAACCACGGTGATTGTGCGAACCTGAGAATTCTGTGCACTTTCACCACCTTTAAACCCAATTTTACGCATTGTTTCAAATTTCGATAGTGTAGAACATATTTTCTTTTGGGTAGAAGCGTCATTGCTAGTTTTCTAATTTTGCTACCCGGTGGTATGAAATGTTCGGGGCAGAGGGGTAAATCTGCATGTTGCTTATGTAACATGGTTGGATAATCCAAGTCCACCTCGAGAATGTAGCCGATCGGTGAGTCATCAGGATGGGACATTACATCGGTGTTATTATCAAGTTCCCACTCGAATGAGCCGCTCGGTAAATTCTCACTCATAGCCGCGCCGTAAAGATTATTCACGTCGAAATACATTAAATATGATTCCGCTTTGCTTGAATCGAAATCTTCGCCCATGAATCTATTGTTTGCTCTAGCTTGTCGATTGGAGCATTGAGCCACACCGCCACGAATGCTTTTCTCAATGAATAGAATCATTTCAGGATCATCTAAAAGTTGCAGATTAATTTTCGTATGCTTTAGCATCGCATCGAAAGCAAGCCCCGGCGCTGTATAATAATGCAATGGATCCAAGTTGTACGTTTTGACACAGCTATCACGGAAATTTTGAAATATATCGGCTAATAAAAGTACATCTGTTTTTAGGTATAAATCGGAATATTCACCCAGAGTTTTCAGGTCGAACTTGGCCCAAACATTCTTCGCATGCTCATAATCGGCATTGTTAATACCCGAGGCGCTCAGCTTTGAATAGAAATCTTGTTTGCTGGGTAATTTCGTTTCATTGAGTTTTTCCCAAGAATCAATATATTCGTATGGAAAGACACCTTTACGAATCATCAAGCTAAATTTATCCTGATCTTTGTAAAATTTTCGCGTGATTTGCTTATCCGAGTCGTCGACGTACGATGCTAGCTTCTCTATACCACTAGCCATGAATCTGAGCGAATCTATGAATCTCAAACTAATTATGGTACCATCCACTTTCTTCGTGAACGATATGTATTTTTCCTTATTGATAGGTAGTAGGGTAATATCGCCTGGAAAAGTTGTGGCTAGAGATTTTATGATAAAATGAGAATCATAGCCTGATAAATTGTGAAAAACCACCGGAATTGTGTGCGAATCTTGAAAATTAAGATTGCAGCGATTGTGTGCGGCCCCGCGATATTTTCCCGTAAAATGACAATGATCGCGACATTTTTTCTCCTCAGGTAGAAACGGCTTCTCGCATATGTAACAATTTTTCGCGCGCATGTGACGATCGCGTTGCACTTGATTCAACGCTTCCATCGGTATTATATTCTTTACACGCGACTCTACTTTCACGGATAATTCGCGAAGCTCCGTGATCAGCCATTCAATGCAATCGGATCCGCGATGACTCTTAAATTCCGACAATGTGTCATCGTAGGCGCAGTGCATATAATACGCTGCACTATGTGGGGTATGTTCTTGAGCTTCTTTCACCCCCGGCTGCATCATACATTCAAGATCGGCATATACGACAAACGACACGGTACCCTGATTTTGAAAATTGGAAAATTCCAAGATTTTCTCCGTGGGAAACTCCATGCGGACTTTATTCATTCGCAGACAATCTTGCCGATGATTTTCATAGGCATTTTGTATGCTAAAGTGGCACAGACATCTATCACATAAAAATTGTGCACATTTATGGCCTGACAATTGTTTGTCAACTAAACGCGAAAGATTCTTAATCCAAGCAAAGTGAAATCGGGGTTCAAAATTATTTAAATCATTATCATTCGGTTCGCTCTTACTTTCAATCATTAGCAGGTGGATTGCATCGCTCTCAGTTACATTTTTACTTAGATAAAGAGAGGTGATAACGCTATTTTCAGACTCTTTCTTTCTCTGAAAAGTTTCCGATTCGATTCCGTATACATTAATGCTCAAATTGTTTAACTTTTCAAATTTTTCCACACAACGCAGGGTGGTGGGAAACTTTATACCTGTACAGTTGAAGTTGGAAATGTATCGTTTATAGCTCTGCGTCCTGCTCACACCCATGTTGACGGGATGTAGGGCGGCAGTGACGGACCACAAGAAGCATCGGTTGTCATCATTCTGCACGTTGACCACGGCTTTCTTTAGTTGAATGTCCCGAGGCAGCACGACGAACGTTGAGAGTCCGCCGCAAAGAGGCTCGTATCGGTTGATACAGACCACGGCGTTGATTATCTCAATCATACTCCAGCCAGAGTCACGTTGCTCAAAATCCTCCACCTTAACCAGCAGAGGATTCGTTACGTTATCGATGAACCAGGTTTCCAGCCCCGTCGATGGAAGAATCGTGGCGTTGCGCGTATTGAAGGTCTTTACCTCCAGACTAACCTCGTCGCCTTTGACGTTCTCAAATTTACATGAAATGCTCACGTTCACCTTAATACTTCCTTCATCGCGTAGAGTATCTTTCAAGCGTTCCATCGTAACAGCCTCAGCATCGCTCAAAAATCTTGCCAAATCCTTGTGTTGGAGATTTGTCACAGCTCCGGTGCGTATACGGCAGTTGAAGGCACTCTCCATATCATCCCATCGAACACGATTATGGATGTCATCGCCAATATTACCCCCAACAATACCCCCGCATTGTCGTTCAAATTTCACCAAGTATGATTGCAGCATGGAAATTGTATGTTGAATCTGTTGTTTTTCGGCAACGCTCAGGTGTGGACGTTTGAGAATATCGCACAAAAATCCGATATTTTGAAGACCGATATCGCACCAACGGGAAATAATATCTTTGCTGATCGGTCCAGGGCTCAGTGTTCGTAGCAAGGCGTAAGCATTTTCCATCATCTCAAGAAGTTCCGCGTACATTTTACCGTCCATGACTTTTTTTCTTCACCCTTCTAATGTTGCAGTTTCGTATACACTAGATCGTTGTGGAATGCAAACTGATCATTGGCTCAATATACACCCCCACTGTGGGTCAGTTTCTTGAAATCCTCCCCCTACCCCACAATTTTTTCTCAGTCGAATATCCAACCCATTGGCTGTTACGCTAACAGCATGGTGTCAAAATCTTTCTTCAAAAGAAAAGACCCTCACGCTATTGGCCGAACCTTTTACGACACGGTGGGTGTGAGAAATTTCATTGGTCGACCACTATGCATCGGGTGTAAGCTTTCGAGTTTCCACAGGTATAAAATGAGGAATCGACCCGTTTTTACTCATCACTTGTGCTCTCTAGTGAACATCGAGCTATAAGACGAAGAACCGTAAATATAAAATATAAATTAAATTTACAAAAAAAAAAAAAAAAAAATAGAAGCAAAAAAAAAAATGGCAAACGGATATAGATTAAACTTGATCGGATACTTCAGAGCGATGATGGTGAGTATCCATATTGGTGTTTATCGATAAGTGATCGAGTTATCTGAAAGTGATTCTGTGGTTAGATGTTATAATAATTTTAATCATTTTCCATTATAGCTTCACTACATGAGGATTGAGCGGGAGGCTGGTGAGCCGAATCTTGACCAAATTCGCCGCGAAGCGGCATTCTTCGAAGCTGCCTCAGAGCTGGAATGCGGCAGCGACGAAGACTTTGACCTCTTCGGCATCAGATGGATGCAGGATGGACGCTGGGGCGAAGATCACCCGGTGCAAGATTGGGGCCATCCTGCGTGGCAGATGCCGGGAGGATTATTGTCAATATATAATCTTTAGGTTATTAGTTTACGTTTTAGTTTTTGAGATTAGTTAAGTTTAATAATAAGTTTAATTTTTGTATATTTACCAGAATATATACATATAATATCGAATTTGATTTAGAATTTGCATCTACTTATTTCATCCCCATGATTTGAGAAGTTTTTCATGAAATTTATATTCTCATTATTATTATTATTATTATTACACAATTATTAATATTATTAGAATCAAAATGCTAAAAATCCACCTCCGCTTTGACGATACGAGAAAGTCTTTTGCCGTGACCAGGATTCGAACCTGGGTTACTACGGCCACAACATAGGGTCCTAACCACTAGACGATCACGGCTGACAGAGGAATTGTTTATAACAAATGATGATTATGTACCAGGGTAACTGATATATTCATGTATAAAATGAATGCTTTTATAGAATTCACGTTGGTTCATGCTTAACTATGGCTGGCAGAAAATCGGCTGATAACAGACCAGCTCGCGGATCGGTAAGGTCGGAAAATCGGCTGATCGGCAAGCTGATGATAACATACCTGCTCACTGATCGGTAAGGTCGAAAAATCGGATAATCGGCAATCGGATGGTAACATACCTGCCGGCGAATCGGCAGTGGCGCCCCCGCATGACGCAAAATCGACAGATAACATATCCGCTCTCAGATCGGTAGTGCAGAAAATTGGAATTCTGAGATCGGTATTGCAGAAAATCGGCAGTCTGAGATCGGTAATGCAGAAAATCGGATGGTAACACCACCGCAGCGCCTCTGGCGGCAGATCGGCGAGATCGGTAATACAGAAAATCGGATGGTAACTTACCCACTCAACAATCGGCAAGTTACCGACTGTCGGTAACCCACGACTGCAGCGCCTCTGGCGGCTGTTCCAGAATCCCCATATTATATCTACTCCTTACTATTTTCAAGTTATAATCATTATATTAGTTCAAGTTAGTTTCATGATTTCTTGAGCCTTTGATGATCTAGATATTGCTCTGCAATAAACAACAGTCTTTCTACGCCCATAATTTGCTTCTCATTGACAGAACTTATATATAGAAGATTATGTTTCAAAGAATGCAACATAGCATAACATTTTCAAAAACGATGGAAAAAAAAGTCTTACAATCAAAAATTTGTGTGTCTCAGAATTAAATTCATGAATTATTATTGGTTAGGCCCTAAATTAAATTCATACAAGATACTCCCTCCAAAATCATGGAACGCAGCAACCTGTACCCTACGAAAACCATTTTTTCTTCGCTGGACTAGATCTATGTTCAGCTAAGAACACAACAATCTTGAAAAATCATGAACTATCTATTGAAATAGTACTAATCAACTGTAAGAAAACTGAGTCATCAAAATGATTCCTCAGAGCATAGCAGTGATTTGAAAAAAATTACTTTCAAGGCGGGTATATCCCCTTGAACATAAACTCCACATCATCGAAGGCTAGAACGCTCATCAACTGGACTTGAAAAAATACAATAATCACAACTAAATAGCTGCAGTAAGTCTTTCTTTATAGTTTTTCAATCCCTCGATACTGATTTTGTATGTAAGTACGAAAGTTATGTATTTCAACACCATGTCTGCTTATTAAAACTGTAGTGTCTCAGGAAATAATTGTGGTATCACAAGTATAGTATCCATGGTGTCGAAAACAAAACTAATTGGTCTCGTAGTAAGATGTGATTATCAAGAGTGATATCTTGCCCAACCCAAGTACAGAAGTAGAAGTAGTGGATAAAACAGTATAGAGCATATGCGTAGAAAAATACTAACTTTTTAACATTTTCTTTGGGTATTGAGCTGTACTTGAACTGTCATCAGAACTATCGCTTACAACTGGGATAGTTGTTTGCCTTAGACCTCTTCCCAGTTGCTCCTCATCGGTGGTTACATAATTTGAATCAACTGCTCGCTTGCGTGCTTTATCCAAAGTAGCTGCAGAGCAAAATATCATATATCATTGTAGGAACGTGAAGACTATGTTTGGCAAACTTACAACAATAAGCTTCAATCTGCACGATAAACTGCCCCCAAGTTTTCGGATTAGGTGTGGCTCTGTTTGCAATTAGGGAGGTTACACTCTTTGAATTTTTCGGCCACCAACAGAGCTGCTTCTCTTGGTCATTAAATACCCAGTTTGTAGGGACTTCGGAGACAGTATCCTCCTCCAGGAATCTCACGACTGCATAGTCAGCCATTACTTGACTAACCATTTGAATTTGTTCAATTAACAAAACTGCACATAAAATATATATAGTAGTACAATAATCTATTTAACTTTATAGGTGTTGCATAAAATGAAAATAACTGTTAAGATGATTTCTACTAAATGTGGATAACCTAACGAGGAAAGTACCATTCCTCTGTATCGTAGATTTGACTAAGGCTTTCCGAAGTGATTTCATGTATAGTGAATAAATATTAATATGTATTAGTATACAAATAAATGGAGCAGCATGGGTTTTTCATATTTTGGCCCAAAGAAACATCTCTAGAAGTATGATCCAAATCTTTGGATACTGTCTGACTTCACTAATACATTATAATACTAAATAGCACAATTTGCACTATTTGCCGCACATAGCGATAAATATTGGATACAATAAAGTATCGAATCAAGCACATAAGAAGTTAATGATTATCATGCAGCAATGGAAATATAACGTGAGCGTCACTTTCATCAGATTCTTTAATCTTTAGGCATTTTTTACTTATTCTCGAAGCTGGTAGTTTAGTGAGCTCAGATAGGAATTGATCGCACACAATTGTTATTCCTAACTTTACAGAATTGCACGGTGTATTGAAATAAGGTTCTGCATTCGAAAAAGTTCTAGCATTTACAAAGCGAAGACCATTTTCCTCATAGATGTCACATATTATAGCTGTAGTTCTGTTATCTAACAGTACACAGTTTTCTTTCTTTGATACAGTGAATCCATCAAACTGCAAATAGGAAATTGGCTTATTGTGTGCGTCGTTTGAACTGTCAACATAATGTACAACAGGGTATTTTTTCGGATATGATGTTTCCACCGGAATTTGATTTTGCTCTGAAATTCTGTTTACAAGCTGCTCTAGTGGTCTACTACCATGTTTAACTTTTATCTTAATTTTCTGCATATAATTTTCATATTTAAATGCACTGAAACTGTCTAAACAACCAAAATTTTTGACACCCTGACATGTGTGCACAAGATTATGGACATTGTATGTAATGAATTCATATCCATACAGATCTCCATAATTATTGACGAAGTATAATATTAACGATTGTGCATAGTCATTTAAATCTACACACAGCTGAGAGTCAGCCAAAATCCTGGCAGCAATACTTAAACACATGAAATGTTGGTAGTAATTAGGTGTCAAGGCATTTTTAAACACAATTGGCCCAGTATAAAGTAAAAATTGTCTCAACTCTGACGCTTTCCACCGGTCAATATCGTGAAGGGATCTAGGTCGGCGTGCAAATTCACTTGTAATGAACTTTCCTAATTTAATTAGGCTTCCACAGGCCTCGTTTAACAAATCTGGTTGTATTCTTACATCTTTTTTTCCTTTCACCAAAAATTGTATCAAACGTTTCATTACACCTAAACACCACAAATGCATATAATCATTAGGGATTTGAGAAACCATTTTTATACCCAATAATTTCTCTAAGTGAGAGTCCCCAGTGTGATGCTCAGACTGCTGTCTGCAATTGAAAGAAGCATCTGACCTCAAGGTACAATTTGTCTCAGGGTAAGTAACTCTGTTTTGAATGAAATCACCTTCCTGTATACATTTAGAGCAAGCAAAATATCCTGAATGTCCCTTTACATAAGTAATGAAAGCTTTTGCTGGTGCGTCACAGATAATTGCATTTATTTTAATTGAAATTGAATTGTTGTTGATATCGACCCCTGTTCCAGAAATACTGATCATGTCATCTACAAAAGGTTTCAAAAATTCATTAGCGTCGATAGGTTTTTTCATGCCGTGATATATACCAACGATGAATGGTTCTGTATAAAAGTCAGCTACTAATGATGCCATTATTGGCCAGAACTGGCTACCAGAACTTTTCGTGAGTGGAAGACCATCAATATTGAGATTTATTGCTACATTTTTAGGGCAGATTTCGAAATATTTTTCTATTGAACGTTTTATAGTTGCTGCAAGACCAAAATGAAAATATTGACCACCATTATGAAACTCTAATATGTGACGTGAAACTAATCTCGGTGTTTTCATCAAAGTTCTAACATCGTTTGGTAGATCTGCACAATGACCATGACTTCTCAGAATTTTAAGTAACGAACTAGCAGCGCTATGTGTGATATTATTTTTGGAAATCCAATTGCATAAATCATTTTTCAAGTTGGGTCTAAGACTATTACTATTTTCGTGATCACTAATATTTATTCTTGAACTGCTTCCGCTACACATGTCCATGGTCTCATAATTCAACTCGTCATCAAAATCGTCTAATTCAGTCGAATCACTATCATTTATGAAACTGCCAGATGCTTCAATATCGAACACATTATTTTCATCTGGTGGGATCATAGAAATAGGCACATTTTCTAAAGCCGAGCTATTGGGAAGAGGGATCGGGTAATTACCTGGCGGCGTCTCATGACGCTGGATCTCCAAGTTAATTAAATGATTCCGTCTTCTTTTTGATAAAGTATGGATATCCTTTGGCATTTTGAAGGTATATTTGTATATACCATATATACCTTCAAAATGCTCTCTAACTCAACAAACTCTAATATATATATATATATATATATATATATATATATATATATATATATATATATATATATATATATATATATATATATATATATTAGAATTCTGCTATAAACTATATACAGGGAGGTCGAACAAAAAATGAATTATAATCTCGAACCCAGCGTTTTGTACGGGAAATGTGGCTCATCTACGCGACCTCCCTGTATATATACGTGTACGTTCTATGCCACACGTAATTACAGTTGCAGGTTAGGTCATGTGATCAGAATCAAAATAGTATTACATGCGTAATTAAACAAAATCAGAAAAGCGCGTTTAATAATCTTCACTCAAGTATATATACTTACCAGTTCAAAACGCCAGCAAATTCAGACACACTATGAAACTCACTATCAGCACGTGTGAGCGTCCGATGCTCGTTGATGTTGCGAAACAGACGCGAACGCGCGGGATTTCGTAGCAAGTGAACATAACCAACAAAAATATATGCAGATTATATGGCGGGAGAGCGCCAACTGTACGTGGTGTAATATGAATTACGAATTGACCATTACACGTATACATATATGTATACGTATTATAGAATACGTTTTATGACAATGAATTATGAGATTATACCTATATAAGAAATATATTGGCGTTCAAATAATCATACGGAAACGTTTAATACCTATATTATATGTGTGTATGTGTATTTTAATATATATAGATGTATCCATAATATATAGGGTCAACGCTATAGTTGTATATACCTAGAAGATAACACTGTTCTTTAATTGTCATAGCTTTAAATGAATACATAACGTTCATGGATCCGTTATGCTGCATTTGTGATATCACATTTGTTACATCAAACTAACTTCATGAGGAGCCAAAATATATAACAGTTATGTCACCGTTATCTTACATTTTTTATGTTACTTTGCTACCTTGAATATAACATAACAGTTATATACTGTTACATTTTGTGTTTGCTGGGACGTATGCCCGACATTCTCGTCTTTCAGAATCAATCAGAAATATCAAACTTCGATAGGTGTGTTTTCCGGTGTATTTTGACCCGCTGAATCCAAAAGATGTACTGCTTGAATTCAGAATTCTACTGAAAAAAAAATCATATTTTGCAATACGAAAACGTATGCCCGAGATTCTCGTCTTTCAGAATCAATATCAAACTTTGATAGGTGTGTTTTCCGGTGTATTTTGAGCCGCTGAATTCAAAAAACATACTGTCAATGGTCGAAACTCTGCTTGGAAAAAAGTAATTTCGCTCCATACGGAAAATTCATACCTGAGATTTTCTCGTTCCGGAATCGATGTTTAACTTTGGCAGTAGTGTTTTTTCGTCTATTTTGACCCGCTGAATGCAAAAAATGTACCGTTTGAATTCAAATTTCTACTGAAAGAAAAATCATGTTTTGCAATACGAAAACGTATGCCCGAGATTCTCGTCTTTCAGAATCACTCAGAAATATCAAACTTCGATAGGTGTGTTTTCCGGTGTATTTTGACCCGCTGAATCCAAGAGATGTACTGCTTGAATTCAGAATTCTACTGAAAAAAAAATCATATTTTGCAATACGAAAACGTACGCCCGAGATTCTCGTCTTTCAGAATCAATATCAAACTTTGATAGGTGTGTTTTCCAGTGTATTTTGAGCCGCTGAATTCAAAAATCATACTGTCAATGGTCGAAACTCTGCTTGGAAAGAAGTAATTTCGCTCCATACGGAAAATTCATACCTGAGATTTTCTGGTTCCAGAATCGATATTGAACTTTGGAAGTAGCATTTTTCAGTGTATTTTGACCGGCTGAATTCAAAAAACGTTCTGTCGATGGTCAAAACTATGCTTGGAAAAAAGTTATTTTGCTCGGTACGAAAAAGGCATACCTGAGATTCTCTAGTTCCAAAATCGATGTTGGACTGTAGAAGTAGTGTTTTTCAGTGTATTTTGACCCGCTGAATTTAAAAAACGTACTGTTTGAATTCAAATTTCTACTGAAGAAAAAATCATGTTTTGAAATACGAAAACGTATGACCGACATTCTCGTCTTTCAGAATCAATCAGAAATATCAAACTTCGATAGGTGTGTTTTCCGGTGTATTTTGACCCGCTGAATCCAAAAGATGTACTGCTTGAATTCAGAATTCTACTGAAAAAAAAATCATAGTTTGCAATACGAAAACGTATGACCGACATTCTCGTCTTTCAGAATCAATCAGAAATATCAAACTTCGATAGGTGTGTTTTCCGGTGTATTTTGACCCGCTGAATCCAAAAGATGTACTGCTTGAATTCAGAATTCTACTGAAAAAAAAATCATATTTTGCAATACGAAAACGTACGCCCGAGATTCTCGTCTTTCAGAATCAATATCAAACTTTGATAGGTGTGTTTCCGGTGTATTTTGAGCCGCTGAATTCAAAAAACATACTGTCAATGGTCGAAACTCTGCTTGGAAAAAAGTTATTTCGCTCCATACGGAAAATTCATACCTGAGATTTTCTGGTTCCAGAATCGATATTGAACTTTGGCAGTAGCATTTTTCAGTGTATTTCGACCCGCTGAATTCAAAAACGTTCTGTCGATGGTCAAAACTATGCTTGGAAAAAAGTCATTTTGCTCCGTACGAAAACTGCATACCTGAGATTTTCTAGTTCAAGAATCAATATCAAACTTTGGCAGTAGTGTTTTATGGTGTATTTTGACCCGCTGAATCCAAAATATGTACTGTTCGAATACAAATTTCTACTGAAAAAAAAATCATATTTTGCGATACGAAAACGTATGCCCGAGATTTTCGTTTTTCAGAATCAATATCAAAGATTGATAGGTATGTTTTCCTGTGTTTTTTGAGACGCTGAACTCAAAAAACATACTGTCGATGGTCGAAACTATGCTTGGAAAAAAGTTATTTCGCTCCGTACGGAAAATGCATACCTGAGATTTTCTAGTTCAAGAATCGATATTAAACTTTGGCAGTAGTGTTTTTTGGTGTATTTTGCCCCGCTGAATCCAAAAAATGAACTGTTTGAATTCAAATTTCTACTGAAAAAAAAATCATATTTTGCAATACGAAAACGTATGCCCGAGATTCTCGTCTTTCAGAATCAATATCAAACTTTGATAGGTGTGTTTTCCGGTGTATTTTGACCGGCTGAATCCAAAAAATGTACTGCTTAAATTCAGAATTCTGCTGAAAAAAAAATAATGTTTTGCAATACGAAAACGTATGCCCGAGATTCTCGTCTTTCAGAATGAATATCAAACTTTGATAGGTGTGTCATCCGGTGTATTTTAAGCCGCTGAATTCAAAAAACATACTGTCGATGAACGAAACTATGCTTGGAAAAAAGTTATTTTGCTCCGTACGGAAAATGCATACCTGAGATTTTCTAGTTCCAAAATCGATATTGAACTTTGAAAGTAGTGTTTTTTGGTGTATTTTGACCCGCTGAATTCAAACAACATACTGTCGATGGTCAAAACCATGCTTGGAAAAAATTTGTTTGCTCCGTACGAAAAATGCATACCTGAGATCTTCTAGTTCCAGAATCGATATTAAACTTTGGCAGTAGTGTTTTTTAGTGTATTTTGACCCGCTGAATCCAAAAAATGTACTGCTTGAATTGAAAATTCTACCGAAATAAAAATCATGTTTCGCAATACGAAAACGTATGCCCGAGATTTTCGTCTCTCAGAATCAATATCAAACTTTTATAGGTGTGTTTTCCGGTGCATTTCGATCCGCTGAATTCAAAAAACATACTGTCGATGGTCGAAACTATGCTCGGAAAAAAGTTATTCCGCTCCGTACGGAAAATGCATACCTGAGATTTTCTAGTTCCAGAATCGATATTGAACTTTGGCAGTAGCGTTTTTCAGTGTATTTCGACCCGCTGAATTCAAAAAATGTACTGTCGATACCAAAGACTATGCTTGGAAAAAAGTTATTTTGCTCCGTACGGAAACTGCATACCTGAGATTCTCTAGTTCCAAAATCGATATTGAACTTTGGAAGTAGTGTTTTTCAGTGTATTTTGACCCGCTGAATTCAAAAAACATACTGTCGATGGTCGAAACTAGCTTGGAAAAAAGTTATTTCGCTCCCGGGTTCTTGGTCAACGCGTGTTAGTGCACACGTACACGCACACACACGTGCATGCCTCCACCGTGTCCGTGTGAGGGTGGTGGAAGGGGGTTGATAGGACGACGTCATGTTCGCTGATGCCTGCTGGCTTGTTCAGACCTGTCAAAATGACGTCACACGCCTAGAGATGGCGGCACGCACCCTTAATATAACGTCACACACCCTTAATATGATGTCACACACCCTAAAATTGACGTCACGCGCCCTCAGTATGACGTCACATACCCTCATTCTAACCCCTGCTTCCAGAAGCTTCCTCGAGGTCAAGTTCCTGGAATTTTTCGGCACCCTGTGAGATTTGATACGCCTGCGAATCGCGCGCAAACACTTGCAGATGCAAGTCCTAGCTAATGATTCGTGGAATTTCCAAAACAAACGGGTCTTGGAATTTTTCGGCACCCTGTTGGAAGTTTTTGAGGGATCGAGTTACTTTGCGTGTTAAGATGCAAAATTATCATAAGATTCTCAGAAAATTAGTTCTCGGAAAGACTCTGGAAGGTTCTAGATTTTTAGGAATTAGTGGAGGGGTTGTTAGCTATAAAAGGGTAAAAATTTGCCATGGGACATCTCATTCTACCATCATTTCTCGAATGGTTCAAACCACTTTTAAACGTCGTGAATTGAAAGTGCGACTTGAGCTGCTCATAAAGAACATCAACGAGGTGAATAGCTTGATCCATACAAGATCAGAAATCAACCGTCTCACGAAGAAACTTGAAACCATAAAGATTTGACTAAAAAACATGGATCTCTCTGCAATTAACAAATTGGGTTGCTTGGAAGAATTCCTACCGACGAAGAAATTAAGTGATCTGCAGGTGTTCGAAAACTATCCCATTACCGATCTTCGACAAGTTCAAACCAAATTTGGAGTCAGGATAGTGGTGGATGTGGACAACAGATTTTGCAACTTCTTACCGGCTCGAATGGCGAAAATTTTGAAGGATGACAACAACTTGCTGCAGAAACTGAGAGAAGCTGCTGATGAGAACCGCTTACAAATGAAGTACCTTGGTGGACAATATAATCAAGTCGAATTCAACCATATCTAAGTAATCTAATAATAATCACAAATACTCGAATGTAAAAGCTAGTTTCCTATACTCAAAATAATAAAGTGATTGATTAAAATTGTACGCCTTTATTATTGAATGACCTTTCTAGATATAGTTCAGTATTATAGTAAAATTCTAAAATATACTTGAATGTAAAAGCTAATTTCTATATTCAAAAATAATAAACTGATCGTTTAAATTTGTACGTCTTTATTATTGAATGACCTTTCTAGATATAGTTCAGTATTATAGATAATCCAACAGTCAGAAGGGTTGGTATATTCAATTAGAAATATATTCATGAAGGAAAAATAATTCAGGAAGAATAAAAGTCAAAGTATGATTTTTCAATATAAAATTGATTATCTCTAAATATATATTGTAACAAAAAACCTTTTGTCGTGTTGATCTTTGAGTTTAATTTTTAATTTTATTTTGATTCATCTATGAGAACTATCTCGGAGCTACTTAAGCAAGTTAACGTATGGCTAGCTAGCTTTTCCTTTTTTTTTTTGTCTACCATATAAGATCGCAACTGCAGTATCTTTCGATACGTTAGCGTAGATTTCCTTTTTACCTGTTTTGTTATAAAATATATCGCAACCTATAGTGTTGATATTATAATATCAATATGTCGCGGCTTCGGAGTATTTTACTACCCGTTGGCGTTGATCATTTTTTAAATCAAATCGCAGCCTCGGAAATTAATCGTCGGCGTTGATGATAATGGTTGAATCGCGGCCTACTCAGATGTTAATCGTCGGCGTTGACTTCTACAAATTGAATCGCAGCCTCAGAAATTAATCGTCAGCGTTGACTTCTACAATTTGAATCGCGGCCTCAGGAATAAATCGTCAGCGTTGACTTCTACAAGTTTGAATCGCGGCCTCAGAAATAAATCGTCAGCGTTGATTTTTTTAATTTATAAGGATTTTTTATAAGGATAATTTTGGTAGGATTATTTTTTTATCACACTTCGGAGATTTTATACTCGTTGATGTGAAAGGATATAGGTTTTGAATTATACTGACCGTTGTTTTTTTTTTTGTAATTTTATATGATAGCGAATCTTTTTGATTTTTAGGTATATTTGCAAAGCCTACTGGCTGATCTTGCTTCTTGGATTTTTGAACTTCCATTGAGCTCCCGTGCGTCGTACGCTACGCCTTATATAGGAAGTGCTCACCCCCCTTTACTATTCACAGGTGTTTACAACTTGACCGTTACCAAGGAGTCATAGCTTATTTTGGATAACACCAAATTCTATAGTGCTTATGCCCTATTTCTGATAAGTTTTGCTATCATTTATTTTTATTATCTATTTATTTACTGTTTTACATAGCAAATCATAATCATTGAAATATTTTCACCTCATGGGGCCTTTACAAAATGAAATATTGTTTCAATATATATTGTTACAAAAGTGACACATATATATTGTATTGTATTGAGTTATATTCGAAGCTCTTATTTTAAATTAGCACACACAGACACACACACAGACACACACTCAATGAGCAGTTTGTAATATATATTGTTACGAAAGTGATACACCCCTCATGTAGTTCACATATGAGGTCTAGTAGTCATCTAAATAAAAGATGTTAACACTTTTCATATGTCTATCGGTTACCAATATCTACTGATTATTGTAAACAAACAGTCTTGTTTCAGACCTAGAGCTAAACAGACCTATCTCATCAATAAATATAATTTTACCAGATTCCTTAATTCATCTTTGGGTCACTTTGTTTCTCTTGAGAACTCATTCTTAACGTTACAAACCTAATTTGTAACATTTGGTGTCAGAATCGGGATCTTTTCGAGATCGATAAAGTGATTACCAGAGTTCGAAATATTGAATCATGACCTCTCGTCGCCGAGCTAACATTCCCACAACTCAATCATCTTCATCTTCACCCAATCCCTCGGACCAATCGGCTGGTACCCAGCCGCTCACCCTTCCTATATCCTCAGATTCCATGTCTCTGCCCATGGAGCTGTTCCGCATGATGATGCAGGAACAGAAGGAAGATCGTCGGCAAGACCGTGAGGCCCAACGCCAACAGTCTGAGGTTCTCCTATCCATACTTGCATCCCAACAACAAGACCGAGAGATGCAGCGACAACAGTCGGAAACCCTCCTGTCAACCATCCTTTCCACACAACGAGAACAGTCTACGACCCTCCAACTAACCCTGGAGACATATTTGACCTCACAGATAGCAGAGATCCGCCCCTCTTCTATCCCTACACCTCTCCAACCTTCCCTGACTCGGGATCAATTGGATCAAATCACGACAGAGTCAAGGTGGTTTGCGACACCACCCTTTGGGATAACTCGTCCGACTAACAGACCTCTAACCATCCTCGTTGAGGGAAATATTGGATGTGGGAAAACCAATTTCACTAAGAGATTTCTGGAAAATAAGGGAGTATTAACTATTTTAGAACCAATAGAAGAATATAGGAACGTAAAAGGAATTAATTTATTAGACAGGATGTACAAGGATCCTTTACGTCACGCATATCATTTTCAGCACCATGCTTCAATGGTCATGCGAGATAGACACTTGTTACAAACTTCTCTTCCTAATAAAATCATGGAACGGTCGATATTCAGTACTAACTGTTTCGTAGAAGCTCGTCGTCGTCAGGGAGATTTCGAAGACTTCGAAGCTTATCTTTTAACTAAAAATGTACAGATTCTCGTCGAGAACTCCTCCGGTTTTAAAGTAGACCTTATTGTTTATTTGAGGTTAAGTCCAGAAACCTCTTATTCTCGATTAATTTCCCGATCCAGAAGTGAGGAAGATCCTATTTTACTACATTATCTTAAAATTCTACATCAAGTTCATGAAGACTGGTTGGTTTGTAAAACTTTTCAATCTCTTCTAGCACCAGTTTTAATTCTAGACGCGGAACTATTCGCTGATTCTGTTTACGAAGAATTTTGTAAGGTTATGGATGATTCTCAATAACGTAGATCGAATTTTATATTCTGCTAGTTCTCGTATTTTGGGGTTACGGTAATTCCGTCGCTAACGAAGAAATTTCTTCAATTTCTTCTTCAATTTATCATTCTTCTGTCCCACTTGCATTTGTTTTTAGAATAGCATCTTTTCGGTGCAGGCATAGCTTCTCTTGTATGCTTAATTCATTTATTTTTCAATTAAATGATCCGAATGGAATACTACTTCCAAATGTTAGTTATTTAAGAAACTAATGTATTCCAAGATTTTCAGATTTTCATAAGATCAATCTATTAGTCTGAGAGAGACAAGGCGCGGATTCCATCCTAGGCGTATCCATCCTTTTTCCCGCTCCCTCAGATAAGATTGTTCCAATTTCATTATTTACGAATATAATTAATTTACTGAATTATAACAAACACGACAAATTGTATTGAAGTTTCACTTCTATTCTCTTTAAAAAGAGATTTTACTTGCTTTATACACATAAAACTCCCATTTGTCTTCCCATCTAGGTCGTTTTGCCTAACCATAATTTTGAAGAGGTTTCATTTGGAATGGATTTCGGATCGAGGATTTGGTATCGAGGATCAACTTCTTGTCCTGAACTCCTGTCCCATACACCATCCTTTCGCCTCCTAGTTACAGGACTTCCTTTACACCCACCGCTTGTATCCTGATCCTGCTTCCCTTCTAGTACTTCCTTCAAGAGAGTATACTTGAAGAGATCATTTTTATACTAAAAATTCATTTTGATAATTTTTAATGCTCGACTATCTTTCCAAGGTCTTTTAGTGTGGTTTTTTCCCTTGGAAGATAAAAGGCAAATGCCGGATATTTTATGGGAAAGTGTCAAATCTATGATTCATTTACCACACAGGCTTTCCCCAACTAGAGCACTCACACACATTTGACTGCTAGACTTCTATTTTCCTTTCAAGATTTTATTTTCGATTTTGAATTTTACCTTTTCTCTTTAAGAGTCGGGACGCCTCTTTTCCTTAGGGGGGGGGGGGGGGGGGGGGGTAGTGTTACGAAAGTGATACACCCCTCATGTAGTTCACATATGAGGTCTAGTAGTCATCTAAATAAAAGATGTTAACACTTTTCATATGTCTATCGGTTACCAATATCTACTCATTATTGTAAACAAACAGTCTTGTTTCAGATCTAGAGCTAAACAGACTTATCTCATCAATAAATATAATTTTACCAGATTCCTTAATTCATCTTTGGGTCACTTTGTTTCTCTTGAGAACTCATTCTTAAACGTTACAAACCTAATTTGATAAATTTCGCAACCTAGGGGCGTCATCAAAAGGAGTTGGGGAAGTACGACGAGTCGTTAAAAGAGAGATCTGGTGACGACCAGATATCAATGAATTGGTGGCTGTGGAAATAATGCATTAGTGTGCTGACAGAAAATCCAACCCTAAAATACTATCGTCTTCTATATCAGCGACGTAGACTTTATGAGGAGAAGTAATAAATCCAGCTACATTAATCTGAACAGATTGTTGTCCTAAAATTGGAGTAGTCTCTCCTGTAGCTGTTCGTAAAGAGGTAGAATGGAAATCATCCTTAATGGATCCTAAAAGATCCGAACGGACTACTGTAACCTCCGCCCCGGTGTCTATACCCAGAGACATTTAACACCATTTACGGTGCCCCAGGTGTATAGTCCGGTTTGACGGAGACCTCTTACTAAAAATTGTGTTAGATCTGTATTAGGGCTACCAACGTAAAGCTCCTTTGATGATTTTAGCCCGACTGAATCACCAAAGTCTAGTTTTTTGATGTAGAAAGATTTGAATTAGAGAAGGAATCCTTGTTCCTCCAAGATGTAGAATTAGAATCTTTTTGTGAGTTTTGGCTATTTGAGTCACTACTCGAGCTTGAACTTGAATTCTGTTCATTTTTGCGTTTAAGTGCGAAACATTCATTAATTGTATGATTAGTCTTCTTACAATAATTACAAAACTTTGGTAGATCTGTGGGTTTCTCGGAATTCTTATTTTGATCCCAGCGCTGCCAGGGAGTGGTTTTCTTGTGGATATCGTTACTGTTTGTAACGGGTTGTTTAGGGGCCTGAATTTGTCTAATTCTACCTACTCCTAAATATTGTTTGTTGAGAGCTTCTATTTCGAGAGCTCTCACTATCGCTTCTCGCAAAGAAGAGGGTCCTGCCATGCTTAGTGCATGTTTCAAGTCTGCGTTAAATATTGCGTTTATGAAACGATTACGACCTATTTGGTCTCTAGTCTTAACGTCGCAGGTTGGTACAGCCAACCTGGTCATTCTTTCTATCTCGTGTCCTAGCGTGACGAGACTCTCATCTTCAAGTTGTCTCCTATTCTCAAGTTGTGTCAAATGTAATTTTTTGAGATGATCATTCCCGTAACGAAGTTTAAGGGATTCACTTATTTTTCTGTAATCTTTAATTTCTGTTTTAGACAAAGTAGTTAAAACTGATAAAGCGGGGCCTCTAAGGCTTAATGCTAAATTCGAAGCCTTAGCAACCGGACCCCAATCGTTTAGATCTGCACATAATTCGAATTGGCATTCATATTCGGCCCAGGAAACGGAGCCATCGTAAGTTGGAATTTTGAGGTTATTCGTGGACCTGATTAGAGAGTTAGAATTTATCCTTGAAAAATCGCTTTCGCGATGGAAGTCCGTTTGAGGGATGGGATTTCTGCGATTTTTGTTGTTTTCGCGACCACTCTCGGCGCGAAAAGTAACGTTTGAACATAATTTTTTTACTTCGGACAATATACTTTCGCGGAAAATCTCATCTACATAATTAATGTTATTATTTTGGATGTGAGGCGAACTCGGATCAGCAAATCTCGAGGGTTGTTCGCTAGACATCTGTCTCAGACCTGTCTCTATAATTTCGTCCTGCGCCGTTAATTCGACGCAGTCGTTTTGTTCTAAAGATCGAACGATCAGCATGGTTGTGGCCGCTTCGTTCGATCTAGGTCTGGATGAACTAGGGGGAGTTCTTCCCTCATGGACGTGTACAGACCTTGACTCTGTCGTGATTTGATCCAATTGATCCCGAGTCAGGGAAGGTTGGAGAGGTGTAGGGATAGAAGAGGGGCGGATCTCTGCTATCTGTGAGGTCAATGTCTCCAGGGTTAGTTGGAGGGTCGTAGACTGTTCTCGTTGTGTGGAAAGGATGGTTGACAGGAGGGTTTCCGACTGTTGTCGCTGCATCTCCCGGTCTTGTTGTTGGGATGCAAGTATGGATAGGAGAACCTCAGACTGTTGGCGTTGGGCCTCACGGTCTTGCCGACGATCTTCTTTCTGTTCCTGCATCATCATGCGGAACGGCTCCATGGGCAGAGACATGGAATCTGAGGATATAGGAAGGGTGAGCGGCTGGGTACCAGCCGATTGGTCCGAGGGATTGGGTGAAGATGAAGATGATTGAGTTGTGGGAATGTTAGCTCGGCGACGAGAGGTCATGATTCAATATTTCGAACTCTGGTAATCACTTTATCGATCTCGAAAAGATCCCGATTCTGACACCAAATGTTACAAATTAGGTTTGTAACGTTAAGAATGAGTTCTCAAGAGAAACAAAGTGACCCAAAGATGAATTAAGGAATCTTGTAAAATTATATTTATTGATGAGATAGGTCTGTTCAGCTCTAGATCTGAAACAAGACTGTTTGTTTACAATAATCAGTAGATATTGGTAACCGATAGACATATGAAAAGTGTTAACATCTTTTATTTAGATGACTACTAGACCTCATATGTGAACTACATGAGGGGTGTATCACTTTCGTAACAATATATCGAATCTACGATATGATATTATACTTAAACTATGGTATAATTGTGTGTTAGAATATTTCAAATGTTTCACTGTAAAATATAGTATAATTGTGTGTGTGTGTGTGTGTGCGTGTGTGTAAGAATATTTAAAACGTTCGACAGCCGTCTTAGATTTTATGGAACCACCACACTCCTGGCTGTTATTCCACCAGCTCCGCCATCACTCCCCGATACTCCATCAACATCATTGTTCGGGGTTGCTGGTTTGCTGCCAATTCAATCATCACCCGAACCGACTCCATCAGCTCCTCCAATTGAGAAGCTGATATGTCAGCTGTCCACTCTTGCGGTAATCTGACGTTGTAATGAGACATTTTCTGAAATAAATACAAAGACAGATTTAAACCAATTTTCTGACCTGCGTAAAACTATCTAATCTTTTATGAAAATTTTTGTAGATTCATGTGTCATACAGAAAAAACACAAATAAATCAACATATGTATTGTAATTCATGACAACTTGGAACAAAATTCTGTAGTTCTTATCAACTTTTTGGTATTAATCACAGCATGTTACACTCACCTATGTTTTTTCACTTAAAACGCACAAAAAATTTTTCACTGCGCTAATTGATTGTTTGTTGGTTGAATGATTGGCTTATTGGAAGGCTGGTTGATCAGTGATCGACTGCTGGCTGATGGTTGACTGGCGGACTGATGGTTGGTGTTCGGTTGAGATTCTGAGTTAGACTGACGTGCTGGTATATGGATTAGGCTCTTCATATATACCCCTCATGTTTAGGGTTGAAATCATAAATAAGATAGCATGAGAGCCACGTGCAGTTTCGAGAACGAACCCGGTCCTGCTCACAAGAGTTGTAGATGTAACTAAATACCGCAGCGCAAAACTTTCGAACGTTCTCACATACTTATCGATGTAACTAATACGATAGCAAATAGGCACTGGAAACTTCCATGATAGTTAAATCATGAACCAAGTGTCGCTTCACGAATATTTTAGAATATCTTTCAAGAAAATTTTCAACAAAATGTACATGATAAACTTATCATTCGTGAAAAAAGAGTTATTCGGAGGAAACAAATTCTATCGTTGCTTCCATTATCACTTTACTTGGTATAAGTCTTAGTTTTGAAAAATTAGGTAAAAAAGGTTTCTCTGGCAAACGAAGTATAGGTATCATCTTACAAGATTCTTAGAATTCATCGGTAAAGCTAGCCTATAAAATGACCACCCCGGAGTGTTAACTGATCATTCAAGTTTAAACTCTCTCAGCATACAATTGTTATTAGTGAACACCAAGAAATGGATGCAACTAAATGTCTTAAACTTATTAGCATTATGCAAAATGCTCATGAAATTCTGAAAGAGAAATCATCAACTACCGAAGTACGAAAATGGATAAGATTCGTGACTCAGAATATCAGACTTTTGAATAAAATCTTGCGAAAATCCGCTTCAACGGTCGGGGAAAAAACGAGAATTTTGACCACAATTGGAATCCTAAAGTCGTTAAGAGCGCGGTTTGAGCAATGTCGAAAAAGAGGGGAAGGTGTAAGGAAATTGCGGAGAAGTGACAGGGTAAAGTGGGAAGATCTGGAGTCAGCTTTCGATGGAAGAATAAGAACGGGAGTCATAGCGAATCTGCAATACAAAGATCTGGAACATTTTCTGGATGACTCAAAAAAACTAATTATCTCCAGATTGAAGAATATTCTCCGCAAACAAGGAAACTTGAAAGTCAATGTAGTTTTGTCCTGTAAATTCAATACTCTGAAAAGCGGTGAAATTATCGAAGAGATGAAGTTCTTCAATACCAAAAACGAAGCTATTCTACCAGCGACGAACATGAATGAATGGTTCGACGAAAATGTCAGGGAGAAATTATTAGTCAAGATAGAAGACTTCCAGGAAAAAGATTCGGGATGGTCTTTGTCTGAAATTATAAA
Organism: Macrophya alboannulata; assembly: GCA_949628255.1. Classification (NCBI taxonomy): domain Eukaryota; kingdom Metazoa; phylum Arthropoda; class Insecta; order Hymenoptera; family Tenthredinidae; genus Macrophya; species Macrophya alboannulata. Next base: position 26,594,673 of record OX451208.1, read on the forward strand.
TCTGACTGTGGATATCAACAAATATGTACCACTGCGAGGAGGCATATCTACTTACACACCGTTACCCAAGTATATACAAGATAAGAAGGCGGTGGTGAATATTATGAACGACGATCTGTACTGTTTTCTCTGGTCAGTCACAGCAGCTCTGTTCCCGGCAGATATGAATGTCAGTAGAACGACTTCTTACCCACATTTCAGCTCAGTGCTGAGGTATGAAGGTTTAAATTTTCCCATGAGTCTTGATAAAATTTCAAAATTTGAAAAATTGAACGGTTTGTCGATTAATGTTTACGGTATAGACGAACGTGAAATAGTACCCGTTTATTTAAGTCGAGAAAAATGAGACAAGTCTACTATACATCTCCTTATGTTAGAATCTAATGTCGAGTCAAACGGATCTGATGACGCTAATAATACAATATATCATTTCACATGGATCAAAAATTTATCTCGACTATTAAGCCCACAAATTTCAAAACATAAGGGTCATACCTGGTTGTGCGATAGATGTTTGAGTCATTTTCAGTCTGAAAATTGTTTCGTAAAACACAAGCTTGATTGCGCGAATTTAAATAAATGCAAAGTAATATTACCGGACGAAAAGGATAAAATAAAAAGTACAATAAAAAAATCCATATATATAGGTATATAGCCGCGCGAGACTCGACGAGTCTTTATACCCGTACGGGAGCTAAACGTCATGGTGGGGGGACAGTATTTTCCTAATTTCTTTCGCCTCGCGATATCAGTGGGATTGAGATTTTTATCTCAGAATGTGGGCACGAAGAGCTTTCATTTGAGTCTAGCATCGATTGAATCGGTAGACGGAGAGCTAGTCTAGTCAAATTAGCTGTTCAAAAGCCCAAAATGACGATTTTCGCCTACCCGAAAAGTAGCTGTGGATTCCGGCAGAAACAGATGTCCTTATTATCCCCTAAAGTTTGCGCCCGATTCTGTCCGTGCGTTCAGCAACAATTAGCGGTTGAATGCCGGAAATCACTGATCTTGTTTGTTTTTCGCTTATATAATGAAAACTATTGGTCGGATCGAAAAAAAGTTACATTAAAAGTTGTAGATAATTGAAAAATCTATCGATTAGCGTTGGTCCGATGTCGGTATTCCAATTTGTTGCTTAACTATTGCGCTTGGAAATTTAAAAAAGGCGTTTTTTCCACTATTTTATAAAAAATGTTAAAATGCATTTGAGGAGTTGCAATTGTGGATTTGGGAAGCTTTCAACTATGAGAAACTACAGTTTAAATTTGGTTGAAAATAAGTTAATAGTTTAGCAACAATCTTATTTGCAACTAAAAAAGGTGTGCCACTAGATTGTTATTTCTTGCCCTATGAATAATCGTAGAGCAATGAACGGAACGGTTTTGGATAGTTAATGAGTTGAACTACAACTTCCAATTTTAGGAAAATCGATTTTTGCAATTTGAGACCTTCAAAAATGGCGTCAAAAAAACCACGTTTTTGAAACTAAAAAACAATGAGGAAAAAATGGTCGTATCGAAATGCGACAAAATGCATTGGAAAGCTGCTTTTTTTCTACGAATTTTGCCATCCTGAATTTTGTTCCACGATAATTTAGAGCCGAGATAACACTTTTTTTTTCAAATGCCCCCTCCCTTTGTTTATTTATATGAAGCAACGAGACCTCGACGACTGCATAGAGGAAGAGTCATAATATTCATAGAAACCAGCAGAATTTGTTTTCCACAATTATTAATCGTATTTATTGATGTGGGAAGTGGAGGTTCTTCCGGGACCGTTCGACGCGTCGCCTGGAGGGGGTAGCCGGGTAGAGCGACCCAGCGCTACGCGGCCGTCGATTCGATCGCGCAAAAAGCGATTTCAAAGGTTCAAACTGACCTCGCTGTCTGGAGAGAACATCTGATGTACACGTAACCGATTGTACACGGTGCTTTTCGTACACATTTATTATGTACACGCTCATCTTGCACACGCCGTATTAGTACACGTAATTGTTGTACACTCGGGCTTATGTGCACGTGTACATTGGTGCACGTGAATTAATGCTGACGCGAAACGTGTACATGGCGGTTTATGTACACGCCGATTCATGCACACGCAAATGAAATCGCGAATCGAGCCCCTTGCGGTGCGCGTTGGTTTTTGTACACTTGATTTTTTGTACGCGTCAGCTTATGTACACGTGAATGTATTGTACACGTTCATTCGTGTACACGCGAATAATATCCATGATCAACTCTTGCACACGCCTACTTCCGTACACGTTGATTTATGTACACGCCGACTTTGGTACACGTTAATCTTTGTACACGTAATCTTTTGTACACGTGAACTTTGATACAGGTAAGTTATTGTACACGATTACTTTTGTACACGTTAATTTTTGTACGCGTCGACTCGAGTACACGCGAAGAAAACACGGAATCTGCTCCGTTTGGTTCACGTTGCAACCGATGCCCCGCCGATGAGGGTCGATTGAACCAGGAGAGTGTTTGCGTATTCCTGGAGTAACCTATACCTGTCCAGAGGGTAGTTTGCCTTGCAATTCAAGACCTAAACTTAGACAACAGAAAATTAGGAGAGCGTCGAAAAGCCTGTCCAGATGTGACCTTTTTTAACTTCCCATTTCTCTGATATCAGAGAAAAGAGAAAGTTATCAAGAGACTCGGTAGAGTCTCGCGCCAAGTACATTAAAAAGGATTTTTAAACGCACGGCGTGAGACTCGACCCGAGTCTCTATACCGGAGAGACTGCGATTCGGCGGAGTGGGGGTAATAATCGTATAATGTTTTTAACGTTTCACCGTATTCTACATCATCCTGTAAACTATCAATTTATCTTTAGAATAAGGGTCTAAGCGGCTTTTATTCAACACCAAGATCAATGCGATCGGTGCACGGAAACCGATTATTTTCTGTTTTCATTAAATTACAAGCACTCGGTTCGATCAAGAATTTTCGTCTACGTCTCCGTCAACATAAGTGTAAAGTTGCCTGGGTATGTAGGGACATAGAAAAGACATTGGGACAGGGGAGAATACACGGGTATGAAATCAGACAGAGTTGCCGGTCTACCCTATACTGTAACGTGTTTTTATTATTCTATGATTCATGGGCACGAGTCCTATGCGCGTCGTGCATGCGCGATGTGAAGAATAATAACCTATATTTCGTGATGACAGCTCGGTAGAAGAGAAGAATAATAAGAGTAGCTGAAAACTTTTCAAATAATTATTAATGCAAACTTCGATATAATTTGTGAAGCAGAAATTGTTGAGATCAGTACCGGTATTTTCTATAGTGATGCTTAATAATTATTTCTACTTGTTTATTTTACGACGTCGAGTTTTCGAGGTTATGAGAATTATCTGTCACATTGGTCACCTAGCAAACACGTTACCTCCCCGTTACATAACATGGCACCCACAAAGCAACATTAAATCGGTTGCCTCACATCACATCAATGTAATGTTACACTGCTTGGTCACCCTCATATAACTAATTTCATGAAACTGTTATCTAACCAGAGTCCCACAAAATAACTTGGTATCGGTTATGTTGCATCAACCTTAATGTAATGTAACCTGTTCTACTTTGGTCTGACATCATGCAAATGTATATTTTACTGATACACGTGTATATGTATAGTATATGAAAGAAAAATCTGTGTAAATTTTGTACGCGCCCGGATAATTAGAACACATGCCACCGAGCCATTCAATTTTCTAATGGAAAATACACGTATTTTTTATTTATAATACTAGAATATTTATTGTTCATATAATATCGATTGAAAAAATCTGAAATTCGGGACACTTATTGCACATATTGAGAGGTTCAAAATATAATTTGTACAGATTTTTGGACAAAATAACATTTTAAATAAGATTTTTTGAAAAAAAAAAAAATTTTGAATAAAATTTTTCCAAAAATCTGTAAAAATTATATTTTCAACCTTTCAATTGTACAATGATCAGTGTGCCGAATTTCAGATTTTTTCAATCGATATTATATGAGCAATAAGTATTCTAGTATTACGTATAGAAAAAATACATGTGTTTTCCATTAGAAAATTGAATGGCTCGGTGGCACATGTTCTAATTATCCGAGCACGTACAAAATTTACACAGATTTTTTTTTCATACCTTGAATAATATATTTTCGGGTGGAGATTGAAAAAATTTTACCGAAGCCAAAATAACGGCCACCCTAATATGCATCCTGTTAGGTGGATGTTATATTGACGTTAGGTTACGCCTAACGATTTAAAAGCGCGCCAATTTGCTATACATGTAAGCTTTTTATTAATTCGAGTATGCAGTTATAATCAATAGGTGTGTTTTAGTCTAAGCTCTGGGGCTGAATGCCCCGATGTTCTCCTCCTTGGACCCTCCGAGGTCCTTCCTATATACAAGTGGGCCGTGCTGGCGTATGCCCTGTTCTTTGTCAATCGACACATGCCAGTATCGGGCCACTCAATGCCTCAGACAGTCCGAGGCGCCTTGGTGTTGAGGCATGAGACATGGAGTGCGTACAGTCGGCCATCCTGATAAGATTCGCGTCCCGGCGAATACGATGCGGTCGTTATGCATCTTTGAGTGCCAACTTCGACCATCCTGCTACAATGTTTACTGTGAAGCCTGTTAACAAACAACAAATTGATAGGTTCTGCTCTTCAAGATGCCTATTACCGATCATGCCGTGCAATTGCAAGCTTCATTCCAGTTTTTATTTTGAATTTCTCTTTTTTTTTTTTTTTTTTTTTTCATGCAGTTTCGTTACATTCTTCTTAACTACAAAAGCGGGCCCACTACTATTTCAGCAATTCCAGAGGAATCGCGTCTTTGACGACACCTAATGTCGCTGCCTGTTTTGCTGATACTCTCAGCCATCGGAGTCCCTTGTTTACTCGACTCATAGAGCGAACTTTTCAATGTACCCGCCTCTACAAGACCCACATTGATATTGTCGCCCTCGATTTTGACTCAGTGACCCTGTCACCCTGCAATTCGTGTTGACATCTGCGGCTGATCGCTCGAGGATACCTACGCCCTTGGACTGACCGCTCGAGGATACCTACGCCCTTGGACTGACCGCTCGAGGATACCTACGCCCTTGGACTGATCGCTCGAGGATACCTACGCCCTTGGACTGACCGCTCGAGGATACCTACGCCCTTGGACTGACCGCTCGAGGATACCTACGCCCTTGGACTGACCGCTCGAGGATACCTACGCCCTTGGACTGACCGCTCGAGGATACCTACGCCCTTGGACTGACCGCTCGAGGATACCTACGCCCTTGGACTGACCGCTCGAGGATACCTACGCCCTTGGACTGACCGCTCGAGGATACCTACGCCCTTGGACTGACCGCTCGAGGATACCTACGCCCTTGTACTGACGTTTACTGCTTAAACAATTCGTACCGTCAGTGCTCCGCGGTTGACATCCGTATCGGCGTCGCTCTCCGCCGACTCCTCGCTGTCGCTGACCGCTGTGCACCAATGCTTCAGTTTATCCCCTGGTACTATGCCGCTGTATGATTTTTGGGTCCTTTGAGCACCCTTAACGTCCTGGATCAAATACCTGTCCTTATCAAGGACCTTCCGTATTTGATAAGGCCCTGCATATTTTGGTAAGAGCTTCTTGCTCGTTCCGTCGTTGCTTGCAATCACCCGTCTAACTGCGACAATTTCATTAGCCCTAAATTGCTTGGGAGGAGCTCTCTTTTTATCGTATCGTTCCTTTTGTTTTGCCTGCAAGACTCGCGTGACGTCACTCGCCTTTTTGCGAGTTTCTTCGAGCTTATCGTTGTAGCTTGAGTCGCCTATTTCATTCAGTAACCTGACCTCTGCCGTGCCACGTGGCCTGTATCCCAACAAAAGCTCCGTCGGACTTTTGCCTGTTGCCTTGTTAATTGTGTTATTTAGACCCCACCTGACTTTGGTTACTTCTCTGTCCCATTTTCTTTCGTCAACGATACTGGCTGAGAGTGTATTAAGGATCGTCCTATTATAACGCTCTACCTGACCATTTGCCCTAGGGGTTGCAACCGCAGTCAACACGTGTTGTATTCCCAACGATTGGCAATATTCTTTAAATCGTTTACTGGTAAACGCACTACCACGGTCACTTATCAATCTTCTAGGGAACCCAAAAGTTTCCCCGATCTCGCTTATATATCTCTCGACAAATAACGTTTTGGTATTGGGCACTGCTTTAATAAATACAAACTTCGTAAACGCATCTACCAGCACTAACAAATAGGCGTTCTTAGCTGCGCTCTTGACAAACGGCCCTAAGTGGTCTACATGAACCGTATGCATCGGTGTTGGGACCTTCTCTATGGGGTGTAGCAAACCCGCTTTCTTCCCGGCTGGTTCTTTATTATACAAACAACCTAGGCAAGCGTCAACATATTTCTTAATATATTGCCTCATTGATGGAAACCAATAATCTGACCGTACTTTTGACAAAGTTTTGTCTATCCCGAAATGACCAATATCGTCATGACAAGTTCTAACAATGTCCCGTCTGGCTGATCGTGGTACGGCCCACCTCTCACCATCTTCAGTTTTTCGAAAGACTCTATTATTTTTCAAAACGTAATCCCTTTTTATATCTCTTTCTTCTGCATCTTTTGGTTCACGTTGAAGAACTTCATGAACATAGCTAAGTCTTCTATCCTGCAATTGTGCTGTTAAAAGCCAGTCGTCCTGCTCTATGTGTAGTAACCCGACGTTTTCAATATCATCCCTATTGGCGTCGTCTAATATGGCATTCCGACTGAGTGCATCTACATGAGACATTTTCGCGCCTGACCTGTACTCAATGCTACAATCGTATTCTTGCAGCTGAATCCACCACCTTCCTATCCGTGGTAGCAGGTCCCGTTTTGTAAAAGTCTCGCGCAACGCACTACAATCGCTTACGATCTTAAATTTTATCCCTAAAAGATATACGCGAAATCGCTGTAAACTGCACACGACCGCTAGAGTCTCGAGCTCGTACGAGTGATACCTCTGTTCTTCCTTGCTCGTCTGACGGCTGAAGTATGCCACTGGTCTAAATGCATCATCATGTTTCTGCATAAGTATCCCGCCGAAACCTAATTTGCTTGCATCTGTATGCAGTTCCGTTTCTACGTGTTGTTGATAAAGAGCAAGTATCGGTCGAGAGGTCAATATCCTCTTAATCTCCTCAAACGCCCGTTCCTGTTCAATTTCCCATTTCCACCCTTCGGATTTTTTTGTTAGCTGAGTGAGTGGTCTAGCTATCGACGCGAAATTCTTTACGAATTTTCGAAAATAGCTGGCAAGCCCTATAAATTGCCTAACCTCGTGCACGTTGTTCGGCACTCTATAATCGGACACCGCTTCAATTTTACGTAACCCTGGTCGGACCCCATGCTGTGTGACTTCGTACCCGAGGTAGTCTATTCGCGTCTCCAAAAATGCACACTTAGCCAGTTTTAACGTTAGACCTGCCTTCCTCATTTCTATTAATACCATCTCAAGTGCCCGAAGTCCAGACTTGACATCCTTTGATGGAATTAGGATATCGTCCATGTAGGCCATCACGTTAATTCCTCTAAGAGGTGCTAATACTTTGTTCATCATTCGCTGAAAAACTGATGGAGCATTAGCTAGGCCAAATGGCATGCGCAAAAATTCATACTGTCCGTCAGGAGTTACAAATGATGTTTTCTCAACCGCATTTTCAGAAATTGGTATTTGATAGTACCCTGATGCTAAATCTAAGCTTGTGAAGCGAGTGCTACCTTGAAGGTTGTTCAATTGGTCTTCGATAAGAGGCAGGGGGTACCGATCTTTCCGTGTGATCGAGTTTAACGCACGATAATCGACACACATTCTAACGTCGCCCGTCTTCTTGCGAACAAGTAAGATTGGGCTTGCGAACGGAGAATTTGAATCTTGAATGATACCATTATTCTTGAGATCAGCTACTATTTCCCGCACTTTCTCTCTTTCTGAATAAGACAATCGGTAGGGTCTGTACACTACCGGCTTGTCACTTGTTAGTTCGATATCTATTTTTGCTGCATCTGTTTTTCCTAACTCACTCGTGTCCATTGCAAAGCAATCGCGATACCTATTTAGCAGAACAATCAGTTCAGACCTATCTCTCTCAGCCACGCTACTATCAATGCGAATTTGATCTATCGGTAAATCTCTCGGTATAGATTTCTTAACGGTGAGGATCTGTCGTCCCTCCGTTTCCGACTGAGTCTCCTCCCTAGCTCCCCAAGCTCTAGCTACTACTTGAGATGCGCTAATATGCAAAGGCGCGTCGGCTAAATTTACAACTGGTATTAATCCTAAGGAAGTACTGATAACGCATCGGGGAACACAGTGCTCACTGTTCTCTTTACCCCGCATGCTCAAATCGACAAACAAGTCGCCCTCATAAGAATTATCTTTTACGACTACTCTTACATTTGCAGCGTGGTTCGGAGGGATCACAGTAGCCTCTGCAGCCCATAACGTGACTTTCCGTGGCGGTAACTCTCCCACCTCAGGTAGAACTGCAGTGGAGCTCTCGAACAGCCGCAGATCGCCGTCCCTTTGCAGTACCGTGATGTTGGGTAAATCAGTGAGTGGTTGACCCACGATCAATGGGACGTCCTGTAGATCGCTTGGAACGACGTAAACGTCCACTAAAGCCTCAACAAGGTCCACCTTCAGCGTCACCCTTGCGACTCCGTAGGGTTTAACGGTGCCTCCACCGTAACCACGTAGCGTTGTCTCCGTCGGCTGCAGGCTGAGTTGCAGCCGGTCCGCTTCAGTTTTTCTTAGTGTAATACACTCACTGCCTAGATCGATGTATGCCCTCATCGGTATATTCTGCAGAAGAACGTCTTGGAAGCGAGCATTACCGGGCTTCGGCACTGAACCGATGCTTAAAACCTTTTTCACATCGGTTGATTTAGTACTAGTGTCTTTACCCTTAGCCGTACAGTGGTAAGCGAAGTGCCCAGGTTTGTCGCAGTTGTAGCAATTGCCGTTTGGTGTCCTTTTTTTCGGAGGGTAGTTCGAGCGACCGTCGGAACCTGACCGTTCCTTCGTATCCTGGCGTTTAGACGTTCTTTTGTTATGACCACCAGCTGAGTGGTGCTTGTGATCTTTACGGTCATTGTCTCCTTTACTGCTAGATTGTTTTTCGGTATTATTGTCGAATTTTCCTAGAAAGTTGCGGAGCTCTTCTGGGCTATTAAAATCTTTAACTCTAGCAGCTGCTCGAATGGCATTGTCGTTAATGCCGTGGACTATGCATTCCGCAGCTTTCTGACCTTCAAAGCCACAAGCATTTACTAGCGCCGCCTTCTCGAAAAAGTATCTAGTCATGCTCTCTTCCTTATATTTGGACCGTGCTAACATGGCGGTAAGACGGTCTGGAAAACTTGTGCGGTCAGTAAATGCTGTAATGATCTTGGCTTTCCAGTCAGGCCACTGCATAGCTACCGTCGGTAGCCCGTCGTACCAAGTCCTGGCAAGCCCCCGCAGTCTGTCCGTCATGAAGCTGGAGGCAGTCATATCGTCCCAGCCGTGCATCTCCTTCAAATCCTCCACCTTTTGCAGCCACGTTTCGACGGATTGATGCTTTTCTTTCGGATCGAAAGTCGGAATCGCGTACTTTCCTTCAACAGAGCGGTGCGCTGTTTTGGATGTTGATCTTTCAGCCAGCGTGCTCATCACTTGCGTCACTTTCTCTAAAGTTTGTTCGACGAGCGATGACCTACCACTTGATTCGCTCCTTTGCGAAATCCGTTCAATTGTTTCGATAAGTTTATTAACAGCACTATCGTTATGCGACACAATCGCGCTGCGCGACCGCGATCGAGAATACCTCGAAACAGATCTATCGCGACGTCGCTCTCTGGTGCTCCCGACATGTGATCGACTACGACGAGAACGATCGTCGGGTTGTCCAGATTTGTCATACCGCGATCGAGATTCGTCACATTTTCGGCTCTTTTTCCCCATTATGTCACAAATGTACGGTAGGTAAAATACCACACACGTACACACACGACACGCACACACGTACACACAATCCAGCACTGTACACTTGCGCGCTCTAAAGAGTATTTGGTATTTTATCTATATTCACCACGTTTTATTTAAACTCTACTTATCTCATACACTGTCAGACGGACAATACGGTAAGGCCCGCGAATTCGTATCCCGCTTCTGAAGCTGTAAGCTTTTTATTAATTCGAGTATGCAGTTATAATCAATAGGTGTGTTTTAGTCTAAGCTCTGGGGCTGAATGCCCCGATGTTCTCCTCCTTGGACCCTCCGAGGTCCTTCCTATATACAAGTGGGCCGTGCTGGCGTATGCCCTGTTCTTTGTCAATCGACACATGCCAGTATCGGGCCACTCAATGCCTCAGACAGTCCGAGGCGCCTTGGTGTCGAGGCATGAGACATGGAGTGCGTACATACATATACATATACATAAAAATCCTATATGTCACATACCTATATGTCACGACGCCTGTGCGCCATTGCCTCGATTTTTATATGTATTCCCACGTGCTCGCGTGTTGCACGTGCATAATCGGCTAGTGAAGTGAATATATAAGCAGTGATCTATGTACTATACATCAATCTGTGTTGTGGGCCTTCCAGTAGAAGAAGTAACTAATTGCAGGTAATAGAATTATCATTTCATATTACGTCGAATTGCTTGATGAACCGTTGATAGATTTCTAACCTTAATTTGTAGAATTAATTTCGTATATCTGTCCCCTTTCTCTAACCCCGTGATACCTACAATTGATTTAAAATGCCTAAGGATATTCGCTACTTATCGAAAAGACGTAAAAATCAACTCGCTTTGGATCTTACTCGGACATCTATTGCGTCATGCATTCCGTCAAATACTTGTGGCAATTATAAATTTGATTTGATGATAGAATCTACGAAGTTGGAATCACCAAGTGAAAGCTTGTCTACATTTACCGAATCGAGTAGATCATCTCTTGATTCAGATATTTCTGACAATACCGCGATAGAATTAACTTCGGCAGAAAGTAATGGTAGTGACTCAAATAATAGCGATACACCATTGGATATGAGTCTAGATTTCGTGAATAATATGGCTGAGGCTAACAGAGATACAAGCTTCAAGCAAGACTTACAAAACTTAATCGTAGAATGCAACGTCCCGCATAATACTGTTAATAGGTTGTTGAAAGTCTTGCGACAACACGGGCATACCGACTTACCCAAGAGAGGGCGTAGCCTAATGAAAACATCGCGAAATATTTCTTCAAAAGTACAAAACTTGAATTGTGGAGGTCGATACATACATTTTGGGCTCGTTACAGAATTACAACATTCGTTGAAGAAATATAGTACACTCGCAACGAAAGAGCTGAGATTGAATATTAACTGCGATAGCTTGCCACTATCAAAGAGTTCTGGTAGCCAATTTTGGCCTATAATGGGATCAATAGAATCATCTGATTGTTATACTGTAACGCGTACAGCTGTACTCAACGGCTGTACCGCGCAACAGTCATTGCGCATAACAACTGACGTCACAAACAGGTATAAAAGGGGGCACGCTAGCCGACTCAGCAGCAATCTACGGCATAGCGCCTAGTTGTCTCAATCGCGTTCGATTCCAAATCTTAGAGCAATCTTCGGCAAAGCGCCAGGTTGACTCAACATCTTGTTCTCTTGCTTGGAACCGCGCTAAAGCAGCCGGTTACCATTAACGTAGCTTCAAACATACGGCTTATCTGGTCAAAGCGACAGATTTAAAGTTACATGTAAAATTAGAATTCATTAACGTCTAAAGTCAAATATAAAACTTAGAAGACGCCTTAGCCTGGTCTACCGGCGCAATTTCAACACTCTGTTATATTTAAACTCATATCCAGTTGTTCAAATTTAAATTCTTTTATTCTTTTATTCTCTTCGCTACTTTAAAATCAAAACATAGCTCAACATTCTATTTTACTTTACTCTATTATAACGTCTCGTTTCTGGACACAACACAAATCAAAACAACACAACGCTAGATTTATACTATTTTACTTTATTTTATATCGAGTCACATTATAATATTTCTCTTGTCATATTCTTTTGTATAACGCCTGGTTGCAACCAATTTGATTTATTTTGTATTATTATTATTTGTCAAATTATTGATTAAAATCATAAAATAACGGAACTTGTTCAGTGTCAGACAATCGCCTATCCTTTCTAGTCATCTCTTTAAACACAGCATAAACACCTAGCTAGATAGAGACAGCTTTGGCTACAGAGCAAGGGGCAGCGGTGGTATTCATACCCCCGTCTGACGGTACCGCTCAAAGTCCGAGTCTGTGTCAGGCTTGGCTTTACAGTCCGGCTCTGAAGGAGGCAGCCTTAAGATTTATCAACAAACCGAGTCTGGATTTGCCAGCTTTGTTTCGATAAAATTCTTCGGGTCTGTGAAACAGGGAGGTGATCTTGATTAATCATCCGGATTCACGAGCAGGGAATAAATTTTATGTTGATAATTTTTTCTAGACAATCTCTAAATACGAGGAGCTCCGAATTTCTTTCGTGACTCAAACTCACGCTAGCTTGTGGATTTTTAACAACCTTCTGTTTGTTAAAAATCCCGCAAACAGTTACATTGGCGCCCAACGTGGGGCTCCTCAATAACGAAAAAAAAAAAATAAAAAAAAAAAAAATATATAAAATTTTTTTCCTGTCAGTGAATCTGTTGTTTAATATTACTCAATTCCAAATTGATATACGGCAGCATGTCTGACAATGAGCCAACTTCCGAAGCACCTAACTTTAAGATAGGTAGCGAAATTTCTAACTACGATCAGGATGACGAGTTCGCAGCAATACTCCTTAGAATCGCTAATTTAAGAAAAGAAAACGAAAAATATGAAAAGAGAATAGACGATAAGTTAGCTGAAATGAAAACATCGCTTCACGAGACAGAGCCTTTTATATTTCATAAATCCAAAGATCGCGAAAATAGCAATTCTAACAGTATTGAAGAACAAACTCCTGATAACGGAGAAACCGGCTATGATAAAACGACAGATAAAGACCAAATTAAGATTGATGTTGCGAACGAGAATTTAAGTATCGATTTTTCTAGAATTACTAATGACTTTGCCATCAGCAATAACATATCCGATGACAATTATTGCAAAATTCTCGAAAGTAGTGTCAGCAAACGATTAGTAGAATCAAAAAACATTCTAACGAACATAGTAAACGATATCGAAGAAATAAAATCAATCACAAATAAGTCGAAACTACCGGACGTAACAAAAATTTCTTCAGGAAATCCGATAAGATCTTTTCGAATCCTCGAAATTAAATTGAGTAAGACCGGCTGCCTCAAAATCTACAATCAAGAATTTCGGCTTAGCCAAAGTAATGTCACAAATTTAAAGGGAACATTAATCCGCCGGGAGCCAGGGGGCACATTACTGGTTGACATGCCAGAATTTTTGAAGATCAAAAATCAAGAGAAGATGAGACATCGGATTAAAGCTGTGAAAAGATTAAGAAAAACAAGGAACCACGATCATACCAATTTCAAAATTCCACGAAACTGGAAGAAAAGGCGTAAACAGCACACTAACAGCTACTCGAACAAAAGACACATGAAGAAGACGACTCACGCTGTTTACAAACGGAATTCCAGAGGCGAAAACATTGAATCATAGACAAGAATCACAGACGAGAACACCTGACGTAAACACCACAGATGACAACATAGAAGCGTACGAATAAAGTCAATCGAAGAACATCCAAAAAAGAAAGGAAGAAGATCTACCAACCTGCCGATAAACGCTGATATCGATCGATAAATCGCGCATAACGTCAGCTTGGCAGAAGGGGGCAATGTAACGCGTACAGCTGTACTCAACGGCTGTACCGCGCAACAGTCATTGCGCATAACAACTGACGTCACAAACAGGTATAAAAGGGGGCACGCTAGCCGACTCAGCAGCAATCTACGGCATAGCGCCTAGTTGTCTCAATCGCGTTCGATTCCAAATCTTGGAGCAATCTTCGGCAAAGCGCCAGGTTGACTCAACATCTTGTTCTCTTGCTTGGAACCGCGCTAAAGCAGCCGGTTACCATTAACGTAGCTTCAAACATACGGCTTATCTGGTCAAAGCGACAGATTTAAAGTTACAAAGTAAAAAAAAAATTAAAAACTGTGGCAAACCGTTACAAGAACTTGCGAATCGTCTTCTGGAAGAGAACAAAATTTTGGTACCAACTTCCAATGTTCAACCTTCGTATCCAGTTGTTCATTATAAAGCAACTCAAAGCTCATTATCAACAAATAAATCAATTTCTCATTTACAATACAAGACTTTCATAATATCCAAATCAGAAAAAAACAAGTATTGCTTGCTGGAAGACAATTCATTAGCCGAGATAATTGACATATTTGAGGAAAATCATGTACCACGCATTTCAGTCAAATCTTTTTCGAAAACGGAGTCATTCTACAATTATCCGTGTGAATCATCCAAACTTGGTATAACAGTAATTTTCCCGAGAACCTTATCCGAAACAAAAAACATATCACCTAACAAAATCAAAAGAAAATGTATGAAATTGAAATGTGTAAACAAAACTGGGACTCACGTAATAATTCCACTGTTACATATAAATAATTAGTTTTGCATCCACAACTGTTCATAGAATTGAGAGAGTATATACGCCTTGAAAATAAATTGTTAAAATAAAATTGTAAAAATGATTGACTGACTCCGTTTTTATACGGCGGATTATTGTAGTATTTCAAAGTATAATTTACATCTATTTAAATTTTGAGGACTTCGCCTTAGATAGTTGCAAGCAGTTGAAGAAGAAGGGATTGTCGTAGGGTACATGTCGAATTATCATTGAAACCTTTTTTGAATTTGCAGGGAATTTCCTTCAATGATGTAGTTTTGGCCCAAACTAATGATATTCGATGAATTCAATTCTCAGATGGGCAATTTTTAGGTGTTTATAAGCGATTTGTATGCTTCTGTGTGGGAAAAAAGTGTGTTAACTTTTCCCAATAATGAAAGTTAGATTTTATTTTTGAATATGATTGGCTTGGCGCAGAATAATATCGATGTAGAAGATTTCCCGCAAATTTTAAAAGGTGTCAATGAATAATATGACATGTACCCTACGACAACCACTTCTTCTACAATCGTCTGCCACCATCTAAGCCAAGGTCCTTAGAATCCAAAAGAGCTCTAAATAACAACTTAAAATACTTGTAATCTGCTGTATAAAAACTGAGTTAATGAATCATTCCTGTGAAGCGTACCAGTGATTTGAAAAACTTATTTTCAAGGTGTATATACCTCTTTAAATTTATGTTTAGATTTCCAATGGTATGCGAATGCTGGAAATCAATACACTTTCATGTACACGTAACTGCTGGTAGGATTTTTTCAGAATCAATTATTCGGGTATGGATTCACCAGACAACAACGAAGCTTCAAACGACACATATGTAGTTATCAAATTTTTGGATGACGAGTCTGTTTCGGAGGTACCGAGATCCTGGATAATTCAAGGATCCGGTGTACCATCGCAATGTCAATGGCCTTCGAATGCTAATAATGTAACCAATTTAATTGCGAAGAACACTAAGCCAACTTCAAGGTGGGATGTCTTTGACGTGGAAATCATTAAAGACAAGTGTTGTGCGTTATTTCATTTATTCAATATATATTGTCGAGCATTCGCATGCAATTATAATTCCCGATGTAATAAAGCCCTTTTAATTCTTAGAGATAATTATTGATTATAAATTCAAATGAAACTCATATGTTGAGTAACAAAAGATCCATCATTATACAGCATCCCACAAATCTGCGAAAAGTGCAGCAGCTGATTCGGATTATATCACGACTGACGATGAGAACCTTGGTAGAGGAAAGCGAAAGGCTATGAGCCTCGCAGTCGAATTTGGTGTCGAAGGAAACATCGTACGGCCGAAAAAAGGGCTGAAAAATGTAAGAGCAAGAATCCCGAGTAAGAATTACATTTCTTGAGAACCAGCTTGGTATATTCCATCAGTTGCTCAAAACATCATCTGTATTATAGTGTGCCCAACAAATCCAAAGTCAATTTGTCAAAAACAACAGATATATTTCTTGCTTAAAACCATTGGCGGTTGATGTTTTGCAGATAAAAACCCACCGAAATCAAAACGACCACTATGCCCTAATTTTTTTGCATTGAAAGAAGTGCCCACTGCTAAATCGGAACGAGGTAGTTCTTTGATTCATAAGTAATTTATTCTATACACAGTCCGAACATATTCGACCAAATCTTTCATTTGTTCGCAAGATTCAATATGCCATAAGTTCCCTTAGTTGGAATATAATTATCATATGCATTTGATTGTTAAATTTTGTAGAGGAGATGGAACATTCTCATTCGACGCAAGTAGTCCGTACTCATTCTCCTATATTGTTATATATATATATAACCTATACTCCTATACTCCTATATGTATTTTAAAAGTTCTAGCAACAGGAAGCGCTGCAAGTAGATATAATATGGGGATTCTGGAACAGCCGCCAGAGGCGCTGCAGTCGTGGGTTACCGACAGTCGGTAACTTGCCGATTGTTGAGTGGGTAAGTTACCATCCGATTTTCTGTATTACCGATCTCGCCGATCTGCCGCCAGAGGCGCTGCGGTGGTGTTACCATCCGATTTTCTGCATTACCGATCTCAGACTGCCGATTTTCTGCAATACCGATCTCAGAATTCCGATTTTCTGCACTACCGATCTGAGAGCGGATATGTTATCTGTCGATTTTGCGTCATGCGGGGGCGCCACTGCCGATTCGCGGGCAGGTATGTTACCATCCGATTGCCGATTATCCGATTTTCCGACCTTACCGATCAGTGAGCAGGTATGTTATCATCAGCTTGCCGATCAGCCGATTTTCCGACCTTACCGATCCGCGAGCTGGTCTGAAATTATCCGATTTTCTGCAACCTCACCGATCTACGGCCTTAGCGATCTATGAGCTGGTCTGTTATCAACCGATTTCCGCCGTCAGATGGTGCGCATGCCAGTTTCTATTTATCGAGCAAATACGAATCTTTTCAGCCGCAATCATACTAAATATAGGAAAAAAGTTTTCTCCCCGACGAGGGTTCGAACCTCGGTTACCCAACCCGATGCATAGTGGTCGACCAATGAAATTTCTCACACCCACCGTGTCGTAAAAGGTTCGGCCAATAGCGTGAGGGTCTTTTCTTTTCAAGAAAGATTTTGACACCATGCTGTTAGCGTAACAGCCAATGGGTTGGATATTCGACTGAGAAAAAATTGTGGGGTAGGGGGAGGATTTCAAGAAACTGACCCACAGTGGGGGTGTATATTGAGCCAATGATCAGTTTGCATTCCTCAACGATCTAGTGTATACGAAACTGCAACATTAGAAGGGTGAAGAAAAAAAGTCATGGACGGTAAAATGTACGCGGAACTTCTTGAGATGATGGAAAATGCTTACGCCTTGCTACGCACACTGAGCCCTGGACCGATCAGCAAAGATATTATTTCCCGTTGGTGCGATATCGGTCTTCAAAATATCGGATTTTTGTGCGATATTCTCAAACGTCCACACCTGAGCGTTGCCGAAAAACAACAGATTCAGCATACAATTTCCTTGCTGCAATCATACTTGGTGAAATTTGAACGACAATGCGAGGGTATTGTTGGGGGTAATATTGGCGATGACATCCATAATCGTGTTCGATGGGATGATATGGAGAGTGCCTTCAACTGCCGTTTACGTACCGGAGCTGTGACAAATCTCCAACACAAGGATTTGGCAAGATTTTTGAGCGATGCTGAGGCTGTTACGATGGAACGCTTGAAAGATTCTCTACGCGATGAAGGAAGTATTAAGGTGAACGTGAGCATTTCATGTAAATTTGAGAACGTCAAAGGCGACGAGGTTAGTCTGGAGGTAAAGACCTTCAATACGCGCAACGCCACGATTCTTCCATCGACGGGGCTGGAAACCTGGTTCATCGATAACGTAACGAATCCTCTGCTGGTTAAGGTGGAGGATTTTGAGCAACGTGACTCTGGCTGGAGTATGATTGAGATAATCAACGCCGTGGTCTGTATCAACCGATACGAGCCTCTTTGCGGCGGACTCTCAACGTTCGTCGTGCTGCCTCGGGACATTCAACTAAAGAAAGCCGTGGTCAACGTGCAGAATGATGACAACCGATGCTTCTTGTGGTCCGTCACTGCCGCCCTACATCCCGTCAACATGGGTGTGAGCAGGACGCAGAGCTATAAACGATACATTTCTAACTTCAACTGTACAGGTATAAAGTTTCCCACCACCCTGCGTTGTGTGGAAAAATTTGAAAAGTTAAACAATTTGAGCATTAATGTATACGGAATCGAATCGGAAACTTTTCAGAGAAAGAAAGAGTCTGAAAATAGCGTTATCATCCCTCTTTATTTAAGTAAAAATGTAACTGAGAGCGATGCAATCCACCTGCTAATGATTGAAAGTAAGAGCGAACCGAATGATAATGATTTAAATAATTTTGAACCCCGATTTCACTTTGCTTGGATTAAGAATCTTTCGCGTTTAGTTGACAAACAATTGTCAGGCCATAAATGTGCACAATTTTTATGTGATAGATGTCTGTGCCACTTTAGCATACAAAATGCCTATGAAAATCATCGGCAAGATTGTCTGCGAATGAATAAAGTCCGCATGGAGTTTCCCACGGAGAAAATCTTGGAATTTTCCAATTTTCAAAATCAGGGTACCGTGTCGTTTGTCGTATATGCCGATCTTGAATGTATGATGCAGCCGGGGGTGAAAGAAGCTCAAGAGCATATCCCACATAGTGCAGCGTATTATATGCACTGCGCCTACGATGACACATTGTCGGAATTTAAGAGTCATCGCGGATCCGATTGCATTGAATGGCTGATCACAGAGCTTCGCGAATTATCAGTGAAAGTAGAGTCGCGTGTAAAGAATATAATACCGATGGAAGCGTTGAGTCACATGCGCGCGAAAAATTGTTACATATGCGAGAAGCCGTTTCTACCATTGTCATTTTACGGGAAAATATCGCGGGGCTGCACACAATCGCTGCAATCTTAATTTTCAAGAGTCGCACACAATTCCGGTGGTTTTTCACAATTTATCAGGCTATGATTCTCATTTTATCATAAAATCTCTAGCCACAACTTTTCCAGGCGATATTACCCTACTACCTATCAATAAGGAAAAATACATATCGTTCACGAAGAAAGTGGATGGTACCATAATTAGTTTGAGATTCATAGATTCGCTCAGATTTATGGCTAGTGGTATAGAGAAGCTAGCATCGTACGTCAACGACTCGGATAAGCAAATCACGCGAAAATTTTACAAAGATCGGGATAAATTTAGCTTGATGATTCGTAAAGGCGTCTTTCCATACGAATATATTGATTCTTGGGAAAAACTCAATGAAACGAAATTACCCAGCAAACAAGATTTCTATTCAAAGCTGAGCGCCTCGGGTATTAACAATGCCGATTATGAGCATGCGAAGAATGTTTGGGCCAAGTTCGACCTGAAAACTCTGGGTGAATATTCCGATTTATACCTAAAAACAGATGTACTTTTATTAGCCGATATATTTCAAAATTTCCGTGATAGCTGTGTCAAAACGTACAACTTGGATCCATTGCATTATTATACAGCGCCGGGGCTTGCTTTCGATGCGATGCTAAAGCATACGAAAATTAATCTGCAACTTTTAGATGATCCTGAAATGATTCTATTCATTGAGAAAAGCATTCGTGGCGGTGTGGCTCAATGCTCCAATCGACAAGCTAGAGCAAACAATAGATTCATGGGCGAAGATTTCGATTCAAGCAAAGCGGAATCATATTTAATGTATTTCGACGTGAATAATCTTTACGGCGCGGCTATGAGTGAGAATTTACCGAGCGGCTCATTCGAGTGGGAACTTGATAATAACACCGATGTAATGTCCCATCCTGATGACTCACCGATCGGCTACATTCTCGAGGTGGACTTGGATTATCCAACCATGTTACATAAGCAACATGCAGATTTACCCCTCTGCCCCGAACATTTCATACCACCGGGTAGCAAAATTAGAAAACTAGCAATGACGCTTCTACCCAAAAGAAAATATGTTCTACACTATCGAAATTTGAAACAATGCGTAAAATTGGGTTTAAAGGTGGTGAAAGTGCACAGAATTCTCAGGTTCGCACAATCACCGTGGTTGAAGCCATATATCGATCTCAATACAAATATGCGGAAGCAGTCGAAAAACGAGTTTGAGAAAAATTTCTACAAGCTTATGAATAACGCGGTATTCGGCAAGACTATGGAGAATGTGCGTAATCATAGGACTGTAAAACTAATCACAAAATGGGGCGGTAGGGGTGGTGCGCGCGCTCTCATTGCAAGACCAACTTTTCATAGCTGTACCGTATTCGATCGAGACATGGTGATTATTGAGCTCAATCGCACCAAGGTATATTTCAACAAGCCTATATACATTGGTGCTGCAATTCTCGATCTTTCGAAAATATTTTTGTACAACTTTCACTATGATTATGTAAAGAAGAATTTTTCAAGTGGTGAAGCAAAATTAATGTATACCGATACAGATAGCCTGATATATGACTTTACCGTACCAAACATCTACGAAATCATCAAACGTGATGTTGCGACAATGTTCGATACATCAGACTACCCACTAGACAATGTCTACGGTATTCCCCAGATGAATAAAAAACGTCTTGGTCTGATGAAGAATGAGAATAATGGGAAAATTATGACTGAATTTATCGGTCTGCGAGCGAAATTATATACATTCAGAACTCGCGGGAATACCGATAAAAAGCGTGCAAAGGGTGTAAAAGGGTCGACCTTGAAATCTATCACGTTCGATGATTACAAACGATGCCTTATTGATCATAAGAATTTAGTTGAGAAACAGTGCATGATAAAAAGTAGTCGGCATATAGTTAGCACTATTGTACAGAATAAGTTAGCCTTAAGCTGGGGTGATGACAAAAGACAGCTGATACCTGGTGAAACCGACACTCTACCCTGGGGTTTCCAGGATGATGCAATCTTGTAAAAAATTCTGATTGTTTTAAGGTTTTGTGTGAAAAAAAAAAATAAATAAAAAATAAAAAAAAATAAATAAATAAAATAATCCTCAATTTACTTTACATGCAAATGTGAGAAAATTTTACCAAATGTGAGAAAACTTTTTCCAAATGTGAGAAAACTTTTTCCAAATGTGAGAAAACTTTCTTCAAATGTGAGAAAACTTTTTCCACACGTTTGCGAATTTTTTTCTCTGAAGATTTTGTAAAACTATCGGTAGGATTGGGTGAATGAAGAAACAATGCTTGATACATAATAAATTCTTTTATTAAAAAATGATTACATGTTTGATTTATTTATCCAACTATTGTGTATATTGTCCATTCCCAACCATTTGACATATAGCTCATCACCACGTTTCCGCAGGACCTTCTCCACAAGATAACCATCAGGATATTTCACCTTACCGAGTTCCTCCTCATAAAAACCCCCGGAGATGGGATTGTTCAGGTATTTGTGGTATTTGTGTAAGTTCGTGACCCAGTGAGAGTTACATGTATTATTCGTCGGAAGGGGTCGAAGAAAGACTGAGACATTTCAAAGTGATGATTATATTTCGACGTTTCGGCTGGGCCCAGCCAGCCATCATCAGGCTACATACAGAAGAAAAAAGAAACAAAAAAAAAAAAAAAACAAATAAGATTCTTAATCGAACCACCATAACGATTATTTTTTTGAAACAATTTTTGAAACAAAAAAAAAATAATTTTTTTTTGAAACTTAACTGTCACTCCACGTGTGAAAGTGAGGTTAGCTAGTATCAACTATATTAGGTAACTAATATTATTAAATTTTTGTATTAAATTTATGAATAAATATAACATATCTAAGTAACATTAATAGTTAACAGTTTTTTTAAAACATATAGGATGATTAACTTACAGATTGACTATCCTACGATCATTTAGCTGTTGACTTAGCCACGATTGGGGAGGAAGTGATATTTTAAAATGGATGACAGACGCTCGAACAGGTATCGATTATGGATCGATAGATACTACATTTAAATTTTGGATGATGTCCGAGTATAGGTGGCTAAGGCACTGGATATCTGTGCGTTTGTTAACTGTTTTGTTAGAAGAAATGTGTATCATTTCTTTAATGAGACGTTTGTGCCAATTGTTTTCACAGTCTAACACTTGTACATTATCAAAATTAAACGTGTGAGCCTTAGTAAGAGCATGAGAGACTAGGGCTGACCTTTCAGGATCCCTTGATTTTAAATCATATTTGTGACCACTGATTCTTTTTTTCAGATGCTGAGATGATTGCCCAATGTAGCTGTTATCACAGTCATTACAATCTATTTTATATATGGTGTTAATCATATCTTCAGTGGGTGTTTTGGATTTTAGTTTAGTAAAAAGACCTGCCGTAGTATTAGTGATATTGCACGTGCAATGGATGTTTTCTGCCTTTAGGATTCTGGTTATGGCTTGCGATAACCCTTCTACATAAGGTATGGATCCTTTAATTTTGATGTTGTCATGGGAATCCCAATTGATTTTGTTGTAGGCTTTATGTATGCGTTGTTTTTTTATTTGTGATATAAGATAATCTGGATAATCATTTAATTTTAGTGTGTCTTGTACTAGTTTAATATTTTTCTTTCTGAACTTAGGATGGGCTAGGAGAATACCTCTATCGAACAACCCTATGGCAACACTTTTTTTATATTGAAGTGGGTGATGTGAGTTAAAGTTAGTGTATCTACCAGACCATGTAGGTTTTTGATACCAATCAGTGATAATCCTGTTATTCTCTTTGATGATTAATGTGTCCAAAAAGCTAATTTTATTGTTATTTGTTTAATGTTATTGTTCAGGTAGTCGATAAGTTTGTATGTCGGTGGGTTCGTATTCATCACCTCAGTCACGGTGAATATTTCCGTTGTCCAATTTGGTGTATAGCCCTTTTCGAAAACATGCTTATATATACTAATTCGAACTTTATCGCCTACTTTAAACTTTCGCTTTCGTTGACTTCTCTTGATCTGTCGAGGTTTATACACGGCTCGATATAGTTGCTTTTCATTGGTCGCAGTGACGTCGTTCGGTCTCATTCGTATTGTTCGATGCTTGGTGTCGTTGTAGGATTTAATTGTATCGGATAAAATATCAATCCACCTATGATTCCCGCGGCGAGTGAACTGCACCCACATCTTATTTTTCAACGTCCGATTGAAGCGTTCGCATATCGATGCCTTCAGGTTGCTGAATGTCGAGTACATGTTAATACCATACTGATTCATGAGGGCTTTAAATTTGCTGTTATAAAACTCAGTACCCCGGTCCACATGTAGATGCTTCGGAATACGTCCTTGAGTCAACACGAATTTCATTGCGGTTGTCACATCATCGGCATTCTTAGTCTTGAGGGGCACACCCCACGCAAACTTGGAAAATATATCGATAATTGTGAGTAAAAATTTATGTCCATTGTTGAATCGTGAGTATGCAGACATATCGACAAGATCAGCTTGCCAAGTCTCATCCAAGCCGCGTATATCAACATAACGCCTGGAGTATCTGCGTCTAGCGGGTCTATGGAGCTCGTCGGCTATCGTCTGCTCCATGTTTGATTAAGGGAATTCCACGGATGTAGTCGTGTTGGCTAAGCGTTTGAACGTTTTTTGCGATCACCGCCAATCGATTCTCCAGAGCTTCGTTTCCCTCCTTCAGAGCCTAAATCTTTACTTTCGTTAGAGACCAAAGATGCTGACCTGTTTCATCAAAATTGCAGCTATGTTCTTGATCTAGGCGCGCAACAAGTCTAGATTCCAGGGCATCGAGTGCCAATTTCATGGATTGCTCGAATTCGGTTTTGATCGCATTCTCAAGAGCATTAAACGAGTTGCGTGTAATAGCCTCAAGACTTTTCAGAGACGCTGCGTCGTTTGGCTGCTGCGGATCTGCGATATTACACAATCGTTTGTTGCCTATGTCATACTGTTTATCTGTCGTAGTCTTGAATCCGACACCAGGAGGACCCCGAATACCCACACTTTTAATTTTTCCGTCAGTCAACTGACGACTGAATATATCTATGCTCATTGCAGAATAATTCAGTCTGATTTGAAGCGAATTCCTCGGAGCATCCCGTTGTGGCTGAATCTTTCAAGAACACTTTCCACCCCAGCCAATCGCATATCTAGATCTTCATTATCTTCCGTAAGAGCATCAATTTTTTTCGTCGCAAGAGACCAAATATGTTGACCCTCCTCGCAATGGTTGGTATGTTCTTGATCTATGCGCGCATTGAGTTTGGATTCGAAAGCATGAACTGCTTGCAACGTAGATTGTGCAAATGCCTTCATCATAGCATACTCAAAAACCGCTAATGACTGCTGTGTAATATCCGTAACACGTTTTAGAGAAATGGCATCGTTCGCATCCTGAGGATCTGCGATATTACACAATCGTTTGTTTTCTATATCGTACTGACCATCGGTGGTAGTTTTGTATCCTATACCTGGCGATCCCCGACTACCCAAGCGTTTGAATTTTTTTTTGCTCACCAGCTGCCGCCCGAATATGTCTATGCTCATTGCTCAACGGTCACTGGGTGAATGGTGGTTTAAAGATGATTTGTTGCTAATAAATAATCCTTGCCTCGCGCAGTTCTTCAATAATGGAGGATATTTCGTTGGTATGACTGGTATTACCTGTGGCTTGAGATGCCGTTAGTAACCGAAGACGATCAACGAGTTCATTAGGATCATTCCAGTATACATAATCCATTCTTCGTCCCTGTGCAATCTTATGAGTGGGTAAACCTTTACCGAATCTTTCCTCGTCCTTTTTCGTCGGTGGACTCATGTATGGAGCAATGTAATCTCTATATTTGGCGCTTTTTTCCCTATCTTCGTGGGGGCTTCTTTCGGGGTTGTAATATTTTCGGTATGCATTCGTTTTTTTCACAATTTTGATATAATTTTGTCTGTCACTTTTATTCACAATCGCGGGATCGGGTGACTTTTTGAATAACAATTCAAGCAATCCCGGTGTGTTCTCATAGCTTTTATCGCCTACATATATCAGATCATCGCTAAATTCGATATCCGAATTGCCAATCTTCATTCCGCGCACCAACTTTCGAACACCATATTTCTCATCCAAGTTCTTACGCTGTTTGGTCGAGGCGAACATGTTTAAATAATGCGCTGTTTTGACCCCTTTTTTCGGATTCGGCGTGCTTGTAGAGGCGGGTGGAACTTCATCATCATCTTCCTGGTTGATATCATTTGATGCATCCATAGCGGTAGCTGATGCACCATTATTGTCTTCAATAGCTGTGTTAGCTACAAGGGTATCCTCATTCGCACTTTGATACGCATCATAATCATCATTGTCAACATCATAATCATAATTCTCAGTTTTCACAAAATCTTCAGTTTTCTCAGGCTTCATCGAACCCTGCTCCATCTTTACTTCTTGTTTTATTAATCGCTGCTGCTGCTTCGATGAATTCACCAATTCATGCAGTGGTGTTACCAAAGGTTTAAACATTTCGCCAATAGCCTGCTCACTGGTGTCTTTCTCCATTTTGATCATTTTGTGTTTACGTCGAATAATATCGCTAGCTCTCGCTAATTCCTGTAGCACATCATTCTTCTTACGTATCTTGGCGCTCTCCATGTTGCTAGCTTGATCGATGCTGTGTGTCTGTATGTCATTTATTGATGATTTAGACTTATAAAGCAGTCAAAACCTCTCCTATATCGTCCCTCATTGATCTCGCTGTCTTTGTCGATGGTTACAAAACTGTATCTGCCGTCATTCCAACAAGCCAAGCACAAATCTTTAAATTGTTGATAGGTCATGTCCGTATTCACATGATCAGCGTAGATGTGTTTCAAATTCATTTCATCTTGACGGAAAAGGACCAACAAGTTTGCATTATCACGAACCAGATGTTTTGGAATCCGAGCATACGTTTGACATAGATAAAAACTATCGACATCTCTGTGTCGACCCATACAGAAATAGGCTCTGATATTATCTTGCTTCTCGCATGCTACGTCATCGAAAATCATAATCGAGTTGGGTTGTGCATCTTTCGGCTCTACAACCTCCTTGTGTTCATCGAATGGAAAATAGCCCATCCCCTCGACCGGTTCCAGTAACCTCTTCAAGAACTCATATTTGGGTTGATCGAGGGATTTCGAATAGACGTACACATTTCCAAATCGTAGACCATTAGCATGGGTAAGCAGCGTGAGAAGAGCATTAGTCTTACCGCAATTAGAAGGACCACAGAAAACAGCCCTCACACTATTTGGTAGTAGAGGCCCATGTCGTTTTCCATTCTTCTTCTTTCGCCGCTCGACCAATTTATCGAAATTGACGATGGGTAGTTTTGTTGTTTGATTGTGGAATTTCATGATGCTTGGTAAACATCACACTGGGAACTGATATATTCGTGTATAAAATATATGCTTTTATAGAATTCACGTTAGTTCATGCTTAACTATGGTTGGATACACACGTAGGCAAAGGAGTGGTTGTGGAATAATAAATAAAATCATAAACAATCTTCCGGTTGAATTACATGTTCCTGGTTATCAATACTGTGGGCCTGGTACAAAATTAACGCAGAGGTTAACTCGTGGTGATCGAGGTGTTAATCCTCTAGATGCCGCATGCAAGGAACACGATATTGCATACTCAAAGAATCATAGTAATATTGCGGAGCGTAATAAGGCCGACAAAGTGCTGGCCGAGAGAGCGTGGAATCGTGTTTTGGCTAAAGACTCAAGTGTAACCGAAAAAGCTATCGCCTGGGCAATCACCAACACAATGAAAGCAAAATCTAAACTGGGTATGGGTATGCGGAGGAGCAACCCGCAAATATCTGTCAAGACCAAGAAAAAAACATTGAAATCTATTATTCGGGCTGCGAAGAAATCTATGAGGCCGGGTCCTAGAGCCATTCTGTCGGCGTTAGAAGGTGCACGTATGGCATTGTCCAAAGGGAAAGTCAACGTGCCTCGTATTTTACCCGTCCCTAATAAAATCGGCGGTTTCCTGCCATTCCTTATCCCCATTTTCGCGGCTCTCAGCGCTACAGGTTCCTTAGCGGGTGGTGCAGCAGTTATAGCAAAAGCCGTAAATGAGGTTAGTGCTAACAAGCATCAATTAACAGAGGCTAAACGCCACAATGCATCCATGGAGGCAATTGCGTTGGGAAAGGGATTATACCTGAAACCCTATAGAAAAGGTATGGGACTGTATTTGAAACAGGCAAAAAACTAATAAAGCTGCCACACCGAGCTCTCACCGATATCGACTTGCTCAACTATGCCAGAGCTATGAAAATTCCACATTTTCGAGGAGTTTTTATGCGGAATGATTTACCCAATTCGGGACCTAGGAAGCGTGAATCTGCAATTATCAATCTTGATGATAAAAACGGTCCGGGGACGCATTGGGTTGCATATGTCAAAAACGGCAACGATGCAGTGTATTTTGATAGTTTCGGCGATTTACAACCACCAGGAGATCTTATGAAATATCTTGGTGTTGGCAGCGTAAAATACAACCATAAGAGATATCAAGAATATAACACAGTAATTTGCGGTCACTTGTGTCTCAAGTTTCTCAGTGGACAGCTATAAAACAGGTGCATATCGAAGATATGATATTAGTCATGGCTCAATCGTTCACGTTGACACTCTCCGGAGAATCATCTATATTGGGGACTCAATATTTTCCGCCTATCGAGTTATCAACAACAAAGGAATATGTTCTCGGGCTCATAGAGCTCTTGACATTCAACTCAATTCCTAATATTGATGAAGGATGTAATAAGTTTCACATATCACATCCGCAGAGATCTGTGAATGGTATTCAAACACCTGACACAATAATTACAATACCCACAGGTAGCTATGAAATCGACGATATTGCAAGTTATTTGAAAAAGTCACTTCCCAAGGATATTACAGTCAATCTAAAAGCTAACAATAATGAGCTGCATAGTGAAATCGTGTGTAATCATGCGGTAAACTTCGAATCAAAAAATTCCATAGGCCGACTGCTTGGATTCAAATCAAATATTCTCCCGGGCGGTATTGCCCATAAGTCTGAGTTACCTGTTCGCATACTCAAAGTCAACGCCTTGCGTGTTGAGTGTAATATTACCACGGGTGCATACATAAACGAACATCAAGTACACACGATTCATCAATTTTTCCCAACCGTTCCGCCTGGATATAAGATTGTGGAAGTGCCAACCAACGTCATTTACCATCCAATCACCGTGCGGTCAATACACGATATACAATTGAGAATAGTTGATCAGAGCGGAGACTTGGTCAATTTCCGAGGCGAAACCGTGACTATACGATTGCATGTGAAATCTTTAAGATAATATGGGTATAGTGTTAGAGTGCATAAGAAAGTCTGGTGGTAGCTATAAAACTCCGACAATATGTCCAAGCATCATCAGTCATCGAGCATCTCTGATTCGAGTGACACATCAGAACGCTCAGTTTCTCCAGAGCCTAGGACTTCGACTTCGCGGTGGAAAATAAGAATTCGTTGTTATATCTGCATATGCCCATCTCGAAAATGATAAAAATCCAAACACCTGTGACATTCGATGAGTCGATTGCTCACTGTGAAGTGCATGCACATCATCCATATGGATCGTCTACATTCAAGAATAATGATGAGATTCGCATCACTGTGCAGAATCAAGACTCGTGTGTATTACCAAGCAAAAGTTCACTCCACATCTACGGCAGGATTACAAAAGCAGATGGCACCGACGTTGGTGCAACCACGGAATTGGTCAATATGGCTGTGTGTCATATGTTTAGCGAGATGCGTTACGAGTTGAATGGTCAAGAGATTGATCAAAATAAGAATCCGGGCATCATGAGCGTTATAAAGGGATATTTATCATTCACACTCGGACAGCAACATCTTCTGGAAAACAACGGCTGGCTGGTTGGCAATAACAAGCTGGCTAACACCCAGGGATACTTTGACGTTGTTATACCAATGAATTTTCTGCTTGGATTTGCTGAGGATTATAATAGGATTATCGTCAACGCAAAGCATGAGTTGATTTGACTCGATCGAACAATGATTTGAATGCTATACGTCAAACTGCTGCGGATGAGATCAAAGTTTCGCTTCAGAAAATTGTGTGGCTGTTACCATACATCAGACTCTCGGATCCTGCAAAAATCAAGATCCTCAATTATATAGCCGCAGATCCTGCTATATCTATGAGCTTCCGCTCGTGGGAAATGTACGAGTATCCAATGCTGCCTGCAACAACGAGACACGTATGGGTTGTCAAGACGTCGACACAGCTAGAGAAGCCAAGACAAGTTATACTAGGATTCCAAACAGCACGACGAAACGATTCGATGAAAAATGCTAGCGAATTTGATCACTGCAACATCAGAGATGTTAAACTTTTCCTAAACTCACAGTGCTATCCTTATGGGAATTTGAATCTCGATATTACCAATAATCAATATGCCATTCTCTATGATATGTATACTAACTTTCAATTTTCATACTATGATAAAGAACCCGAGCCGCTTTTGTCAAAGAGTAATTTTTTGAAACAGGCTCCGCTTATTGCTATAGATTGTTCCAAGCAGAATGAATCGTCAAAGAGTGGACCGGTGGATATTCGGTTAGAATTTGAAACTAGTGTTGCATTTCCAGCAAACACGTCAGCATACTGTATGATCATACACGATCGCATTGTTGAATATAACCCCATCAGTGGGACCGTAAAAAAATTAACCACATTTTAAGAATTCTGCATGCTTGAGAACTAGAATAAGCTTATTATAAACCAAAAAGATCAATGAATAAATGTACTCACAATTTATATATTGTAACGGTTCAGGCTGGCTGGTTAATACAAAAAAAATTCAAGCTCAATCACACGACAATAGGTCGAGGGATTAAGCTAATCCCCTAGCTACGTTAGACGCGAAAGTGGAGGGGATAAACGCAATATAAGGAATCGTCTGCCAACAGCGGCAGCGATTCACGGTATAGCACCTGATCGACTCATTATCTAATTTCTCTTGGAGCGATTCACGGTATAGCACCTGATCGACTCATTATTAAATTTCTCTTGGAGCGATTCACGGTAAAGCACCTGATCGACTCACTTGCTGTCTAATTTATCTAACTTAACTTCACTTGTCTAAAGGTATTGAAGCGTCAGAGTCAGTACCTACATAAATTCATTTATTCGAGTCAGAAGATATAGAGTCACATTTAATTAGAAACGCAATGGAATAGTAACGAGATAGAATCAAAGACTAGACAAATTATAGCAATTTGATCATAGAAAAGAAAAAGCATATAATTTAAAAGCAAAGCGCTTTAAACTTATTTCAAAGATATCAAATAGTATTGTGTCGCTCGAACATACGGAACAGAAAAGGCTAAGATAGCTAATACTCAATAACACAAAGGTTTAAAGGCCAACATAGAATAAGAATAGATTTAAGGATCACTGTCAACACTTGATTTATTTTCTTTATTTTGTAACTTTCTGGTAAATTCGTATTATTAAATCAGATAATCTAAGATTAACCCAGATTCTGTTCATTTGAGATTTCGTCTGACCTAATTAACTGCCAACAAGCCAATTATTAGGGAACAGATTAGGGAGCGCATTGCATAGTGCGGACGGCATTGGTTTACCCGTGTCCGAGGGCCAAGCTGCAATCCCGAATCTGGCAGACAGTCTTGGAATCATCGCATTCCCGGATCTGAGGTAGCGATTCAAAAAGATAGGGATAACAGGCACGACAGGCTTGGTTCGCCCGGCTCTGTGGAGGGAAGGCGGCCTTGGGAAGTTTACCCCGGGTCCGTAGTCTAGAGACGGCATTGGTTTTTCCCGTGTCCGTATAGCAGCTAATAAAACTCACAACACGCTAGGTGGCTTTGAATGGCAGACCCATTATTTCCCCACCAACAAACATTCTTACAAGAGGAGTCCCAAAAATCACTAATATTCAAAATCACTAACTGAAAGCAATTATTAGACAAAGAACTCACGCGGACGTCGGCATTGGCTAATTCTTTAACCCGCCAATACCGCGGCACGTTACAATTGGCGCCCAACGTGGGTCTCCTCAAAAAAGGAATTTTTTTGGAAATAAAAAAGTTCATTAAAATCATTAGAATCAGTAAATTCAGTAAATTCGTTCATTCAATAGCTTCGGAAAAATAAAGTCAAATTCTAGATTATAAATAGACTGACAAAGACTTGTATGCCAGGTTTGGGATTGTTGTTTGTTTACGGTCAGACGAAATGTCAGATGAGGAATCTCGTAGAGTAAACAAAACCAAAAGTTCCAGTGTCGTCAATTTAAGTCATCGTGAATTAGATTCAGGTTTTTCGGATACAAGCTTTGCTTCTTCCTTGCAATCAACCACGATGAATCCAAACAGTAGCCATACGGATAATCCAGATCCAATTTCCAGATTAATTGAATCCATTGAACGTCTAGAAAGAAAAATGGATAATAAGTTCGAGCAAATGGAACAAACCATGTTAAGATCACAGGCAGATAGCATAGAAGCACAAACAAAGTTTGAGTCTAAAATAAATAAAAAGCTAGAAGAAAATAACGAAACAAGTCAGGCAAAAATAAACAAAATCGGTACGGATTTAAAAATTGTATCAGACAAATTAAATTACGAAGTTTCAGACTGTAAAAATAAAATCGAGACCTGCGAAAATATTTTACGTAGCGAACAAGTAGGAACCTACGAGGTTTTAAAAAGTAAAATTATTGAAAACCAGAAAGCAAGTCAGGATATGTTTACCGAGTTAAATCATAAACATGATAGTCTGAAAATAGGTTTAGAGTCTGACATAAGAAGAATACGACAACAAAGAGGTGGTCAAACTGCTGTGTTTGACAACACTAGTTTAATAAAAAAACAATTAAAATTACCGACATACTCAGGAAAGGCTTGGGAAAAACCAGTCAATTTTATTAGGGAATTAGAAGAATATTTCAGTTTTCTAAATGTAGGTGATGACATTGGACTGAGGTTGATAGGTCAAAGCTTAACAAACGACGCAAAGGATTGGTGGATAGCGCGACGCGAGGTAATTCATTCATGGGAAGAATTTAAAAAACGATTTTTATCGAGGTACTGGGGCGAGGAAACGCAACGAGATGTACGTCGGGATTTAGAGTTTGGATATTACCTACCTGACACTAAGGTAGGATGGTCTGAATATGCCAGTAGAAAATTTGCGGCTGCATGCGGGCTAAATCCAGCGTTACCAGAAGCGGAGATTATCAGTAATCTGATCCGTCACTTCGATGAATCGGTAGTAGAGGTTGCGAAAAGTAGATGCATCCGAGACATAGACAATTTGTTGACGTTTCTTGACCAAATGCAATCAGGGGGCAGGTCGAATGCACCAAAACACTCGCACACAACACATAATCCAAATCGGTTTGTAAATCACACACGATACGCCGACGAAAAACAAAAACAAAACTCTTGGCGTAGTAGTCCGAGTCAACACACTGGCAATACTAAACCGAGCATGTCGCGAGATGAAAACAATGGGAACGATTCCCATGAGAGTAGAATAAAGGCTAATTCTCAAGAATTAAACAGACGTACAAATTGGACAACTACTAAACAAATAAACGCGATCACCGAAGAGATTTGTGAGACCGATAAAGCAGAAACGGGTGAGCCTAATTCGGAAAACCCGACTGCGCTGTGTTAGGCGTGCCGCATGAAAATACGGCACAGCGCACATTTGAATTAAACGCGGCAGAAATTGAGCAGGAAATTCAAAAATCAAATCCGTTTGAAAACCCCACAGATTACCTAATAAAAGAAAAAGTAGTAAGTGAAACAAAAAATATACAATGTCCAAGTATAAAAGTTTATTTAGAAAGCCAAAGCATTACAGCGTTGTTAGATACCGGTAGTCAAATAACTTGTTTATCTGAGGAATGGTACAAACAAAAAATAGATATATTTGAAAACTGCGATAAGTTACCAGTGGTAAATTACCAAATAGTTGGCGTTACCGGTGGAAAACCAGTCAAAGTAAAATTACAAATGTTTGTGAAAATCAAAGTCGGAGAGTTCACTGATCAGATTCCGTTTCTAGTAGTTCCTACACTTCGTCATCCTGTCATTATAGGGATAGATACTCTTGGTAGATGGAAAGCGGATATCGATTTGCAGTCAAACACTTTGAAGATCCAAACTAAAAACAAAGAAAACACTATCGGGTTAGAAAAACAGACAATAGTAGATTCAAAAAATAATAAACTCGAAATCGCGACACTAGATACAAACGAAATGCTAAGTAAAAGGGTCGAAAGCGATGATGAGAATTACGAAGTAACCGATGATGAGATCATTGACAAACTCGCGGAATGTCAATCGTTGGAAAACGAGCATCGACAGACGTTTATAGAATTATTAACGAAATATCGAGCTATTTTCAACAAAATTCCGGGAAAAGTCACGGTTTACGAACATAAGATTAAAATCTACGAAGATCGACCATTCGTACGAAGGTCGTACCCGATACCGATAATGCATAGAGAGAAGGTCGATAAAGAAATCGAAAGAATGTTAAAATATGGGATTATAGAAAGATCGCACAGTGAATATATCAACCCAATCGTGGTTGTTGCTAAAAAATCAGGAGACATAAGGTTAGTCCTCGATGCTCGTTTTATCAATAAGTTGATAGTTCCGGATCGAGATTGTGCTCAGTCTACTGAGGTGCTTTTTCAAAAATTCAATAATTCAAAATTCATGTCTAGCATCGACTTGACGGCGAGTTTTTGGCAAGTACCACTGCATGTAGATTCCAGAAAGTACACCGCGTTTATGTATGGCGGAAAAACCTACCAGTTTAAAGTCACTCCTTATGGTCTAAGTACCAGCTTAGCAAGCCTCATAAGAGCATTAGATATAGTTTTACAAAGTGTGGATGAATTCACTATCAATTTTGTAGATGATATTCTTTGTTCATCGGATTCAGTAAATAATCACATCAAACATTTAGAAAAACTTTTTGAAACCTTTCAAAAACATAATATGACGATTAATTTCCAAAAGTCTAGATTCTTTAGACAAGAAATTGACTTTTTAGGACACAAAATCACGCGGGATGGTATTCAACCGCAACCGGAAAAGATAGAATCAATAAAAAATTTCCCAACTCCTAGGAACCCGAAACAGTTAAAAGGCTTTCTCGGCCTAACGAACTACTATAGTAAATTTTCAAATAGCTATTCTAATCTGACATACCCGCTGTTAAAACTACTTAGGAAAGATGTAAAATGGTCTTGGACGGACGAAACCGACGAGCAATTTAAAAAAGTAAAAGAAATGTTTTGTAAAACGATGATTATCCACCACCCGGATCCGAAAAAGAAGTATTACCTGCAGTGCGATGCGAGTAGTCACGCGATTGGTGGAGTTCTCTATCAAATTGACAAGGATAATTTAGAACATAGGATAATAGGGTTTGCAAGTAGAACATTAAAAGGAGCTGAAATAAATTATTTCACAACGGAAAAAGAGTTATTGGCTATTGTCTATTCTTTAGAAAAATTTAGGACATTTATAGTCGGTGCAGAACTCATAATACGAACTGACCATAAAGCGTTGACCTTCGTGTTATCATGTAGGTTGACAAGTTCGCGACTTGCTCGGTGGGTGTTGTATTTGCAAACGTACGATTTCCAGATCGAATATGTTAAAGGTAGTGATAATATAGTAGCGGATTTACTCAGTAGATATCCTCATGATGCTGGTGATGAAAAACCAACAGAAAGTCATGAAAACGTGATAGCTGAGTTAGCTAAAATAGTCAGCGAAGAATTGGTGCAGGGACTCCGGTCACTTGCCAAGCTGCAAAAAGAAGATTTACGAATCGCAGATTTGGTCAAGAGGGGAATAACAAAGAATAACGCACATTTCTCCGTTGTCGATGACATTTTATACCAACGGGAAATAGGGGGCAAACTACGAGCTTTCTTACCGGAAAAACTCGTTAGACCCTTAATAAATGAATGTCACGAAGTGTACGGGCACGTAGGAGCTCATAAATGTTATAAAATGCTGCATGAGAACTTTTACTACCCGAAGTTTGGTAAATTGGTAAGAAAGGAGGTAGCCCGCTGCGACCGGTGCCAGCGATGTAAGGTGCCGAATCGCTATAGTTACGCAAGCATGCAAAACATCGTACCTAATGGTGTGGGGGATTTGATATCGATAGATTTTTTGGACCGTTACCGGCAAGTCAAGGTAACTACAAATGGTTGCTAGTGGTAATCGATGCATTTAGCAAATACGTACAGTTATATCCTTTGAAAGTTGCTGATGCGAAATCCACCATCCGTTGCGTGTTTGAGAAGTACATTCCGGAATTCTGAAAACCTAAAAGGATACAGTTTGATCATGGCACACAGTTTACATCCGTCAGATGGTTAACCAAATTACAGGAAGAGAATGTAACTCCGATATTTTCGTCAATAAGACACCCACAGGGTAACATTGTAGAAAGAGTAAACCGTGAAATTGGTAGGTTCTTTAGAACATTTTTGTCGGATAAACACACTGCCTGGATCAAATGGATAAAAATCATAGAAACATGCATGAACGAGGTTTATCATGAAACAACCCAGTTTACTCCTTGTGAATTGCAACTAAATGAAAGACCGAAAAGATTTTGGGATCAATGGGTTATTCATAATCAATTTCGAGTCGCGCATGACTATAAGTTAGTTTTAGCTAAAAGTAATATTAAGAAAAAAGGTAGTGCTAGGGCTAAAAGATTTAACGAAACGCATAAGATGACAGAGTTCAAAATAGGCGATTTAGTATTGGTTAGAGCATTAAATGTCTCTGACACTGTCAATAAAAAGATGGCTAAGTTCTTTACTTTATATGAAGGGCCTTATAAAATCGAAAGGAAAATAGCCGATGCAACTTATGTGTTGGTAAACCCCGAAACTCAAAGAGAGCGAGGAAGGTTCCATGTTAATATGTTTAAGCACTATGTAACGTAATATATAAGTTAGAGGTAAACGTTGGCAATTTAAACCAAAGACTAGGATAATTAGCTTGTAAACAGAAATCGGCCAGTTATGCTAGGTAGGGAAAAAGAAACAGAAGAAGACTCACCAAAACAAAGTTCGTGGAACGGGTCGGCCTCGTCAAGGTAATTAGCTGGATGCCTAATCAGTTGACATTCTGACTCGCAAAGATGTACGGCTATATCAGTGTTCAGGATAAAGGGGTGCAAACAGCCGAAGATGACAAGGGAAAAGTGAAGTACGCATCTGGAAGATTCATCCGTGGTTTTGGGCGATACAGATCAGGATGGGATTCTTTAACGCCGAAGTTGGAAGTGTTGATGCAGATGGAGCCAATCAAACCAAAAGTGACTGATCCATCAAGATACTTCACCAACGAGGAAGTCGAAGAGTTGAGGGAAGCTGAGTTGGCTGAACTCGACGAGATGAAGAGGCGATGGCGGTTTCCTATTATCATCAAAGATGTGATGGTGAAAAAGAAAGTAGAGGTGCCATGGTTAAAAAACGTCAAGGAAGTCGGTGAAATCAAAAACGTGGATTTAACCTTACCATGGGTACTGAAAAGAATTGAGCTACCTGAAAGAACAAGGAAAGAAAGGGAGACCTATAGAAATCGGGTAAAAAGGTCAATAAATAAAAATAGGCCGGACTTACCTGCGGCACTCCGAAGACCTGGTTCGAACAAGGCGACTATACCAAGGATCACGTTGAGACCGTTTGAACCACCACCAACACCGGATTACGTAAAACACTGGGATCCGACTGATCCGCTCGGACTGAAGAAATTATAAAAAGAAAAACAGCTCTGATTTAAAAGAAAAAAGTGGTAACGAACACCATCCAAGCCTAAGGACAACCGACATCAAGGTCCATCAACACGAAGACTTACTGCATCCGAAGAAAAAATCAGATGACCTGAAGTTTCGATTGATGGAAGGGGGCAATGTAACGGTTCAGGCTGGCTGGTTAATACAAAAAAAATTCAAGCTCAATCACACGACAATAGGTCGAGGGATTAAGCTAATCCCCTAGCTACGTTAGACGCGAAACTGGAGGGGATAAACGCAATATAAGGAATCGTCTGCCAGCAGCGGCAGCGATTCACGGTATAGCACCTGATCGACTCATTATCTAATTTCTCTTGGAGCGATTCACGGTATAGCACCTGATCGACTCATTATTAAATTTCTCTTGGAGCGATTCACGGTAAAGCACCTGATCGACTCACTTGCTGTCTAATTTATCTAACTTAACTTCACTTGTCTAAAGGTATTGAAGCGTCAGAGTCAGTACCTACATAAATTCATTTATTCGAGTCAGAAGATATAGAGTCACATTTAATTAGAAACGCAATGGAATAGTAACGAGATAGAATCAAAGACTAGACAAATTATAGCAATTTGATCATAGAAAAGAAAAAGCATATAATTTAAAAGCAAAGCGCT
Source organism: Macrophya alboannulata (assembly GCA_949628255.1). Classification (NCBI taxonomy): domain Eukaryota; kingdom Metazoa; phylum Arthropoda; class Insecta; order Hymenoptera; family Tenthredinidae; genus Macrophya; species Macrophya alboannulata. The sequence continues at coordinate 26,632,416 of OX451208.1, forward strand.
TTAAACTTATTTCAAAGATATCAAATAGTATTGTGTCGCTCGAACATACGGAACAGAAAAGGCTAAGATAGCTAATACTCAATAACACAAAGGTTTAAAGGCCAACATAGAATAAGAATAGATTTAAGGATCACTGTCAACACTTGATTTATTTTCTTTATTTTGTAACTTTCTGGTAAATTCGTATTATTAAATCAGATAATCTAAGATTAACCCAGATTCTGTTCATTTGAGATTTCGTCTGACCTAATTAACTGCCAACAAGCCAATTATTAGGGAACAGATTAGGGAGCGCATTGCATAGTGCGGACGGCATTGGTTTACCCGTGTCCGAGGGCCAAGCTGCAATCCCGAATCTGGCAGACAGTCTTGGAATCATCGCATTCCCGGATCTGAGGTAGCGATTCAAAAAGATAGGGATAACAGGCACGACAGGCTTGGTTCGCCCGGCTCTGTGGAGGGAAGGCGGCCTTGGGAAGTTTACCCCGGGTCCGTAGTCTAGAGACGGCATTGGTTTTTCCCGTGTCCGTATAGCAGCTAATAAAACTCACAACACGCTAGGTGGCTTTGAATGGCAGACCCATTATTTCCCCACCAACAAACATTCTTACAAGAGGAGTCCCAAAAATCACTAATATTCAAAATCACTAACTGAAAGCAATTATTAGACAAAGAACTCACGCGGACGTCGGCATTGGCTAATTCTTTAACCCGCCAATACCGCGGCACGTTACAATATATATACACGTGTCATAAGTATTTATTTATTTATTCAACCCAACCCATCCCATTACATAAGTGATTTTTTGTATGTATGTTCAAATTTTACTACAAAATTCAAATTTATTAAATTGGCCGCCAAGGTAGAGGATCTGAAGACGTTTTCCAGCTGCCTCTTTGTTTAAATCGGCGAGTTGAGCAGGCTCCTCCTCCAAGATCTTGCCGATTCTCGCTGGTAGGAAGATGACGTATTCGTCATCGATTGTAGCCAAAACTCTGGGGCCGAATTTCGTCTTCACTAGCTTCAGTTCAGTGATGTCATATTTCTGTTTAATCTCCAAATCAGACATCTTTTTCGTTAGCATATCATTCTGCAGACGGCTGGTGTTGTTGATTTTGCTGAAGTCCATCTGCACACGTACGAATGAATAATTTGAAATTAGTTTTTATAATAGAATTGAATATTATTGACGTGTGATAATATTCTTACCTTTATCAAACGAGTTTGCAACTGTTACGTGTTCAACTATATGTGGGGATTGTATCAACGCTGAAGAGTCGAGACGCACGAGTGCAGCTCCCCGCGAGCTCTGCGCTTTTAAACCATCATCCCCACTACGATCCTCGAGAAATATAGGTGATTTTTTATAATCCCCCAAATACCAGTTTTTTAACCGCTGAACGTTTTCGAATGCGCAATGGTACCCTCCAGGCACATCCCCATGACAGTCGCCATGCCAGTGAAATATTTTTGATTCCAATCGTAGTATTCGAAAGTTTGGATATCCCAGCTCGTCTAGATCAACTATCCCAGGTATTGCATCATCTTCAGTGAAGATTTTTTCCACCCAGCGTTTCTTCTCCAATCCCTTCACATAAATGGAAGTTGCATCATGCACAACTTCTTTCACGATTTTCACCACATCCCGATACACCGTTTCCCCAACATTCCAGGGTATTCCATGGTGGAACCGTGTTAGCCACGAATTGAGATTCTTATACTCGCTCGACAGAATCACCCAAGAGCATGGTGCTTTGAAAAGGATGCGCGTGATACATTGCTTATATTCTTCATGGCTGTGAATGCTTATTGCAGCTAGCTCTTTGACAACAAATTTTGCCCCGAAACGTCCGAAACCTTGCAGATCCAAGATTAGCTACATATTGACGGGCGTGTGTATGACTCCAAGTATAGACTAAGATTGTGAAAAAATTCTAACACTCCGAATGATATTCATTGTCCTATTCATTGGAGCTGACCGCGCACCATGCTGGGTGCGCGAAAGATTTAGCGGTTGGACAAAAAAAAAGGGGTTCAAGGCATATTTCACTGTCATTGTGAACAACATTTATAGTTTCGTTTTTCGATGAGTTTGGCCTGACTTTGAGGCATGTACCGACAAGTTCGGCTTGACTTTGATGCGCGTTCCGACAAGTTTGGCATCAGGTGGATGCATGATGGAAAATGGGGTGAAGATCGTCCCACGCAAGATCTGAACCATCCCACATCCATCACCTTAAAGTATTGCGGAAATCTTAAGATCTAGATAGTATTTATTATTCTATTCATTGGGGCTGACCGCGCACCATGCTGGTTGCACAAAAGATTCAGTGGTTGTACAAAAGCGTTTCGCCGCATAGTTCACATTCATTATGAGCGACATCTATAGCTGCGTTTTTTTTGGAGGGGTTTGGCTCAATTTTGAGGCGTGGTTTGTAAGGCCGTAGATCGGTAAGGTTGCAGAAAATCGGATAATTTCAGACCAGCTCGCGGATCGGTAAGGTCGGAAAATCGGATAATCGGCAATCGGATGGTAACATACCTGCCCGCGAATCGGCAGTGGCGCCCCCGCATGACGCAAAATCGACAGATAACATATCCGCTCTCAGATCGGTAGTGCAGAAAATCGGAATTCTGAGATCGGTATTGCAGAAAATCGGCAGTCTGAGATCGGTAATGCAGAAAATCGGATGGTAACACCACCGCAGCGCCTCTGGCGGCAGATCGGCGAGATCGGTAATACAGAAAATCGGATGGTAACCTACCCACTCAACAATCGGCAAGTTACCGACTGTCGGTAACCCACGACTGCAGCGCCTCTGGCGGCTGTTCCAGAATCCCCATATTATATCTACTGCTGCACCTTCCGTTACTACAAAGCCCTGTTTCAACAATTCGGTAAATAGTAACAGAAGTTTGCCATCCGACGAGCTTCCCACGAACTGTAATACAGAACCCTGTACTATCAAGGGTAATTCTTATGGCTCAATCCATCAAGTATTTAGTACTGATGATCGTAACTTCATAATTACTGAATAGAATCACCATACACAATATAATAATATGTATCATTAACTTGGTTATAGGGTATCTGGAAAGAATTTTGAACTTTCAAGCTCGCATGAGTATTAACATTCGAAGCATTGATAGACGATTGATAGGAAAATGAGTTGAATATTTGGTCAAAGTATATGAATGTGGGAATATCTAAATTGGGCTACGCGCGCCATCTAACAAGTACAAAAGGTAGACGGGTGGAAAAGTACAAAAATAGATAGACGGGGAACGAGAGAAAAACAATGTATCATGATGTATCATCATCACCTTTTTTCTTTTGAATAAATTCGTAATTTCTCTTTAATTCCATCAAAAAAAAAAACCAATCAATTGCCTTCCCACATTAAATCCCACATGAATTATACTCCAAAAATATTTGCCATTTACAGGTGCAATATTCCAAAAATTTGCTGACTATACAGAAGTGGAATTTGGAGCTGTGGCCTCAGAGTGGTTCTCTTTTGCTGGTCAAAGACATCGCCGAGAGGTGTTAGCATGATCTACGCTACAAAGTCATATTAAAATAAACTGGCTGCATGTGAAAAGTCCAATAATAATTCAGTATTGCTCAATTATCGTAGGATGTTACTATAAGAATATAAACTATAGGGTCGTACTCTCCATGATGGGTAAAAGCTTTGACTGTAGATGTATAATTTACACATTATTATTTTCTAAAATAACCAAAAAAATTAGATATTATAACTCAGTTTCTCCAACATTACAAGAATATTAAAATACTACCTAATAATTATTTTATAGCATATACAACATACAAATATAAAAACTATCAAGAAAAATCTACACATAATAACGAAGTATTACACACACGATATAAAGTGTATATGAGGTATTCCACGCCGTTTCGAACGGTCGAAAAGTTGACCGATCCCAAAAAAATCATAATTTTGTCTTATCACACAAATATATCGAAAGAATTATTTTTTTATGTGAATTTTTTCAGAATTTTTGGATCACATTTTTTGAGTTCTTCCAAATTCCAATTTCTTTCTACGAACCTCCGTGTGTCGATCGTACAAGAAAATTTATAAGACAAAAAAGTTGCAGTTTTGAGTCAACTTTTTGGAAAAAATTTTTTGGGAATTTCTCGAATCCCAAAAATACCAATTTTTATCAAAAATACACAAAAATACGTTTTTTTCAACCAATACGTCACTTTTGATTTGCTTTAAAAATTTACAGAAAATACTCTCAAGTTCTTACAGCAACCATATATTTTTTTTAAGATGGTTGGCTCGATCGTTTGGAAGCTATGCTTTATTAATTCTCTGATTCTATATATTTTTCGAGAGAAAAAAAGAATTAATGAAGCATAGCTTCCAAACGATTAAGCCAACCATCTTGAAAAAAATATATGGTTGCTGTAAACACTTGAGAGTATTTTCTGTAAATTTTTGAAGCAAATCAAAAGTGACGTATTGGTTGAAAAAACGTATTTTTGTGTATTTTTGATAAAAATTGGTATTTTTGGGATTCGATAAATTCTCAAAAATTTGATTCAAAACTGCAACTTTTTTGTCTTATAAATTTTCTTGTACGATCGACACACGGAGGTTCGTAGAAAGAAATTGGAATTTGGAAAAACTCAAAAAATGTGATCCAAAAATTCTGAAAAAATTCACATAAATTCTTTCGATATATTTGTGTGATAAGACAAAATTATGATTTTTTTGGGATCGGTCAACTTTTCGACCGTTCGAAACGGCGTGGAATACCTCGTATGTAGGTTATATATAGATACTTACTGTGATGATTGGGTATAAGCTCTGATATGAGGTGCATGATCAACAGTATTATTAGATGATCCAATAAAAGACTTCAAAATATAAAGTTACATGTAAGTGTTGTGACAAATATATTTTCATGATTAACACGTAATTTTTAGATACATAAATTAATAAAATGTTATGTACTCTGCACACTGTGATCTACTGTTAAAGAAAGTTAATTATGTCTATATGATACAAAAAAGAATAAACAAAGGAAAAAAAAAAGATTTAAGAAAGCCTCTGATTTTAAAGAAACATGTTGGAAACATTATTACTGCTTATTGGAGTCTCAATTTGAGTCTATTGAAAGAAATCCGTGCACGAAAGTTCAGTGAATATACAAAATCATTATTGGGTATATTTGCTCGAGTGCGTGCGCGGAATTCTCTCAATAGATTCAAGTTGAGATTTTAAAGCATACGGACCTGCTAACATACTGATCACAACGCTATATCACATGTTACAACGCGTTACCTAACTGTTATGCCACTGTTAAGTATTGCTGATATAACCAATGCTAACATGGTAACGTAAATGTTACGTGCCTGTAACGTTGAACTGAGTGGGAAATTACAACCAACGACACAGTTGCTGGCTACTAACCAGCTGCATAACGCGTTATATTGGGTTTGCTCAATGTTACCTTATGGTTATGTAACTGCGCTTGCCGGGCACGATTATTAACGACGCAGATGAACAAGTCCGGCTTGTGTCGTAGGATACTTTTCGTAGACTTGCTCCTAATTTTCATTTCTCTCAATAAGCTAACTCTTACACAAATGTTAACAATCGCATTATGTATACATGTCGCAGCCTTTTTATGAAATTAGGCTTTCTGTAAAAACCCTAGCCTTTTCACAAAACGCCGCCTTTTCGTAGAATGAACGATGATTCTACAATTAGACTGACGAAAATCCGGCTCTTCGCGAAGAGCCTGACCACTAACAGCCTTTTCGTAAAATCAACGTTCATTCTACGATTAGCCCACCTGGATTTAGCCTTTTCATAAAGAGGCTGAATCATTTCGGCCTTTTCGTCAAACGGTCAGTCAGTAATATTGATATCAAGTTTGAATTAGAACTGCAAGACATTATTCCTTAGAGCATTTATAGTATGAAGTCCATGGTAATTTGATTAGAAACCTCGAATCAAAAAATTAGAATATCAATTATTAGAGCATTTATAGCATGAAGTTTATTGTAATTTTCATATACTACAATATGAGAGTTTCATATATGTTTGAAAATTCCAATAAACTTCATACTATAAATGCTCTAATAACTCATATTTCAATTTTTTGAGTCGAGGTTTCTATTGACATTACCATGGACTTCATACTATAAATGCTCCAACGATTATTGTCTTGACTTTCTAATCCAAACTTTATATCAATATTACTGACTGACCGTTTAACGAAAAGGCCGAAATGATTCAGCCTCTTTATGAAAAGGCTAAATCCAGGTAGGCTAATCGTAGAATGAACGTTCATTCTACGAAAAGGCGGCGTTTCGTGAAAAGGCTAGGCTTTTTACAAAAAGCCTAATTTCACAAAAAGGCTGCGACATACATACAGTGCCAAACGTCGTGCCTCGTAAAATGCGTTTATGTGTTTCAGACAGCTAAAATCATACCTCAAGGTTTGTGAATACCGTGTAAATGTGTCCAGATCACAGCAATGGGATGAAGATAATTTCGCCGGCATAAGTTATTATCACCTGACCAAGTTTTATAACAAGGGCATTTTGATGGATGACCGGGCTGACATATTTGTGTATTTGTTTAAAGATTGGGAATAGATTTGTTGTAGCAGAATTTTTTCCAAATTATATTCTACACAAAATTCAATTGAGTTGGGATAGGAATGTTTATATCTTTAAATAAAAGAAAAACTATTTTCAGACCGTTTCTCACGTTTCAGTTGTAGGTAGTACATTTTAGCTTAATGATGCTCGGTCTGATACGAGTTCAGATTTCTGTGAATTTATATTGATCATTCTCTCGTTTTCACTGCATGTTTCTTGTAATTTTTCAGTAACGAAATTCTAGAGCCGTTGTAGTTTGCGTTGCCTTCCAATCAATGAGACCCACAATGAACACTGCGCTTGCAACTGCTGAGTTTACAGATATATTGTCCCTTCACAAGTCACAATTCAGGACTCATAAGTAAATGAGGAAACAGAAAATAATACTGTTTGATCCTGTTACAATCACATCACTTTGTACCATTATTACAACATCACCGTGGTAGGTGAACCGTTCATATCCAGTGACAAGAATAGTTTATAAGAATCCAAAAATGTGAATTATGATCCGATAGTACGACAAGGTTCTAGGGGCTATCCTCAGTGCTATTTATTTCCATTGAAGCCAGCGATCAACTATCTTTTGTCTAATATTTTGATGTAATGAATGTCAAAAGTATAGATAATTTGTCATTGTTACCAGTAGACCAAGATTTATGAGTGAATTTATAAAGACTATTAACCACATTACAATTTCTGATTTGATATAGAATCGTTGCCGTAGTTTCTTCATGTTCAAATTAATCTTTGGTCAAATTTCCTTACAATTCTACATTCATATAAGGCTGATCTTCAAATTTTCCCTACGTCACAGTTACAGAGTGATTGATTCTACCTGGAGTTCGAATCCACAGAGTTCAAAAGTATAGTGCATATTTTTTATAAAGAAAAGCTACTGTTAGCCAGTACCGCATTATAATTGTCACTATGGTGATTTTCTTATTCATATTGAAACGTGGCTTATCAAAACGCATGGCAATGAAACTGACAAGCCCAGGTTTGTAGCTGGCATAACGTCCTAAGCGCCATCATATGACCGTTAGCCCTTTTCGAATTCAAAATGTATAATTTTTCATATGTATAAATTCTACAATTCTTTATACAATTCATCATGAACAAGACTTGGAACGAATCTAGATAGTACAAAAAGTAATGAAATCCCCCCAAAAGCACCTTTGGTGCAAAAACCTCTCTTCAAGTACATTATACAAAAATGTCGTTTTCATACAAAAAAATATTGAAATCAGATCTTATTGCCAATTATTGCCAAGTAGGTGATATGAATTTGTGAAAATGACATTTACTTTATCTTGAATTATTAATAATCAGGCCTCAAAAAAAATTTTCATAGCATTTATATAGTCTTGTGATACGTTATAATCTAGTGGATAATAGTACGCCGAAACAGATTTAGCCGTACCTTCCACATTGAGAATAGCACGGCAATTTGTACAATTCATTACGAACAGGATAAGAAATAAACAATATTGTACAAAAAGTCGTGAGATCTCCCCAGAAAGCACTTCTGGTCAAAAACCTTTCGCCAAGCACATTAATTCAATCATTACCCACGAAAAACATCCTCCTGCCAAACATCCTCCTGCCAAAAAACCTCCTGCAAAACAATATACAGGGTGATTGGTTTTAATCGATCCAGACCGATATTTCCCAAACCAAGAGAGATATGAGAAAATATTTCGGACAAAAGTTGCAGGGTTCAGAGGGGGCAAGAAGTTGGCGGTGTCGGAATTTTCAGTAGAGGCACCGCTGAGGTCAGGGGAAGGTCAACTTTGTTTTTTTAAACGGAAACCCATGCTTTTCGTTACGTAATTTTGTTTTACTTAAAAAATCAAAAAACTTTTGTATGAAACATTTTTCTGTAAGACATTAATTTTTTATGATATTCTGCTGAACAATTAGAGATTTTTGATTTTTTGAGAACATTTCACCTCTGAACTATCAAGTTTAGAGAAAAATTGTAAGAGACAAAAAGTACGTAATTTGACGCAAAGATTCTTGGAGAATAATTGCAGTTTTTTTTCGACAGTTTTTCATGTTTTTCACGCAATTGAAGAAGCTGCGATAAAAAGTTATTGGAAAAAAAATCTGCAATTATTCTCCAAGAATCTTTGCATGAAATTACGCACTTTTTGTCTTTTGAAATTTTTCTCCGACCTTGATAGTTTAGAAGTGAAATGTTTTCAAAAGTTCAAAAATCTCTAGTTGTTCAGTTGAATATCATAAAATATTGGTGTCTGACAAAAAAATGTTTCATACAAAATTCGTTTGATTTTTCAAGTGGAACAGAATTACATTATGAAAAACATGGGTTTTCATTTGAAAAAAACAGAGTTGACCTTCTCCTGACCTCAGCAGCGGCTCCGCAGGAAAATCCGACACCGCCAACTTCTTTCCCCCTCTGAACCCTGCAACTTTTGTCCGAAACATTTTCTCATATCTCTCTTGGTTTGGGAAATATCGGTCTGGATCGATTTAAACCAATCACCCTGTATACAAATATTTTATTATGCAAAAGTTACTTATTCATTAGAATATTGCCAAGTACATGCCTCGCGATTTATTTATACAATATCAAGATACTCGGTAGAGTCTCGCAACAAGTACATTAAAAAGAATTACATCGAACTCATGAAATAAGATCAATTAAAATTAAAATTAGGAAAAAACAAGGAAAAGAAAAAAAAAATTTGGAGTACGTGGTACTTGACGGGCATTTTTGTAGAAATTACAAGAAAATAGAAATGCCCTCCGAGTACTACGTACTCCAAATTTTTTTTTTCTTTTCTTTGTTTTTTCCTAATTTTAATTTTAATTGATCTTATTTCATGAGTTCGATGTAATTCTTTTTAATGTACTTGTCGCGAGACTCTACCGAGTATCTTGATTTCCATGTATTTGTCGATGAACGATTCATTTTTTTGATTCTAACGAATAAGTAACTTTTGCATAGTAAAATATTTGTATATGGGGCTTTCCACGTCAATTCACCTAGCCCCCAGACCGCACCATCTCCGATTTGCCTGTGATTTTTTATGTGGTTGTCCTTGCCCTAAAACATTTTCGGTAAAGAGTTCGTGACCCCTGAGGTATACTGGTTGAAATTCGTCGGGGAAGGTCAATTAGAAACAGAAACTTCTGGATTTGTTGCAACGTTTCGGCTGGGCCCAGCCAGCCATCATCAGGCTATAATCATATTTTTTATTATACGAAGAAAAATTAAAACAACGAAAAATGTGACATTTTTTGTGAAATTAAATATAAATTCCTTAATCTATTAGCAAAGTCGATAGACAACTTGTTTGAAATTACATAGACTCTTTAAAACATACATACTACGCACCCAAAACACACACGGACTATCCTAAACACATCGGTGTTATTGCCATCATGGTCAAGGAGGAAGTGAGGATTAAGCCATGTACAATATCGAAGATCGTAGGTCAATGTGTATACAATAAATAGAGGTATAATCATATTCTACGACTAATCAGCCTTGGACAAATCTGTACATATCAACGGGCGGTAGGATAGATTCATACTATTCACCTACGTCATAAGAGATCTGAGTAGAAATGACTGAGGTTTTGTATGTCGGACCTTTTGTTGACAGAATTGTTTTTGGAAATGTGGATCATCTCTTTGAGCAACCTTTTGTATTGGTTGGATTCTTTGTCAATGATCTCTACCTCATCAAAATCAAACCGATGTCCGTTATTTAGGGCATGAGCAGCCAATGCAGACCTATCCGGGTCAAGAGATCTGAGATCAGATTTATGATTAAGGATGCGTTTCCTAAGATGTTGTGAGGATTGACCAATGTAACAACTATTGCAATCCTTGCAACTGATTTTGTAGACAGTGTTAGTCTGGTGAGCCTTGGGTGTCTGTGATTTAAGTCTCGTGAATAATTGGTTGATATTATTAGAAATTTTGTAGGTGACATTAATATCCTCATTGTGGAGAATGCGTTTGATTTTTTCTGACAAGCCATCAACATAAGGAATCGAGCCCACAATTTTATTGTTCATTCTGTCAAGAGGATCACTCCAGTTTATGCTATTATAATGATGATGTAATCTTTTAGCTTGTAGAGAAAAGATGACATCATCAGGATAACCATTAACCTTAAAGGTTTCGCGTACCAAAATTAAGTTTTGCTTCCTAAATTTAATATCCGAGAGACCTAAACACCTGTCAAATAAACCCATGGCTACACTATTCTTATATTGTCTCGGATGGTGTGAGTCAAAAGTGACGTATCGTCCAGACCACGTGTCCTTCATTTCGAACATATTAGGTGCCTGTTTAATTTGCACCCCGATTAAGATTGACGTGTTCCAATCTGGTAGCGAAAGCTTTGTTATTAGTAGACACCTGTTCCGCTGAGAATAGCTATAAGTAGGCAAAAAAATCACTTACCTTCCGCTTGTTCGTCCAACGCTTTCTCGCTTGAAAGATGTTTTTTCGTCGAAAAAAGGGTCGCATCTGGACAGTCTTTTCGACGCCTTTTCGACGCTCTTCTGATTTTGTGTTGTCTGAGTTTCGGTCTTAAATTACAAGGCAAACCACCCTCTGGACAGGTATAGGTTACTCCAGGAATACAGGTATACTTCAGGAATACAGATATACTCCAGGAATACAGATATACTCTAGGAATACGCAAACACTCTCCTGGTTCAATCGACCCTCATCGGCGGGGCATCGGTTGCAACGTGAACCAAACGGAGCAGATTTCGTGTTTTCTTCGCGTGTACTCGAGTCGACGCGTACGAAAATGAACGTGTACAAAAATTAACGTGTACAAAAGTAATCGTGTACAATAGCTTACTTGTATCAAAGTTCACGTGTACAAAAGATTACGTGTACAAAGGTTAACGTGTACCAAAGTCGGCGTGTACATAAATCAACGTGTACGAAAGTAGGCGTGTACAAAAGAACGTGTACAATACATTCACGTGTACATAAGCTGACGCGTACAAAAAATCACGTGTACAGAAACCAACGGGCACCGCAAGGGGCTCGATTCGTGATTTCATTTGCGTGTGCATGAATCGGCGTGTACATAAACCGCCGTGTACACGTTTCGCGTCAGCATTGATTCACGTGCACATAAGCCCGAGTGTACAACAATTACGTGTACCAATATGGCGTGTGCAAGATGAGCGTGTACATAATAAATGTGTACGAAAAGCATCGTGTACAATCGGTTACGTGTACGAACGGGCCTTTCCCTCAGAAGATATCGTTCAGTCTCAATTAAATTTGAGTCCTGGTATACCTTTTCGATCGCCGCAAGAATCATTCAAATCGGTTAACTCGTTCCAAAGGTATCGTACGACAAAAAGAGAAATTTTTGTTGTCCAATATCTTTTAAACTAGTCGTTCGATTTTGATGAATGTTGCTGCAATCGAAAGGGCTATCCAAGACTTAAACCTGATTAAGTTTTGAGACTAATCGCATGAACGGTTTAGGAGTTATGCGCTAAAAACCTGAAATTTTTTTTTTTTAATTTTTATTTTTCGAATAACTTTGGAACTACTCGACCGATCGACTCCAAAATCTAATCAGATCTAAGTCTCGATAAACCCTTTCGATCGCTACAAGAACTATTCCAATCGGTCAATTCGTTCTAAAGATATCGTACGACAAAAAATTAGTTACACACACACACACACACACACACACACACACATACGGACGTCCATCCAAAAATAGTCGGAATAGCTTCCTAGGACCTCAAAACGTCGACATCTAATGAAAACTCGGTTTTCGAAAATCGGACCGAAACCAGTAACTTCCCTTCTTTTATGAAAATTTTCAATTTTCATAGCGGGAAGTTAACAACACTATTTAATAATAACTATTTAATAATTTTCTGTTGTGAGCCTTTACTATACAGAAGACATGTATGTACTTGGCAATTGTATCTGATTTCAAGTCGTTTGTGAGTAGACATTTTTATAGTATTTTGTTGATGGATTTTTTTGTCGGTGGTGACTGCATTATTGTACTTGGCGAAAGGTTTTTGCACCAGAGGTGCTTTTGGGGGTGATCTTGAAATTCAAAAACTTTAAATATAAAGAAAATGTTCCGTTTTGTATTAACGCCGATCTTGAATGTCTCTTGCAACCGGTTGACGATACATCTGAGAATAGAAGGGTATATGAAGAACATGTCCCGTACAGTATCGCTTACTATTTACATTGTACCTTCAACGATTCAGTTTCCAAATTTAGAGTTAACCGTGGAAAGGATTGTATAGAATGGTTTGTAAGCGAGTTGGGGAGTTTGGCTCATGCTTTAGAACCTTATTTCAAGTGTGTGATCCCGATGGAATCTTTGAGTCATGAACAAAAACAAGCGTTCGATTCAGCTAAGATTTGTCATATTTGTGAAAAACCGTTCGCACCTCAAGACGTGAAACATCGCGATCATTGAAACTTCACAGGCAAGTATCGTGGTGCAGCGCATGAAGGTTGCAATTTAAATTATAAGGATTCGCACATCATTCCGGTGGTCTTTCATAACTTATCGGGCTATGACTCACACTTTTTGATTGAAACACTAGCAACAGCTTTCGAAGGAGCCGTCACTCTCTTACCGGTTAACAAGGACAGATATATATATCTTTTACAAAGAGTGTAAAGGGAACATCTATACATTTTAGGTTCATTGATTCGTTCCGGTTCATGCCGGGCAGTCTAGAAAAATTAGCGTCTCATCTAAATGACGAACAGAAATTAATTACGCGTAAGCATTGTAGGAGCGTCGAAGAATTTCAGTTATTGACGAGGAAAGGTGTATTTCCATACGAGTATGTAGACAGTTGGGAAAGCCTTGAAGAAGTACAGTACCACCCAAAGAAAAATTTCATTCAAAATTAAACGATTCATATATTTCGGAGGATGACTATTTGCACGCGTGTAACGTTTGGCAAACTTTCCAGATCAAAACTCTGGGTCAATATTCAGATTTGTATTTACAAACGGATGTGCTTCTTTTGGCGGATATTTTTCAAAATTTTAGGAATAATTGTTGGTCCACTTATAACTTAGACCCGTTACATTATTATACGGCGCCGGGTTTATCGTTCGACGCGATGCTCAAGTGCACGGGTGTTGAGCTCGAGCTCCTTATCGACGTTGATATGTTATTGTTTATAGAACGAGGAATTCGAGGCGGAGTTGCCCAATGCTCGAACAGATACGCTAAAGCTAATAACAGATATATGGGATCGGCATTCGATCCGCGTCAGGAAGAATCGTATCTCATGTATTTTGACGTTAATAATTTATATGGTGCAGCTATGAGTCACTTCTTACCGTACAGCTCCTTCGAATGGGTGTCAAATTTCCAAGGTTTTGATGTTTTAGCAGTTTCAGATGAATCTCCTATAGGTTACATACTTGAAGTAGATCAAGAGACGCGGTAGCGTCTCGCGCCAAGTACATGAAAAAGCGCGACTCGCCCGAGTCTCTTCACCGTAGAGGCAACTTTGAGCGGAGTGGGGGAAGAATGTTTTCATATATTACACCGAATTGGTAATATACCAGGGATCGATGTTTTATTTTTATGGTAAGGGTCGAAAGAACTTTCATTTAAGACCAAAATCAAGGCAATCGGTGCACCGACAGCTGAGAAATAATAATTTCTAAAATCAGATGTGTCAATTTCACGATGGATGAATTTTCTCCGTCGACCACTTTTATTTTCTCCGTCGGCCACTTTTATTTTCTTCATCGACCACCCGAAAGAACCTAAACGCAACAAGCAACATAGAAAGTCCATCGCAGACATAGAGATCAGCAATGGCAGAGTTGAAAATATTACATGGGTAAAAATATAGTGAGGGTTGTCGCTCTCGACTATATTTACGCGTCGCTTGTATTTCGTGGTGTAAGGAAAAAATACTCCTACTGCGCATGCGCGTGCACATAACCGAAATAGTTAAACGCACTGTTGAATGACAGCTGAGATAGATGAGAAGAATATTACGAGTGGCTGAAAACCTTGTTAAATGATTTCTTATTACGCTTGATGAAAAATATGAAAAAAGTGCGGAATCAAAAATTGTCATTCAATATTAGCCTCGGTGCCCTCTGAAAAATATCAATTTCATCGTTCATGTTAGGTGCTCGAGGTTTGAAGGTTATAAGAGGTGATGTCAGGTTGCTGAGGTGATCGAGATTGAGGTTATGAGAGATCTACATAATTATCACGTCGATCGTAATTATCGAAACTAGTCATTCGTAGGATATTTTATATTTGTAAAATTCAGATATATGTATATTACTAATTTTTGAAATTATTATACGAAGCTGATAAAGAAATTATGATTATTTATTTACATTATGCGGTCCTAGATAGATCATTAAAATTAGATGACATTTTTTCATATATAATATTTCAAATCTGGGATTATCAATGTGTTGGAATTTTAATAATACCAATAGCCAATAAGATTCCGAATTTTTATTTCCATGAGCTCAATTATTACCGTTTTAATAAACAATTATTGAATTTCAGTGATTGAATTGTCGTAGCCGAATACTAGATTGATATTGATGGGCCACTAAGACTATGACCCTACTCGGATCATGTATAATTCTCACTACGTGATATCCTTGGGTAAAAATATGAGCTTTCATTCTCTTCTTGAGTTTAAAGATCTGGTACTACCGAGCAATTCTTGAAGTCTGAAATTGATAAAAAAAGAGTTTGAGCACCTAAAAAAACGAAAGATGTAATTTTGCTGTGTAATTGTGATCATTTCACCAGTTCAACGTCATTTGATCAGCATGTAAGTCTTCGATGATAAAATTATAGTCCTTCGTGGCCTATGAAAAGTTGACCGTAGAGTATAAACTTGACAGTACTAATTTGAAATGACGTTGAAAAAACATCGGCATAAGGCAATCTGAAGAATAGTTTACAGTTTTTGTTTGATTATTCAGCAACTGAAAATTATAATGAATTGTTTGAAAATTTGTTTGAATTGAATTCTCAAAAATTCTCTTTGTGAATGTTTTTTTCATCATTCTTCCAACGTCGTTTTGTCAGTTTGAAACTCTGTGGACAACTCTAGGCAAGCAGCGAACGTTTCAAAGCCAAAATCATAAGCTACGGAGGACTATAATTTCATTATCGGTGGCTCGAATGGTGATCAACCTTGAATTAATAAAATAATCACAATTAGGTAGCCAAATCATAACTTCAACTCCTTCAGAACCTGAATTTTTTTTTTTTTTTTTTCAATATTATCAGACGAAATCGGGAATTGCTTGTTAGGATCAGCACTTTGAGCTCAAGAAGAAAACGAGAGCTCATTAGAATGAATGGAATGGCACGGGTTTCATGGTTTTATCTGAAAAAATACCTCTAGAAGTTTGATCCAAATCTATGAATCGGATTTCTGATACTCTCCCTATTAGGCTGTCGAATATAGGTATAATTACATTAACATGATTTTGAATTTGTATGGAAAGTAAGTCTATGATATATACGATGAAAACTAACGCTAATGGGGGTCGAGGCTTCTTATTACAGTTCATTGTTCAGTCATCGGTCACAACACAACTCATAACAGTAAGATTTATAATAACACCACGAGGAAAAAAAACATCTCACAGAAACGGTCAAGCAAATCAAAATGTGTACAAAAAGTAATTAAATCCCCCCAAAGCACCCAGGTGCAAAAACCTTGCGCCAAGTACATTAAAACGTAGCAACTATCAACGAAAATTTGTTAACAAAATATTCGAAAAAGTAGCATTTGATCTACAAAAGTATTGAAATCAATGGACGTTGCCAAGTATAATTAAATTCGCTTCCAATTAATTTACGAATGTGACCTGGTCTTAGTTTTCGCTAGGTATTTACATTTCAATATACATAACATGCATAACACGTTATAACATCCAACATACGTACTCATACCTATAGAGAACAATCAATTAAAAATAAAATTACGAAAAAACAAAGAAAAGAAAAAAAAAATTCGGAGGTAGTGGTACTTGGCGGGCATTTTTGTAAATAGTACAAGAAAATATAAATTGAATCATTTCAATATTCTGATGAGAATTCAAACATCAGCCCGCCAAGTACCACGTACTCCAAATTTTTTTTTCCTTTTCTTTGTTCTTTCGTAATTTTATTTTTAATTGATTGTTCTCTATAGGTATGAGTACGTATGTTGGATGTTATAACGTGTTATGCATGTTATGTATATTGAAATGTAAATACCTAGCGAAAACTAAGACCAGGTCTCATTCGTAAATTAATTGGAAGCGAATTCAATTATACTTGGCAACGTCCATTGATTTCAATACTTTTGTAGATCAAATGCTACTTTTTCGAATATTTTGTTAACAAATATTTGTTGATAGTTGCTACGTTTTAATGTACTTGGCGCAAGGTTTTTGCACCTGGGTGCTTTGGGGGGATTTAGAATATCCGCGAGAACTTCAGGACTCTCACAAAGACTTACCATTGTGTCCAGAGCATTACGTATCACCTCTGTCGAGATGTAAGATATCTAAATCAACAACTACCCTTTTCTCAAAAAAGCGGTATGTCGTTCACTATAAAGTTTTGAAACAGTGTTTGAGTTAGGGTATGAAGTTAGAGAACATCCATCGGGTATTAAAATTTAAACAAGCACCGTGGCTTCAGAAATATATAGATTTGAATACTGAATTGCGGAAAAAGTCTAGCAATGATTTCGAAAAAAATTTTTATAAACTCATGAATAACGCCGTTTTCGGAAAAACAATGGAAAACGTTAGAAAACATAGAGATGTACGGTTGATTACAAAGTGGGATGGGAGACACGGAGCAAGAGCGCTTATCGCTAAGACAAATTTTCATAGCTGTACCGCATTCGGTGAAGATATGGCAATAATTGAATTGAGCCGGACGAAAATCAAATTCAACAAGCCTATATATGCAGGATTTTCTATTATGGATCTTGCTAAAACCTACATCTATGATTTTCATTATAATTATATAAAAAGTAGATTTGGCAACCAAGCAAAGCTTATGTATTGTGACGTTGCATTTTCGCAACTCGTCACAAGGGACATGATTCACGGCTGAAAGTCGTGGAGTCGGAAGTTCCGGAGAGTATGCGACAGATCATAGGTTAAAAGTAAGGCTCAATTAGTAGAATATTTATTATTATTTTTCTTTTGTCGAGTTTCTTTCATGTAATTATAAATCTCGGAACTTGGGAAGAAGACAACGCCAGGACGTCGAGGGATTTCGACGTCTGGGGAAGAAACTCTTCCCGAAGAACCAAGCTGTATGACAGATCATCCCGTTATTTATTATTTTCTGGGTATGGCTTCTCTGTACTTCCGGTTGTGGATGTTACCGGAGCGGTGGAATAAGGACATCTCCCGAAGACAATCCTCCCGTTCCCGAAGACTCACCAGCCTGGTGCTGGACCACTCCCGTCATCAATTTCTGGACGTCTCGGCGATGGATGAATAAAGCAGGGTGAACTAAGTAGCTCGTAAATGCTTCCCACCGCCGATGACTTAGCGACCTGGTGTCGAGCCAGACTACACCATCGGCTTTCCCGGCATCGTCCCGCTATCGGTGTTACTCCCGAAAAGTCCCGATAGTAGAACTGCAGTCGTGTGATGCAAGCCTGCCTGTAAGCTTTCCACACCGTAAATGGGGAATCTTTGGATGCAGATCCGGTACCTGGAGCATCAAGATTTCGCCAGATCCTCTGACTGGTCCGTTTTTCCCGTTGAAACGCAGCCAGGGTGCACTTCGCCAGATGATGTTCCCGGGGAGTCCTCCGACGAGAACCAGGAATTACGAGAAACCGAGAAATACGTCGAATAAGTCGAGCCAACAGCGTTCGAATCTTCCCGCAAAATCCCGAGCGCCAAGTAAGGCCAAGCTGACACCCTCTGCCATCAGTCAACCAAAATTGGAACTTCTAACCACCGAACGAGGCCTCAACCAAATTCAAAAACCAAAGGATTAGCGAACCTATAAAAGCGAGGACGACGCTCGGCTCGACCTACTTCTACGCTCGTCAGTCTACACGACAACAAGCTTGAAATTGTGATCCCGAAAACTTCCCGAACGAACTCATCGTCCCGAAAGTTCCCGAGAGTATATTGTATTGTGCTTTGTTATTTTTGGACTATTGTTAATATTGTATAGAATCAGTTTTGAACATTTATTTGTAAATTGTGTGCGATTCAGCGTATTTTTCATCTTTAAGGTAAGACCTTTTTCTTGTACGACCACGAGTCGATCCCGATTCCCGTTTAGTTTATTCTAGTTAACATTTGGTGTGACGTAGGTCACGATTATGGAACGTTAAGTCCTTAGACTTCGTCCCGGTATTTTTGTATAGTTTTTAGTCTGATTAAAAACGGAAATTCTGGATTGACTCACGGTTAGCGAATTCTTTGTGGGTTTTTCTTGCTTGATTATGGTATAAATTCTTCTAGAATCTTTTCTTTGCTTATTTTTCTCTGTAGTAAACTGCGTAAATTTCTCTAATTTGAGCATGTGATTTAGTAATCTTTAGTTAAGTTCTATCATTTTTGGTATCGATTGATCTGTCGAGCGTAACTCCCGGAGCTAGCGAGCGTAGAAGCAAGCCTTTGTTATTTAGTTTGTAATTCATTTAGTTACGATTCCATGTTTGATATATTTTTCTGTATTTTTCTTGCGGGGAATTAATTTCCTAGACCTTAACTAGTCTATATCCCGTAAATTCACGTTAATATTATATCGAGCCTAACAGCTATAAATTCTATGTCGTATTTGATTGTATTTTTTTATGAATCCGATTTTTCGTAAACGATTTATTTCTCTCCCGAAATTTATCTGAATTTGTTTGACTTATATTTGGTATTGTATAGCTTCTTTTCTGATATATGATTTGTTAATTAAAACCATTCCCGCATTGTTACTTTTGATCTGAGGCTTATCCCGAAAAATATTAATAAATTGGTGTTACAGTTGTTACATATTATTTGTTGCTAATTATTTGGTGAATCCAGCCACTCTACCATTTTTAGTCGAGTATAGTCTGAGCTAACTGGCAATTTCCGCCGCAATCTCTAATTATTTAGTATATTTCTTAGTATATTTGTCTTGAGTGACGTGAAAACGTCTGGCGCCCAATAAAATCATTTCTGTTATATTTCTCGTTGAATTAGAGTAAACGCCGAAGGGCACGGTTTTTGAGATTAAACATCTAAAATCGAAACCACCGTCGCAAATGGCGCCCAACGTGGGGCCACGCCAAAATAAGTTTGCCTAAAAATTTAAAATAAAAAGCATCATCAGTAACAATCCTGGAAAAATCTAAAAATCAGCGATTCAGATAATTCACGAAAATTTATTCTAGTTTAGAAATTATAGCAGTCTCGATAGTTAGAACAAAAAAACCCCCCCAAATCCGTTGAGAATAAAGTTTCGAAAAAAAAATTATTTATCCGAGATTTTCACTAAGGTTCACAATAGTTTCAATAGTCCGTAATATTGAACAATAGACAGCATACCATACTGCGCTGTGGTGAACGACAAATAAAGTATTAACTATCCGAGAAAGGATTAGCGAATAACAACAAAGTTAATCCTACGATCGAACGTTGGTTTTTCCCGTGTGTTGTGGTATCGTGTTGTCGAGTCAGCTAACGCTCGATTCAAATTTGAATCTAACTATTATATGGAACGCATTTCTTCTGAATACGCGTGGATTTATTTACTTTCGGCGACACAGCTACGTTTTGAACTAAGCGAACGTTTACTCTCGCAAACAGGAACAGTACCTACGTTAAGAGATCGGTTATTACGTTGTCTCATGTCTCAACGCGGAGAAAATATGGAAAAACCTCCAACTCCAACCGGAGATAATCCCGAAAGCGATAATATTTCGCCTATGATAGAAAATCCCGTTGTACCGACAGGTTCTAACCGAATTCAAATTAACGACGTTACGTACGATAGTCCGCAGTCGACCAATAATATCCCGCCTGGTAACAGAGAAAATAATACAACGCACCCAGAAGAAGTAAATATCCCGAGACCTCCCGAAGGTCAACCGCTGCTCAACGAGAGTCGACAACATGTCAACAATACTTCCCGATTTAATAATACTGTGCAAACACCTAACAACAATAACGGTTCGCAATTCGAAAATACTGGTTCTCAACCGATTCATGCTAACTATCAACCGATTAATCCGGGATATCAGAACTTCAATCCCGATTCTCATCAACGTTTTAGTAATATTAATCCCGAGTTCCCGAATCATCCGGAACCTATTCCCGAATTTAGACATCACGAACAACAAAGATTTAATTTTCGTCAGCAAAACTTCGCGCGCGATGGCTTTAATCCGCACGCCGCACCCTTTCATTTTTCGCCGCGGCCAAACCAACACAATAACACCTCGCCTCATGCCGTCTACGAAGTAATGCGTCGATGGAATTTAAAATTTTCCGGTTCCCGTACAGAAGATTCGGAAGCTTTCCTTCTTCGATTACAGGAAGGTCAACAATTATTTAATATTCGAGATAATGATCTTCTTGATTGTATTACTTTCTTTTTGTCTGGTGTTGCTCTATATTGGTTCAGATCTAAACGTAATACGTGGTTCACTTTTCGCGATTTCGAATTTGCTTGGCGTGATAGATTCGGTAACCCCAATCTTCAATTCGCTTTACGCGAGGAGATTAGAAGACGTACGCAAGGCGAACATGAACTTGTCGCCGACTATCTCACTTACATGCGAGCGTATTTCGATCGTTTAAGTCCCGTTTGGCCTGAAGAGGAGCAGCTAGATTACGCGTATCGTAATTTACTTCCTCGATACCAAGTATTGATTAATCGAGACGATGTTACGACAATAGATGAGCTAGAACATCTCGCCCGCCGGCTAGAAATTAGTTTTCAAGCCGCTAACAATTATCAGGCACCCCCTACTCCCGAACGGTCGTTGATGCCGGAGCTTGCATACCGCGGTCAGCGTACTGCAGCCCGACAAAACCGTATCGCCTTAGCTCACCTACAATTAAACGTCCGATGAATCTCCCGAACAACTAAACGCGGTACAAGCAACAAACGATAAAAGGAAAAACGCATCGAAAGAGAAGTCCCGAAATACGTCCCGTAAAGATAAGAATAAAACCAAATCTCCTAGCGATCAACAGGCTACCGCTGCTATCACCAATCCCGAGATACCATCTACATCCCGTGCGACTTTGGAAACCGCGAGTAATCCGTTTCTGCCGACTCCCGAAAGAAGAGTACCTGAGCGTAATAATTCTTGCTATAACTGCCGAAAACCTGGTCATCGTTGGCCTGAGTGCACTGAGCCTCTACGCATCTTCTGCTATAGATGTGGTAGAGATGATGTCACAAAACTAACGTGTCCGCGTTGTTCGGGAAACGCTTAAAGGAGCCGTTAACGCGGGCTATCGCGGACTCCCAAGAAATGCCCGGAAAAAGAAACAGCGACAATAACAACTTCGCACAGTCGCAGCATTCTGACCTTTTGTTCTGTAGTCCGGTACATTCGCGTAATAAAATTTCGCTCTTATTCCTAACTCTAAAAATTCACGGCACTCCCGTAAAATCTTTATTTGACTGTGGCTCTTCCCGCACCTTTTTAAACGCGGAAACCGAAAGTCTATTAAAAAGACTGGGCTTCACCATCACGAGATCCCGTTCTATTCCCGTATTAATGGCTGCAGGTCAAGAAGCCGAAGTCACCGGTGAGGTGATAATTCCCGTAGAATTGCAAGGAATAACTCGCGAGATTTCCGCGCGGATCATTCCCGATTTAAGTTTCCCGTGTATTCTCGGATTAGATTTTATTAAACTCTTTCAAATAATAGTCGATTTCACTACTCCAACTTGGCATTTTCGAGATAATCCCGTTAATCAATTTAAATTTGAAACTTCTTTGTCCACGTCTATTTCACATTGCCACGGTATCGTAACCTTGACAGATGACCAGTCAGTCAAATTAAAATCTCTATTGACTAAAGAAATCCCGCCTGCTACTGACGTTATTGGAGTTACTCCTTTAACCACTCACAGTATCGACGTGAATAATCATCCTCCGATTAGACAGCGTTCGTACCGTGTATCACCTGCAATTCAAACTGCAATCGATCAGGAAGTAGATAAAATGCTTAAAGCTGGAATAATTGAACCATCGCGAAGCGCGTGGGCTAGTCCCATTGTCATGGTGAAAAAGCCCAATGGATCGTACCGATTCTGCATTGACTTTCGTAAAGTCAATAGCGTATCTAAAAAAGACGCGTATCCTCTCCCGCGGATGGATAATATTCTAGATAAACTTAGATTAGCTCGATATATCTCAACCATTGATTTAAGCCAAGCCTATTTTCAAATTCCTCTTGATAAAAATAGTAGAGAAGTAACTGCCTTTATCGTTCCCGCTAAAGGTCTTTTTCAATTTACACGTATGCCTTATGGATTAACTGGAGCACCTGCTACCTTCCAAAGGTTATTAGATCAATTAATTGGACCCGCCATGGATCCTTATGCTTTCGCCTATTTAGACGATATAATCATTGCTACTCGAACGTTCGATGAACACCTTCATTGGCTACGGCATGTCTTGCGTGTTATTCATCAAGCAAGTTTGACCATTAATCCCGATAAATGTGAATTTTGTTGTTCTGAGGTAAAATATTTAGGCTTTGTTGTAAATCAAAATGGCTTACAAGTAGATCCCGACAAAGTAGCTCCCGTTATAACTTATCCAGTCCCGAAGACTGTTAAACAGATACGGAGATTTCTAGGTATGGCTTCCTGGTATCGTAGATTCATCCCGAGTTTTGCAACTACTACCGAACCATTAAATCGTTTATTACGTAAAAATCAAGCATGGATGTGGGAAGAAGAGCAGGCCGACGCTTTTAACGAAATTCGTCGTTGCCTATCATCAGCTCCGACTCTCGCGTGTCCCGATTTTTCACTGAAGTTCGTGTTGCAAACCGATGCAAGTATCGTTGGTCTAGGTGCCGTATTGACACAATCTCCCGATGATATAGAACACGTAATAGCTTACGCGAGTAGAACTTTGACAGATGCAGAGCGCAAGTATTCAGTTACCGAACTCGAATGTCTTGCTGTCATCTGGTCGATTCAAAAATTTAGACCGTATATCGAAGGTTATCACTTTACCGTTATTACTGATCACAATAGTCTAAGGTGGCTTCATAATCAGAAAAATCCCACTGGCCGATTAGCCAGATGGTCGCTTGAACTACTTGGGTACGATTTCGACATAGTTTATCGGAAAGGTGCACTTAATCATGTACCAGACGCTTTATCCCGTATTCCCGAGCACGATATCGAAACTAGTGCAGCAATAGTTCCACAACGTATCCCGTGGTACGACAAAAGGAAACGCGATGTAGAAAATTTTCCAAAACGCTTCCCGGATTGGAAAATCGAAGATGACCGACTATATTTTTATCGACCTAATCCCGTTATCGGAACCACAATAAATGATTTAAACGCATGGAAATTAGTTATCCCGAATGATCAACGCACACCAGTCTTAAATGAAGCGCACGATGAACCTCAATCAGGACATTTAGGCATTGATAAAACGTATAAAAGAATCGCTATCACGTATTATTGGCCAGGAATGTTTCGTGATGTTTCCCGTTATGTTAGATCCTGTGACGTTTGCCAACGTAGTAAAGTCGAGCAAGCAGCTCCCGCTGGTCTCATGGGCAGACGCGTTGTCGAAGAACCCTGGTTAGTTGTAGCCATGGACATTATGGGTCCTCTACCGTCGAGTAAATCAGGTTTTACGTATATTCTTGTTATTCAGGATTTATTCACCAAATGGATTGAATGTTGCGCTCTCAGAAAAGCCACAGGTAAAAATATTCGTGATGCGTTCGAGGAAAATATCATTAATCGATGGGGTGTCCCGCGAGTTTTGTTAACTGATAACGGTACGGAATTCAATAATAAAACAATTAAAGAATTATGCGAAACCTTTCACATCACGCATACCACAACACCGCCGTATCATCCGCAGGCCAATACCGTTGAAAGAGTCAATCGTGTATTAAAAACAATGATAATCGCTTTTCTCGAATTCGATCATCGCGACTGGGATTTACATTTATCCGACTTCCGGTTTGCTTATAATACTGCGCATCATTCGTCTTTGGAGACCAGTCCCGCTTTCTTAAATCTAGGCCGAGTCCCGCGAGCTGTGAACTCTTTGAGAACACAACTCGAAGGTAATCCCGAAATCGAACCGCAGCCTCCGAAACTATGGGCTGAGCGAATGCAACGAATGCAATTGCTTCGCGAGTGGGTCACCGAAAATCTCGAAAATGCTCACACGAGACAAGCTGGCTACTACAACCTCTGCAAAAGACCCGAACGCTTCGCAGAAGGTGATATCGTTCTGAAACGACAACATACGATGTCATCCGCGACACAACATGTTGCCGCGAAACTGGCTAAAAAGTTTCATGGGCCGTTCCGGATCATTCGACTATTATCTCCCGTTGTCTGTGAACTTGGTGAATTGGAAAGTAGAAAGGTAGTTGGGATCACGCATAATAAAGATCTGAAATATTATCATGACTCTGCTTAATTTTCCCGAATAGGCATTTCTTTAATTTTTTTTTGTTCGTGTATTCCCGTAAATTGGCAATGTTCTTCGCCTGTGAGGAGGACTTAGCGACCTTTTGGCCGTATATCTGGCGGCATGAATCAACGATCCGCCGATTCATAAACCAGAACCGAGACCTCCAGCGCGACGTGCAAGCGGGAATCATCGCGGCTAATGAGGCTCGCGAAATACGGGCGCGAGAAGCCGAGGAACGGGGTACCGTCCGCGAAATCCCGGCATCCCGGGATAGAGCCTCGCAAACGGACCCACCACCTCCCGTCCCCGAAGTACGGGAACGGAGTACTCAGGCAGGCGGCGTGACCAACCGCGCCAATAAGGCGACCCAGGTCAACCGGCGTACGGTGCGTTTCTCGGAAACCGTCACCGTTGTCCCGCTGGACAACCCGGAGCAAGTGGAGATGTCGACGCAAACCGACCCACCCGACGTCGAGGACTTCAGTTTCCGACCTGCATCCCCACCGCCGCAGGCGAGGGGTTCGTCTCCACCACTGAGGTCACGGGGGTACGGTCCTCGACCATCGACGAGCCGAACACCGCCAACTAAGCCGTATGAGTCCGGTCCGCGACCATCAACGAGCCGAACACCTCCGTCGGCCAAACCACATGGGTCTGAGCCTCGACACCCAGCAAATCAGGGTACCTCGCCGATTCGTGCTCCCGCGACATCCACCACCGCAGAACCACGTCCGACCACCTCGCGATACACCACCGACTCCACCTCATACGCACCGCCCGCGACTACGTTCACAAAGCCGTGTTGGAATTGCGACCAACCAGGCCATCTCCGACACGACTGCCCGCTTCCACCGCGGATAGTGTGCAAGCGTTGCGGCCACAAGGGCGTTAAAGTTAGCGAATGTCCGAACTGCTCGGCGGATTACCACCCCGAGCAGGTAATCCCGTCAATCGCGCGTAACCGTGCATATCGGCAGGCTAGGCAGCGAGATCCACACGATCTTCCGGACGACACCTTCCACTTCCCGTCGTCGCGCCGTTAAGTCAATTTTTTTTTTCTGTATTCCCGTTTCTTTATTTTTCTTTTTTTTTTTTTTTGTTTCTGTTAAAAATTCATTTTCGGACAAACATTCAAAATTTTATTTAGGTTATCGCCTTATTCCCGAAATTGAGCTGAGCATTCTGCGTATTTTTGTTATTATTCCCGTACTCACTATTATTTTCTATTATTCCCGTCAACAATAAGTTGAAAATTTAATGCGTTTGGATTATTCAAAATTCTATTTCGGCCCATATTTCAAAATTCCGTTACTTTAGAGTCACTCCGTTAACAGAACATCGTTCACTACAACGAAACAATCGTTCAAGACCGTCTATTTATAAGACATAACTCCCGTGAACCAGTGTGAAAATCTAGAAACTCATTCGTTTAATTTATATTTTATTGTCAGCTTCACCTTGTTACTTAGGTAACTTTGTCAAATTAATTTTTGCGAAATGGTGTCAAAGGATTTTTCAAATCCAGATTAAAATAATTAATACGAAGACAAAACACTTCGATATCCCGTACGCTAGAAAAATCTAAGCCAAACTTAATTCTCAACTCCGTAGATAAAAACCCTAGCTTTAAATTTAGCAGCTTACTTTCAGTTATTGCCTACCTCACCTGCTCCTAGGAAATCTTATTATTTTCGAGTCTACTCCGTCATGTATTCTATAAAAATCTGTTCTCAAACTTATTGAAGTTACGCACAATAACGAAAACCACAGATAGATCGCTACGGTCTGTCACGAAATAAGTCTTAACCAACCTCGGGAAGGAGAGTCTACCACTCCCCCTCCTGTAGGAGGGTGGGGTTGTGACGTTGCATTTTCGCAACTCGTCACAAGGGACATGATTCACGGCTGAAAGTCGTGGAGTCGGAAGTTCCGGAGAGTATGCGACAGATCATAGGTTAAAAGTAAGGCTCAATTAGTAGAATATTTATTATTATTTTTCTTTTGTCGAGTTTCTTTCATGTAATTATAAATCTCGGAACTTGGGAAGAAGACAACGCCAGGACGTCGAGGGATTTCGACGTCTGGGGAAGAAACTCTTCCCGAAGAACCAAGCTGTATGACAGATCATCCCGTTATTTATTATTTTCTGGGTATGGCTTCTCTGTACTTCCGGTTGTGGATGTTACCGGAGCGGTGGAATAAGGACATCTCCCGAAGACAATCCTCCCGTTCCCGAAGACTCACCAGCCTGGTGCTGGACCACTCCCGTCATCAATTTCTGGACGTCTCGGCGATGGATGAATAAAGCAGGGTGAACTAAGTAGCTCGTAAATGCTTCCCACCGCCGATGACTTAGCGACCTGGTGTCGAGCCAGACTACACCATCGGCTTTCCCGGCATCGTCCCGCTATCGGTGTTACTCCCGAAAAGTCCCGATAGTAGAACTGCAGTCGTGTGATGCAAGCCTGCCTGTAAGCTTTCCACACCGTAAATGGGGAATCTTTGGATGCAGATCCGGTACCTGGAGCATCAAGATTTCGCCAGATCCTCTGACTGGTCCGTTTTTCCCGTTGAAACGCAGCCAGGGTGCACTTCGCCAGATGATGTTCCCGGGGAGTCCTCCGACGAGAACCAGGAATTACGAGAAACCGAGAAATACGTCGAATAAGTCGAGCCAACAGCGTTCGAATCTTCCCGCAAAATCCCGAGCGCCAAGTAAGGCCAAGCTGACACCCTCTGCCATCAGTCAACCAAAATTGGAACTTCTAACCACCGAACGAGGCCTCAACCAAATTCAAAAACCAAAGGATTAGCGAACCTATAAAAGCGAGGACGACGCTCGGCTCGACCTACTTCTACGCTCGTCAGTCTACACGACAACAAGCTTGAAATTGTGATCCCGAAAACTTCCCGAACGAACTCATCGTCCCGAAAGTTCCCGAGAGTATATTGTATTGTGCTTTGTTATTTTTGGACTATTGTTAATATTGTATAGAATCAGTTTTGAACATTTATTTGTAAATTGTGTGCGATTCAGCGTATTTTTCATCTTTAAGGTAAGACCTTTTTCTTGTACGACCACGAGTCGATCCCGATTCCCGTTTAGTTTATTCTAGTTAACATTTGGTGTGACGTAGGTCACGATTATGGAACGTTAAGTCCTTAGACTTCGTCCCGGTATTTTTGTATAGTTTTTAGTCTGATTAAAAACGGAAATTCTGGATTGACTCACGGTTAGCGAATTCTTTGTGGGTTTTTCTTGCTTGATTATGGTATAAATTCTTCTAGAATCTTTTCTTTGCTTATTTTTCTCTGTAGTAAACTGCGTAAATTTCTCTAATTTGAGCATGTGATTTAGTAATCTTTAGTTAAGTTCTATCATTTTTGGTATCGATTGATCTGTCGAGCGTAACTCCCGGAGCTAGCGAGCGTAGAAGCAAGCCTTTGTTATTTAGTTTGTAATTCATTTAGTTACGATTCCATGTTTGATATATTTTTCTGTATTTTTCTTGCGGGGAATTAATTTCCTAGACCTTAACTAGTCTATATCCCGTAAATTCACGTTAATATTATATCGAGCCTAACAGCTATAAATTCTATGTCGTATTTGATTGTATTTTTTTATGAATCCGATTTTTCGTAAACGATTTATTTCTCTCCCGAAATTTATCTGAATTTGTTTGACTTATATTTGGTATTGTATAGCTTCTTTTCTGATATATGATTTGTTAATTAAAACCATTCCCGCATTGTTACTTTTGATCTGAGGCTTATCCCGAAAAATATTAATAAATTGGTGTTACAGTTGTTACATATTATTTGTTGCTAATTATTTGGTGAATCCAGCCACTCTACCATTTTTAGTCGAGTATAGTCTGAGCTAACTGGCAATTTCCGCCGCAATCTCTAATTATTTAGTATATTTCTTAGTATATTTGTCTTGAGTGACGTGAAAACGTCTGGCGCCCAATAAAATCATTTCTGTTATATTTCTCGTTGAATTAGAGTAAACGCCGAAGGGCACGGTTTTTGAGATTAAACATCTAAAATCGAAACCACCGTCGCAGTATACTGATACGGATAGTCTTATATATCACTTTACCGTACCCGATATATATGAGCTCATGAAACGTGATTTGGATCGATTTGATACTTCCGACTATCCTCCGGAGAATGTTTATAGGATGCCGCTAGTCAACAAGAAAGTATTGGGATTGATGAAAGACGAGAATAACGGGAAGATCATGTGTTACAGGCTGGCCAGGGATATCAAGAAAGACGAGGCAGTATCGAAGTATGGCCCTAGACTCAAGAACTCGATGCCTCTTATCAATTAAAATACCGGACTCAGTTTCCTAGGCTACCTCCTTTTTATATCGTTCACATGAACGGGACTTACGGGGAGGTTCACAGGTAATTGATTATCGAATATACACTCTTTAATTTGTATAAAAAAATGAATAAAGAAAAGATTTATTGTATGCTTACAATGTCTGTGGGTTTTCTTAGTCTAAGTCAATGATCTCCACAATCTTAGGCGTAGAGGGTTGATATTCGCAGTCGTGCGGAGCGGCGTTGAAAATGCGTTGACTTAGCGTTGTCTCGATGGTACTGACTACACAGCGTGCGCCTTGGTAATCCACTGAGTGGTGGATTATTGTTCTGGGGGGCGGATCTTCGTGATTTAAGTCCGGGTAAGGAGGCGGTTCGGTATACTGGAATTGGCTGAAGTTGCCGTCCTCTGGTTGGTTATGATTCTGAGGGAAGCTCGGGCCCGGTTGGTCATACTGAACAGAGGGGTTTGCCTCGTGTCGGCGAATAGGTGCCTCTGTTACTATAACCGTTTCTCGACTGTCGTCTGATTGGTCGGCGTGTGCGTAGGCTTCTCTTACGCACTCGTCAATGACCTCTATCTGAGAGGGGTTTTGTTCCAATACCTGTTGAAGGATTCTAGTGTCCCTTTCTATAGCCCTGGTGATACGCTCACGGACTTTCTTCCCTGCACGGTGTTTGCGTTTACGAGTCACAACTCCGTACATCTACAAGGGGGAAGGAAAGGTGAGTTATGTTTGGCCCGGTAGAGAGTGCCTGGCCTTAACGTTAGGGTTGTGTATGCCCTCGGCTAAATACAGGGTGATCAGCCGTATAGCGAAAGACTTGCCCAGGCTAAGAGACTACTCTAGCCGTATAGGTAAGTTTGATTTAGGCCTAATTCCCTAAAATTGGCCGTTTCAATCAAGTGAGAATAAATGTCGGCTAGGGAATTTTAAACTCCAGCTTTGTTCATCTATCTCGAAATGGTGTGCTGTGTTTTGGAATTTGGTTGGTGGATAATGGAAATCCAACTTGGCTATGTTACCTAGGTCCCAAGCCGTGGTTGAATATAGAAGCTTATTAATCTGGCTAAGCTATATGTTTCCAGCCTATGTGGATGGCTAGGAAGTTTAAGCTAGCCTTAATTAAATATGTGTATAGGATTCCAGATGTATGGAGTTATGAATTTACCTTGAGAGGGTTTTAGTTGAATAAAGTTGGCTTTACTTGGTAGTGTCTTTTATTGTCTTTAGCACAATGAGTTTAAACTATATTTTAACACTTTGCCAAGGAGTTTAGTATTATCAGGTATCGCGGTGATCCTTTTAATGTGGATCAGACAGAGAATAAGCGCGATTAAGAATTAATATGTTACTGTTATTGTACTTGTGGTAACTAATGAACTTGAACTTGTTTGACGTCGATGTAGGGACTGAACTGCCTGCCAAAGGTGGTAGAGGTTTAAATAAGGTCTTAATTCTATGGTAGTGGGGTAACTTGGTTTTGTTTATTCCGCATACCAATCTCACGCTGGACCTCGAGCAGCTGCATATGACTAATTGTTTTGGCTAGATGGTCACGTAGCCTGATCAGATATTATTGGGTCACCTTTAGGGTACCTGGTATCCTGATAACCAACTTTTAATAAATATCCCTTGGTTAGTCAAGGATGGCTTGCACGTTTAGAGTTACTGGTAAACAACTTTGTGTATGAATAACAAGTGACCGTTGATGGGTCATCCGCTTGACCGCTCGGGGTTGTTTGTCCCAAGGGTAGCAGGTATAGCCATCCCCTTTCTTTTCGGGTTATGAGGTAAATTATGCGTTAGTCTGCTCGGAGTCCTCGTAGGGTGCGGAACGTTCTTAGCATTAACTTATACTACAGTCAAACCTGGGTGAGTGAGAACTGGATAAGCGAGAAAACTCTATAAATGAGAGTAATTGCCAGGTCCCGTCATTTTAACCCTTTAAAACCTCTATAAGTGAGAAACAGAAACCTCTATAAGAGAAAGTCGTTTTTCACTTGTGGACCTCTATAACTGAGACTGCTTCTTGCCTGTACCTCTATAAGCGACAGTCGAGCGTATTCAATATCTGCTATTTATGACTCTTCTTAAATTTTGTGAAACTAACATTGGATTTGTTTTCTTAAATTTCGCGGAACTAACTAACATTGTTCTTGTATCATATTCTATTTGAATTGCCAAATATGCGTGTGTACCGACTTTGTCGAACTTAAGACATCAGTTGATAAGTATCAATTGCGAAGAAAGGTTCGGCACGTACTCATAATGTCAAAACGAAAAATTCAAGTATTGTCTTTGAGTGATAAACTTAAAATTGTGAATGCGTTTGAATGCGGAAAATCGCGGAATGATATACAGAGTGAGTTCGGTTTACCTGAATCCACCTTTTATAAAATCATAAAAGCCAAAGATTCTATAAAGTCTCAGTGCTCTGAGGGACACGGAAATATCAAGAGAAGTCGACTTTCCGAGTTTCCCGACGTTGAAAAGTGCCTCTTAGAATGGATAAAACAAACCTTGGATAAGAACATTCCCATAGATGGACCTTTGTTGAAACAAAAATCTAAAGACTTTGCTACAAAATTGGGAATTCAGAACTTTTCCGCTAGTAATGGTTGGTTAGAGGGTTTTAAAAAGCGTCATGATATAACTTTCAAAAAAGCAGCTGGAGAGAGTAAATCTGTGGATCAAGGCGTGTGTAACCAATGGACTGAAGATCTGCCAAGTCTTTTAGAAGGGTATGATCCAGACGATATTTACAACGCGGATGAAACTGCTTTGTTTTTTAAGTGTCTTCCGGATAAAACATTCACATTTAAAGGCGAAAAATGCCACGGCGGAAAACAAAGCAAGGAACGTCTTACCATTCTTCAATGTGCAAACATGACTGGTACGGACAAACTCGCCCTTTTCATCATCGGGAAATCAAAGCGACCTAGATGTTTTAAAGGTGTCAAAACTCTACCTGTTGATTATGCCAGTAATACAAAAGCTTGGATGACAAAGATATTATTTAAAGATTGGTTGAAAAAAGTTAACAAGGAAATGAAGATGAAACGAAAAAAAATCGTGCTTTTCGTTGACAATTGTGCTGCTCATACGGACTTACCAACACTTGAAAACGTCAAAGTCATGTTCTTGCCTGCCAATACCACCAGTAAACTTCAACCGTTAGATCAAGGTATCATACATACATTCAAACGCTTTTATCGCAGAGAAGTCGTTAAACATATTCTTACGTGCCTGGAAGAAAACAAGAGCCCTGAGATAAACGTACTTCTAGCCATGAAATTTGCAAGGAGAGCATGGTACACAGTAAGTGACGTTACTATCAAAAACTGCTTCAAGAAAGCTGGGTTTAGGATTAGTACAAATGAAGAAGACTTTCTGCCAGAGGAGAATGAGGCTGAAGTTGGACCTTGCAATGAGGAATGGGCCAAGCTTGTGTTTCACGAAACTACTGGTAATATGGTAACGCCAACCTTTGAAGACTTCGTACAGATTGACGACGACGTGGCTACCGCCGGAGAATACAACGATGATGACATCGTTCAGAATTGTGTGAGGACGTGCACTGATGGAAATGACAGTGAAGATGAAGCCGACCGATCACAGCTTTTGGATACAGAAATAGAAAACATTCCAAACAAGCAAGAAGCTTTAAGTGCACTGGAGACGCTCCACAAGTTTTTTCAATACTCGACGGTTGATGACAAAACAATATTTGATAAAATTTATGAATTAGAAAAACATACACAAAATGTAAAAACAGAAATGCAGAAGAAATTAACGGATTTCTTTAAGTAAATATTAGTGTAGGATTTTTTGTTTTTGTTTTGTAGACATCTATGACAAATTCTAATGAATAATACCTATACAATACATACATGTTCATCACTACATATTTGCTGTATTTTTTCTAAACCTCTATAAGTGAGAAAAGCCACTCCTGTACCTCCATAAACGAGAAACTCGGGTTAGTGAGAAACCTCCATAAGCGAAAAAGAGATTGCGGTCCCTTGAACTCTCGCTTATCCAGGTTCGACTGTATATGTCTTATGGTACGCTGTGTGTATGGTTAAAATATAAAGGTATAAATGTATAAAAATATGGATTTAAACTTATAAGCTTAATATATCTACCGTAGAACAGGCAAGTGTATCGTGAGTTGGTAAGGTTATCCATGCGCGATATATGTCTCGACGGTCGAGTAGTTTTGACAAATGGTAAGCCTTGCGTGTTCTATGGTCGATAAAGTAGTTTCTTATATAACTAGTAATTAATATAGGGTAAAGAAGGTGCCTTATGTGCGGCTGTCTGTATTGAAGGTAGGTGAGAATGTCACAAATTACCGAGTTTATAGGTTTAAGAGCTAAATTATATTCCTTCAAGGTTCTAGGTGAAAATAGAGAGCAGAAACGTGCCAAAGGAGTCAAGGGGGCTACACTAAAAACCATAACTTTCAATGATTACATTGAATGTCCTATGCAGCATCAAAATCTAATAAAAAGTCAGAATTTAATTCAAAGCAAGAATCACCAGGTTCATACGGTGACGCAAAGGAAGATAGCGCTGAGTTGGAACGACGACAAGAGGATCATATCTCCTCATACTACCGACACGCATCTGTGGGGTTATGATACATGTAAATAAACTGTACATAAGGTGTATGATATATTGTAACGTGTCCGTTATTTTCGACCTACCCCAACACCGAAACGACGCACGACGACAAGACAGTCCAGCCATCTAGCGAGTTAGACGGCTATAACCGTGTCAAGCGTCGAGGATTAGCAGTACGAGAGGTATAAAAGGAGGCATCTGAGCGCAAACATCTAGCAGTTGATAAGCAAAGCGCTTAGAGCTGACTCACACCAAACTATTTAAGAGTAGCACAGTAGTTTATTTTGACGAATCAATTATAACAATTATTAAATTCTAATCATAAACCAGCAAAGCGCTGTTTATCGTGACGAATCAGCATTAAATTCAATTTCATTGCAAAGCGCATCTCATTGAATCAAATAAATCAAAAAGAGCTTCTCTCGCTATTAAAACGGAAATCTAAAAAACCAGAACAAAATCACATCCACTCATTCAATCGATAGATGTTCAGAAATTATATAAAATCAATTTATTCAAACAAAACAAACTCAACTCTAAAGACCTCTTGGTCAGAGCATAACGTTCGTTGATGAGCTTCGCTCATCAAAACAAAACAAGCCAACCACACTGTAAATAAACTGTAAATAGAATAGATTTAAAGCTAGAATTAAGAAACCATTGTATTTCAACTTAATTGAAATTTCATTGTTATTTACTGACACGACGTTATCTTTCATTGTAGCTGTTCGCGTTTGGCAACGAAAGAACTTGTAGTAAATTCAAGCTAGCGGTGAGTCTTGATAATCAGGTGGAGCAGGATAGTGGAAGAGCGAAAGCCTCCCCGATTCGAGTGCTGACTATTGATTATTGAAACAAGCCACAGATCAGACTTGGTGTGCGAAAGCTATCCCGGTTTCGAAGGGTGATCCTAGTAGGAGAAAGCTTACTAGGATTCACAAAGTAGGTAAAAGAGTAGAGTCACAGCTAGAAGCAGTATTGCTCGATCTAGCGAGAAATCGCAGGATTGTTCCAGATCTGCGACAGAAACGGACATAAGGTGCGAAAGGTAATTCTGTTCCGTAGGGAAGTAGGTTTTTCGGGGTTTAATAAATAAAGGGAAACGGTACTGTCGTGGCGAAAGCCTGTCCGTATCCGTAAGATTAGAATAGTATTTTGTAAAACTTGAGGGACGTAGAAATTGCCACTTCCAGGAGTCCTTTTCTATCCTAAGGATAAAGAATTTACCGTAACCCGGTCATTAGCGTTTGATTTATCAACCCGACAAATAACCGGTACGTTACAATATATTAAAGATTTATTCATTCAATAAAAGGCTTACAAGTCAGACTTATCTATCAAACTGTTATGTGTATTATCGAAACCTAACCACTTCACAAACAGCTTGTTTCCACGTTTCTTAAGCACCTTCTCCACCAGATAGATGTCGGAGTTCTTGACTTTGAGAAGTTCCTGTTTGTAGAAACCACCTGCTATAGGCTGATCCTGATAGTCTTTGAGCTTGTACGTGACTGGGTTGGTATTAGCCACTTGGTATATCGTAAATATTTCGGTCGTCCAATTCGGTGTATAGCCTTTCTCAAAAACATCCTTATATTTGCTAATTCGTACTTTATCTCCAACTTTGAACTTTGCCGGTTTAAAAGATCTGCCTCGAACTTTCTGGTATACAGTCTGCAATAATGTCGCTCCATTTCTGGAGGAAACGTCCTTCGGTTTCATGCGAATAGTGCGATGCTTGGAGTTGTTGTAATCCGAAACCAAATCAGATAAGATGTTTGTCCACTTGTAATTTCCCTGCGGGCTGAACTGCATCCACATTTTGTTTTTCAGCGTACGATTAAAGCGTTCACAGACCGATGCCTTCAAGTTACTAAAGGTTGAGTATAACTTGATAATCTACCGCCTCATGAGAGAATCGAAATATGAATTATAAAATTCTCCGCCTCTGTCAACGTATAAATTCTTCGGGATACGTCCCTGTACGAGTACAGATTTCATAGCACTTGCGGTATCTTTACCCGTCTTACTCTTCATTGGCACGGCCCAGGCATACTTTGAAAATATATCGATAATGGTGAGCATGTATTTGTAGCATTTGTTTTCTCCTGCGTACGGGGCCATATCAACGAGATCCGCTTGCCAGGTTTCGTCCAAACCACGAACATCTAAACGACGACGCTGATAATTCTTTCTGGCTGGCTTATGCAGCTCCGTCACGAGCGCTAATTTTTTCTCGTTCATTTTCCAATGCTGTCAATCTGGTGTCCAAGCTGAGAATGACCTTGGAGTTGCGACCCGACAACTCTTCTGCCGATTCGATATCACCACTCAGGTTTTGAAGAGCAGCTATCGTACGGGAGTACGAGACGGCTATCGCTGAGCGGATTTCCTCTCTCACAGCGTCGATTTCCTGTCGCACGAGTTTCATGGTAACAGCCTCATTTTGCTGCACGGGATCGGCTACGTTGCACAGTCGTTTATTATCTATATCGTAATGTCCGTCAGCGGTGAATTTGAATCCAACACCGGGAGGACCCCGACCGCCTGGAGCCGTAGCCTTGTCCAACTGTCGTCCAAACACATCGACGCTCATTGTGGAAATGATGGTGGAAACGATGAGGGGTTGCTTAATAAATGATGCCAGCTTCGCGCAATTCTCTGATGATCGATACGATTTCGTTGGAGTGGCTCGAGTTACCAGCTGCTTGGGAAGCCAGGAGCAAACGAAGACGTTCCACCAGCTCATTGGGGTCGTCCCAGTGAACGTAATCCGTTCCTCTACCTTCTTCGGCAATCATAAGCTCCGGTAGCACACCTTTACCCGTGCGTGGAAGGGGCACGGTAAACGCTTGCGCGATAAATTTCGTAAACTTGGGATTACTCGCATCCCGAATGGGTTGACCAGCTTTGTAGTATTTGCGATGTGCATTTGTGGCAAATACGATTTGCTTATAAGTTTGGATATCATTAGAGTCTATGTAGGTCTCATCGGGTATCTCATATCTCTGTACCAACCATAATGCGAAATCTGCATTACCATTGGCAATCTGCACGATCGCTTCGTTGACGATCGGTATTCAAGTATATACAAAATCTGCCAACCTTTCTGCCAACCTTGACGATCTCTCTCCATAATGTGAAATCTGCATTACCATTGACAATCTGCACGATCACTCCGTTGAGGATCGGTATTCCCCCCCCAGCACCAGCTCGTGCACACCAGCACGGCATTGAAATCTGTACGATTGGCAGGTGGAGGTGGAATGCTTGTGTGCGTGTGGGTGCGCGCGGGAGCGAGCGGTGGAATGCTTGCTAGTGTGTGCAACAGTTAACCGATACACTGACTACTCTCGTACAGCTATCTCTCCGTATGACTATCATTCCTTATGCGGAAGCTGTCAGTCGGCACGTGCGTTGAATCTATTAACTACATTGTGCCGACTTGTATGGAAGCCGTCTCTCCCCCTCAAACGCTGACACATGCATCGAAATAACATTGTAACAGATCAACTGACTGATGCCCCATGTGCTCAAGTGACCGATATCTGTTACCTGATGAGAATACCCATCTGGCAAGTTTATAAGTAAAAACAGATTTCTAGTACATCTGTGGAAAATTAGATCCTGAATTTAATCAGTTAACTGCGAGTTTGGCACCAACTTTCATATATCATCAGTATATAAGAAAATCCTATATCGTATAGTTATCACTGTTGGAAATTGAGTCTTCTCAGTCGTGATCAAAACTTTTATCGCAGTCTATGTATTGAGTGAAAAAAAACCCCTAACATGAGTTCTGAGGTAACTATTCCAACGTAATATATTGAGAAAATATATAAAATCATTTGCACACTTTCTGTAGAATGAAATGGAAACAGCACGTAGACTACGAGAAGGATTAGAGGAAATCGCTTCATTGATCATCAGAATCGTATCCAGTATCGTTGACAGGTTGTTGAATTATAGGCTCCTCAAACTCTTACATATCCACTTTCTCTTCAAAATCACTACTCTGCTGTAAATCTATATTCACTTTTGTACAAATATAGCAAACATTGGATTGAATCATAATTGACAAATGTCTTCTACACTCGCGACACTTTCTTCGTGCAGTTATTTGATTGAGATGGAAAAAGCTTTGATGTTTCATAAATCCCCAACCGATTTCGAGTTCGTTAACGTTCACAGCGCAAGTAGCACATAAATCACCCATAGCAGTTCCGAAACCTGAAGACACTTCACGAAACCGTCGTTTATTCTTTGTGAGTAAATTTGCACCCATTATTTCTCTTTGACGAATTAGGTTATCCTCAAGGTAGATATTATCATCTGAGTGATATCCTGCATCCTCCCCCGATTGTCCAACGTTAGGTTGCACAAAATCTAATATATTCAATTCCTCACCAATCTCTTCGTACGCGTTTAAATCCATGTTTACTTCAATCGTGTGGGAAGATCTGATTCAAGTCTAGATAAAAGTCTTTCTTTATATACAACTGTTGGTGAAGTAATAAATACCTAATATCTGAGGGAAATCGTCACCTGTTAACCAGGTTGCTTTCTAGCGAAGATTTTATATATATAAACTAGAATGAATTGAGATCAACCATACTATCGCTGAGTGTCAATTCGATAGCATTTCATCAAGAACAACATAAGCCTAAAGATGGAGTCAATTTTAGAAAATATAGATCCAATGCTTGGCGATCTGATTGAAATGTTCGTTATAATTGCTCATAGTGTGGTATACTGTTTAGATGTCATCACAAAAAAAAAAAATGTCTCCGTTGACATGTGAACAGAAAAAGGAGTTCGAGAATGCAACATCATGTTGGATTTGCAATGAAAAATTAAAAAATTCTGACATTCGGGTGAGGGACAGAAGCTAATAATAAATTCATGAACAACTATAATCCATCTATTGAGTCTTCATATTTAATGCATTTTGATGTTAACAATTTATATGGTTGGGCAATGTGTCAAAATCTTCCATACGGTGGTTTTCAATGGATTGAAAATTATCATAATTTCGATGTTACCATGATCTCAAGTGACTCAAATATTGGATATATCTTAGAAGTTGATCTCAAATATCCTCTCGAACTTCACGTCAAACATCAAGATTTTCCGTTTTGCAATGGGCATGGTATACCGCCAGGAAAGAAAAATTTGAAACTTTTAGCAACCGTTGAAGACAAGAAACGTTATGTGATTTATTATCGGAATTTACAACAATGTCTTGAACATGGATTAGTTCTAACTAAAATTTATCGAATTTTACAATTCAAACAATCACCTTGGTTGAAACCCTACATTGATTTTAACACTAAATTAAGAGCTGAAAGTAAAACTAAATTTGAACAAAATTTGTATAAACTGATGAATAATGCAGTATTTGGAAAAACAATGGAAAACGTTTGAAATTATCGTGATGTAAAATTGGTAACTCAGTGGAATGGCCGTTATGGTGCCGAGTCTTTGATATCAAAACCTAATTTCCATAGTAGAAGTATTTTTTAATGAAGAGTTAGTTGCCATTGAGCTGCAAAAATTGGAAATAATATTCAATAAACCCGTGTATGCCGGTATGGTTATTCTAGATCTTTCTAAAATATGTGTGTATCATTTCCACTATTCCTTTATGTTAAAACATCTCGAATCAAAATGTAAGCTCATGTATACTGATACAGATAGTTTACTGTATGAGATCAAATGTGAAGATGCATACAGCATAATTAGAAATAATCTTGAGATGTTTAACACCAGTGATTATTCTCCGAACAACGTTCACAATATTGCTCCTGTAAATAAAAAAGTTGTAGGATTGATGAAAGATGAAAATAAAGGTGAAATTATGACTGAATTCGTTGGACTTCGATCTAAATTGTATGCCATCCGAATGATGGATCATCGGATTACGAAGAAAGCAAAAGGAGTTAAATTTAACGTTATAAAAAATCAAATCAAATCAAATTTGAATATTATTTACAATGTCTAACCAACAACACTGAAATTTCAAGAACTCAAAAAAACTATCAAATCAATATTACATAACGTATATTCAACAAGTCAGCATAAAATTGCCTTAAGTCATGCTGATGATGAAAGATATTTAATACCTGGATCCACAGATACGTTACCTTGGGGGCATAAGGATATTCCTATACTAGATGAATAAAATTTGCATTTGATAATAATGAATGTATTTAATGTTTACACAAATAATTGTACAATATGTTCATAATAAATCAATTATAAAGCATTTGTTTTATTTATCCATGAGTTGTGAGAGTTATCTAGACCTAGCCATTTCACGTAAACTTTATTTCCTTTCTTACGTAGAATCTTCTCGACTAAAAAAACATCTGGATATTTCACTGAGTGTAGTTCTTGTTCATAAAACCCCCCTTTTATCGGTGTAGTCTTCTGATCGACCAAAAGATATGTTCGTGGATATGTATTTTGTACTTTGTTTATTTGAAATATCTCAGTCGACCAATTTGGAGTATAACCTTTAGCGAATAATGTTTTAAATTTACTAATTCTAACAAAATCTCCAATTTTAAATTTAGCTTTATCCACACGTTTGATATTGTTGTAGACTGTATTGAGAAGGTGTTTAGAATTTTTTTGAAGACACTTTAATAGGAGCCATACCAATAGTCCTGTGCTTTCAATTATTATATTCCGATACCGAATGCTGCAACGTGTGTAACCAATGATATGACCCACTCAAGCTGAAAACCTTCCACATTTTATCTTTCAGAGTTCTGTTCCATCTTTCAACAACTGATGCTTTCAATACACTGTACGTTGAATAATGATTAATCTGATATTTTTTCATGAGTCTGTTGAATTTATCATTATCAAATTCTTTCCCATTGTCTGATTGTAGATTTTTTTGGCATTCGTCCACGTTTTAATATTTGATTGAAAGTTGTAGCAACGTCGTGCGCAGATTTAGTTTTTAATGGTGCAGCCGAACCATATTTTGAAAACACATCAATGACAGTTAATATGTAGTTAAAGTTTTTGTTCACTTTTGCATAATTTCTCATTTCCACCAAGTCCACTTGCCATGAATCATCAATCCCTTTTACTATCACTCGTCGTCGTTTAAAGTTTCTTCTTGCTGGAGCATGTAATTCATTGACCAACTGAAGTTTTTCCTTACTATAGGATTGCATATTCTTCTCATTGATACCTCGTTTTGACGTGTCTTAAACGATGATATTTGCTTCTCGTAGTTCATCAACTATAGATATGATTTCGTTTCTATGTCCAGTATGCGCTGCCGCCTCAGAGCGACTCAATAACCACAATCTGGCTACTAATTCATTTGCATCATCCCAATAAACGTAATCAACAACACTGTTCTTCTGAACAATGTGATCAGTTGTATTTAAACCACGACCGGTTGATGAAAATGATACACAAAGTTGTCTTTTTGGGAACAGTTGTTGAATCACATATCTGTACTTGTATGACTTGTTTCCATTGATCTGCCCAGTCTGTTTATAACCACGTTTATGTGCATTCGTTGCTTCAACAATTCTACCATATTTAATTAGATCTTCCTGCGTATAAATAGCATCATCTGGAATTCTTTTGAATAACAATTCCAATATACCAGGAGTTGTACATGAGTATACATGAGCTTACATTTTGATTCGAGATGTTTTGACATAAAGGAATAGTGGAAATGATACACACATATTTTAGAAAGATCTAGAATAACCATACCGGCATACACGGGTTTATTGAATATTATTTCCAATTTTTGCAGCTCAATGGCAACTAACTCTTCATTAAAAAATACTTCTACTATGGAAATTAGGTTTTGATATCAAAGACTCGGCTCCATAACGGCCATTCCACTGAGTTACCAATTTTACCTCACGATAATTTCAAACGTTTTCCATTGTTTTTCCAAATACTGCATTATTCATCAGTTTATACAAATTTTGTTCAAATTTAGTTTTACTTTCAGCTCTTAATTTAGTGTTAAAATCAATGTAGGGTTTCAACCAAGGTGATTGTTTGAATTGTAAAATTCGATAAATTTTAGTTAGAACTAATCCATGTTCAAGACATTGTTGTAAATTCCGATAATAAATCACATAACGTTTCTTGTCTTCAACGGTTGCTAAAAGTTTCAAATTTTTCTTTCCTGGCGGTATACCATGCCCATTGCAAAACGGAAAATCTTGATGTTTGACGTGAAGTTCGAGAGGATATTTGAGATCAACTTCTAAGATATATCCAATATTTGAGTCACTTGAGATCATGGTAACATCGAAATTATGATAATTTTCAATCCATTGAAAACCACCGTATGGAAGATTTTGACACATTGCCCAACCATATAAATTGTTAACATCAAAATGCATTAAATATGAAGACTCAATAGATGGATTATAGTTGTTCATGAATTTATTATTAGCTTCTGTCCCTCACCCGAATGTCAGAATTTTTTAATTTTTCATTGCAAATCCAACATGATGTTGCATTCTCGAACTCCTTTTTCTGTTCACATGTCAACGGAGACATTTTTTTTTTTTGTGATGACATCTAAACAGTATACCACACTATGAGCAATTATAACGAACATTTCAATCAGATCGCCAAGCATTGGATCTATATTTTCTAAAATTGACTCCATCTTTAGGCTTATGTTGTTCTTGATGAAATGCTATCGAATTGACACTCAGCGATAGTATGGTTGATCTCAATTCATTCTAGTTTATATATATAAAATCTTCGCTAGAAAGCAACCTGGTTAACAGGTGACGATTTCCCTCAGATATTAGGTATTTATTACTTCACCAACAGTTGTATATAAAGAAAGACTTTTATCTAGACTTGAATCAGATCTTCCCACACGATTGAAGTAAACATGGATTTAAACGCGTACGAAGAGATTGGTGAGGAATTGAATATATTAGATTTTGTGCAACCTAACGTTGGACAATCGGGGGAGGATGCAGGATATCACTCAGATGATAATATCTACCTTGAGGATAACCTAATTCGTCAAAGAGAAATAATGGGTGCAAATTTACTCACAAAGAATAAACGACGGTTTCGTGAAGTGTCTTCAGGTTTCGGAACTGCTATGGGTGATTTATGTGCTACTTGCGCTGTGAACGTTAACGAACTCGAAATCGGTTGGGGATTTATGAAACATCAAAGCTTTTTCCATCTCAATCAAATAACTGCACGAAGAAAGTGTCGCGAGTGTAGAAGACATTTGTCAATTATGATTCAATCCAATGTTTGCTATATTTGTACAAAAGTGAATATAGATTTACAGCAGAGTAGTGATTTTGAAGAGAAAGTGGATATGTAAGAGTTTGAGGAGCCTATAATTCAACAACCTGTCAACGATACTGGATACGATTCTGATGATCAATGAAGCGATTTCCTCTAATCCTTCTCGTAGTCTACGTGCTGTTTCCATTTCATTCTACAGAAAGTGTGCAAATGATTTTATATATTTTCTCAATATATTACGTTGGAATAGTTACCTCAGAACTCATGTTAGGGTTTTTTTTTCACTCAATACATAGACTGCGATAAAAGTTTTGATCACGACTGAGAAGACTCAATTTCCAACAGTGATAACTAT
Organism: Macrophya alboannulata; assembly: GCA_949628255.1. Taxonomy (NCBI): domain Eukaryota; kingdom Metazoa; phylum Arthropoda; class Insecta; order Hymenoptera; family Tenthredinidae; genus Macrophya; species Macrophya alboannulata. The sequence goes on from OX451208.1 coordinate 26,676,313, forward strand.
ACGATATAGGATTTTCTTATATACTGATGATATATGAAAGTTGGTGCCAAACTCGCAGTTAACTGATTAAATTCAGGATCTAATTTTCCACAGATGTACTAGAAATCTGTTTTTACTTATAAACTTGCCAGATGGGTATTCTCATCAGGTAACAGATATCGGTCACTTGAGCACATGGGGCATCAGTCAGTTGATCTGTTACAATGTTATTTCGATGCATGTGTCAGCGTTTGAGGGGGAGAGACGGCTTCCATACAAGTCGGTACAATGTAGTTAATAGATTCAACGCACGTGCCGACTGACAGCTTTCGCATAAGGAATGATAGTCATACGGAGAGATAGCTGTACGAGAGTAGTCAGTGTATCGGTTAACTGTTGCACACACTAGCAAGCATTCCACCGCTCGCTGCCGCGCGCACCCACACGCACGAAAGCATTCCACCTCCACCTGCCAATCGTACAGATTTCAATGCCGTGCTGGTGTGCACGAGCTGGTGCTGGGGGGGGAATACCGATCCTCAACGGAGTGATCGTGCAGATTGTCAATGGTAATGCAGATTTCACATTATGGAGAGAGATCGTCAAGGTTGGCAGAAAGGTTGGCAGATTTTGTATATACTTGAATACCGATCGTCAACGAAGTGATCGTGCAGATTGCCAATGGTAATGCAGATTTCGCATTATGGTTGGTACAGAGATATGGTTGGTACAGAGAGAGATCGTCAAGGTTGGCAGATTTATATATACTTTTGGCTACTTACCGGTATGCTGACTGCCGGTAAGGTAGAACCCATCACTGTCACAGATATTGAGGTGAAAAATATGAGAATTTCGGAATTTTATGGATTTTTTGTCATAAATAAAGCTGGGCACTCCCATTGTCTATCTACTGTTATCCTGCTTCTCACAAGCCACGTCATCGAAGACAATGATCGAATTAGGTAGTGCATCGCTGGGTAAAACTACCTGTTCATGCTCGTCAAACGGAAAGTACTCGACACCATCTACACATTCGATTAACTGCTGCAGGAACTTGTACTTGGGTTGATTCAAAGACTTTGAGTAGATATAGATATTTTCAAATCGCAGTCCGTTAGGGTGTGTTATTAGAGTGAGCAGTGCATTAGTCTTGCCGTAGTTGGACGGTCCGCAAAATACTGCGCGACTTTGTCGAAATTTATGACAGGTAGCTTGATAGACTGTTTCTCGAACCTCATCCCCACACAGCAGAGAATGTTACAATATGTTACAGAAACCTTACAATCGTTACTCAAATGTAACATCACATTTATAACGTTTCTATAATGTTGCATTTTGTAACATCATTTTTGTAATATTTCTACTAGATGTTAAAAAGGTTTCATACGTAACATCAAGTTCAGAATATTTTGTAAGATTATAAAAATGTTTCGATTTTGATCATTTAAAAACATCACAATGAAACATTTCTCCAATTTTCATTTTCAAACGTTCGAATTTTAACATCGGTTTAGTATTACAAAAATATTTCTGTTTTGATGTTCCAAAAATGTGATTAATACAACGTTTTCGTAATATTTATTTCAAAATGTTTCATCCGTAATGTTTTTGCAGAGTCGGGCGAACATTTGATTGCAATGTTAAAATTACGATACATATTGATTGAAGACATATTCATATGGCTCATATCATTGACTGACAACGAGATATGTGATTAAAAAAAGTGTCCAATTATACTTTATGAAGTTTTTGCTTTCAATTCTTTGTAAATATTCCGTTATATGAGTGAAGTTTTTATATAATTATGCTCCTATGTATATAATGTTTCTGTGATATTTAGAAAATTTCATATTCTCGAACAGATCCGATTACAGCAATGTACAACTGACTGAATTTCTGATTGAATTAGTTTCAGTAGAAGAAAAAATAATGAATGCGTGAAACAAATTTCAATCAGTAGTTCTATCAGTTGAATCCATTGTCAGGCTGACTCTTCGGCAGCATCAAGGTGACGCGTTACATTTTTGCATGTCACTGAAGCATTCCAGAAACCTTACCGAAAAATGTACAGAAACATTAGTAAAACGTGACAAAAACATTATAAAAACCTTATTAAAAAAAGATCACATAAACATTACATATTCAATGTTTTAAAACGGACATGTAACTTTTTTGTAATGTTACAGAGACAGTACAGAAATGTTACAGAAAAAGTTACAAAAGGTGAAACGTTACAATTATGATATTGCTGTAAGGTTTTTGTCATATTTCACTGCTGTGTGGGTCTTGACTCTGACCCCAGCAAACACAAAATGTAACAGTATATAACTGTTATGTTATATTCAAGGTAACAAAGTGACATAAAAAATTTAACATAACGGTGACATTGCTGTTATATATTTTGGTTTCTCATAAAATTAGATTGATGCAACTAGTGTAACATAACTAATGCAGCATAACAGATCCTTGAACGTTATATAGCATGTTATGGAATATAACAATATTCTCAAACCGCCACAATTTTATTTCAAGGTATGACAATTGAAGAACACTGTTATCTTGTAGTAACTGTATGGATATACTTGTACTATAGTTTTCATTTTTGTTGGTTATGTTCACTCGGCACGAGCGCCCGCGATTTCCACGCCTGTTCCGCACATTGTCGACATCTGCGCGTCGGGCGTTTGTATCGTGCTGAGTCCAGTTGTGATCCGTACTGTGTTTGTAATTGCTGAGGTTTTAAGCAAGTATAATATAAAGTACTTGATTTGAAACTATTTAACCCGCTTTTTTAATTCTGGTCGATTACGCATGATCTTAGTTTTATTTTGTTTCAATCATATATCAAGCGTTAATAACACGTGTGTGTCAAAGAACTAGTGGATGATTTATCGGTCTCTTGATGAATTATAGTTCCTGCTATAGAGCAGCGTGTAGTGAATACTATATTCAAAATGCTCAAGGACATATTTTATCTAAAAGAAGGAGAAATCATTTGATTACCTCAAAAAAATTCCTGTAAAGCTTGACCCGTTAATGTTAATATGATACCAAGTGCCATAAAAGGACTGACGTTTCAAGTGTAAAAGGAATGCATTTTAAACAAGTGATCGATATTAAAAAATTTGTACACTGCGTCAGAATTATTGTGATAATTAGTAATTTTTTGTAAATTTGTAATAAATATATACATCGAGTATACTTACAGTATTGCTGCCCTGCAGACAGCACAAACTATAGGTATATGAGCGGATCTCACCGATTCAAATTGCATCATTTATTAGAAATTAGTGAATTTTCGGCTTTAGTTGAATACATAAAGTTGTTAATATATAGAGTCGAAATAAATACGGAAACATTGATGCAGTCATTATCGGGTAGTTTGGCGTAGTGGATAGAGCGTGCGACTAGTAATGCGACCGGGCGTGAGTTCAAATCTCGATCAGGGCAAAAAAAAAATCCGTGGCGTTTTTAGTAGCGAAATGAAAAGGCGTTTTTATGTATACAGGACGGCGAGCCCTCTAGACGGTGGAGATGTGTACATTTTTTTTTTTTTTAACGACTCTTAAGGTCCAAATAGTTCCATTCAATTGAAACACCTCACGTGAATGATAAAAGTTTTACAGCAGACTATAGCTATATGAAAGCCACATCAATTTCGGTGTAACGAATGTATTGCTGTTATATAACAGCGATAACTTGTAGTATAACAATGTGACAAGTTCGTTATGCAACAGCTATACTACTGCTGAGTGGGAAATTCTAACTCCCATGTTACGCAGGTGTGATACTGATGTTATGTTACATGGTTTACTATGTAGCACTGCCGTTATGCAAATGTAATATAACTGTGCTTGCTGGGACTGAAGCCAAACACTGTAAATATCGCTCTTATAAAGAGGATTCCTCATTCACGTACAGATCGTCGAAATGATCGTGCACAAGAGAGTCGGTCGTAAGCGTCGTGGGAAAGGTTTGGTCAACAGGATCATCAACAGTCTCCCGGTAGAGCTGCATATACCCGGTTATCAATACTGCGGTCCCGGTACCAAACTAGCGAAAAGACTCGCGCGAGGCGATCCAGGTATCAATCCCCTTGACGCCGCTTGCAAGGAACACGATATCGCCTACTCAAAGAATCGAGAGAATCTCGAAGCTAGAAGTGCGGCAGATAGGATTTTAGCTGAAAGAGCCTGGAAACGGGTTCTTGCCCCGAACGCAAATATCGGTGAGAAAGCAGCCACCTGGGCAGTGACAAACGCAATGAAAGCGAAAACCAAGCTTGGCATGGGAATGCGGAAGCCGGTGGTATTGAGAAAAGTTATCGATGCCGCCAAACGGTCCATGGTTCCCGGCAAAACTGCAAAAGTAGCCATCAAGTCTGCATTGAAGGGTGCGCGAGGAGCTGTCAGAACGGCCGGTGGTAAATGTAATGTACGATCTCCGCGGATTCTACCTGTTCCAGCCAAAGTTGGTGGCTTTTTACCGTTCCTCATACCCCTTTTTGCCGGGCTCAGTGCTGCGGGCGCGTTAGCTGGCGGTGCAGCAGGTATCGCAAAAGCCGTGAACGACGCAAGTTCCGCCAAGAGACAACTGGAAGAGAGTCAACGGTACAACAAAACTATGGAAGCTATCGCTCTAGGCAAGGGGCTCTACCTGAAACCGTACAGAAAGGGCTTAGGAATTCACCTGAAAGAACAGCCAAAAAACTAAAAGTGACGCTACCACGGCGGGCGCTAACTGACGCGGACCTACTACAGTACACGACGGCCGTTCCACATTTCCGCGGCGTCTTTATGCGCAACGATTTGCCTAAGGACGGGCCGCGAAGACGTGAATCAGCGATCGTCAATCTAGATGATAAAGATGGTCCCGGTACACATTGGGTCGCGTACCGCAAGAACGGCAACGAAGTCGTTTACTTTGACAGTTTCGAGGAAAGAAGACTTAAAATTTTCATTGACGAGAAAAATTATCAGGCGTCCTGGGAATCGAACCCAAGCCTACCGGCTGCCAATCCGGGGGCTTACGCCACTAGACCACGTAGTCGCCCTATTAAGGCCGGCGCCCACTACACCGCGTCGAATCGAATCGAACGGCGGCGAATCGAATCGAACCGCTGCGAAGTTTTTTAATTGTGCGCCCACTACACCGCGGCGGACGTCAGCGAAACGCCGTATTCCTAGTCGATACAATTCAGATGTAAATTGTTCATTGACTATAATTCTTACTTTTTTTCAACTAATAATGGATTTTTCCATATAATAAGTTATTTATCACGCAAAAAAATATACTATCTGTTATATATTGCTGTTTATTGAGTTTGCCTCGAATTCCAGTGGTGAAAAATCTCATGGTTTATCATTAAATTCCCATTTCGGTTCAATTTTGAATTTGCGGCTGTAAGCAAATTGAAATTAGGGTACTATGATTTAAAACACAAATCTTTCCGCAAGACTGTTGAAAATTGGGTTCATCGTACAAAAAATTAATATCTTGTACCAATGCGACGTTTTTCTTTTGTGAAGCATTCCTTTTTTGGCAGCGACTTATTTTATCAAGCCAAGAAGGTATTATATAGGAATAGCATGATTAACTTCAGTCAACGTACTGACTTGGATAATGAATTCGATTCTCTAATTGAGCATAGTTGTTAATAACGCAATACTTTATCAATTCACTATCGATTTCAATATCTATTACATTTCACCAGTCAACACGAATTTTGAGTCTGGGTTCTAGATGTCAAATTTTGATTTCTTCCATGTAACTCATGGGAGAACAAATAGTTTTATTAGATAAGGTTTGCTTTTGTAGAAACCGGATCGATATTTCGGATTTTAAGAAAAATTACCTATTTTCTCTAACATTCATTGTAAATAACAATTAAACAAACTTCAATTTCGCATTTAAATCACTTTTATTCAAAAATGATAATTGATAATAAACTACAAATGTAAAATAATTGATAAACACAGTTCAAAAATGAATATCTTTGATACTTCTTCTATGTTCGTATGGACTTTCTCGTATCAAACCCCAAACGTAACACAGGTCAACACGAACTTTGTGCCTGAGATTTGGGTATGCAATTACGATAGGTTTACAGACATTTATCCGGAAAAAATTGATACTTCCTAAAAAAGTTTGCCTTTGTAGCCAGGAGAACGTTATTTCAATATTTAATAAAATCTATGATTTTATAATCATTGATCTATCGAAAAACCAAAGTATATATGTTTGTGAATTCCTTTTATTACTTGTGACTATTATAATAGTTAAAAGTAATGAAAAGAATATAAAAACTTATATGCTTTGGTTTTTCAATAGATCAATGATTAAAATCATAGATTTTCGTAAATATTGAAATAATGTTTTCCTTGCTTCAAAAGCAAACTTTTTTAGGAAGTATACATTTTTTATGTTTTTTTAAATGTCTCTAAGCCTAAATGTCGTGCGAATGGGCCAGTATACATCTGTCTTACGTTAAAGCATTTCCGTGTTAGCACACGATATATAATTAATACATGATACGCGTTCTTGATTCTATGGTAATAAAATCATACATTCAACAACGAAGGATATTGAGTATTGATGCGTGAAAATAGCAAGTTTTTTACGGATTGCGCCTATTTGTATGCAATTTCCTCTACACCTGGAGCGAACCCCGGAGTCAATCCCTTCGGTGTAGTGGGCGCACGAATTTTCGGCGCGGTTCGCCGCCGTTCGCAGCCGACTAGTGGGCGCACTCCCATAAGAAAACATGTTAAATCAAAAAGTCGATGCGGAGTGGTTCGGTTCGATTCGATTCGATGCGGTGTAGTGGGCGCCGGCCTTTAATCGTGCCTTCAAATTTAATCTCGTCAATTTTAAGTCTTTGTATTATTCTTGTGCTTGACAGTTTCGGTAACCTTCGTCCGCCGTCGGACCTCGTCAGATACCTTGGTGTTGGTAGCGTCAAGTATAACCATGGAAGATATCAAGACTACGATACGTTCAACTGTGGCCACTTGTGTCTCGAGTTTCTATATAAACATGCGACGTCATTCCTCGAAATCAGTTCGACTTTCGCAGTAGGCATGGACGATTCGTTTACACCGACCGTATCGGGGAACTCCTCGGTCCTCGAAACTCAATACTTTCCTCCCATTGATCTTGACCCTCTCAAGAATTACTCCCTAGGTCTAGTAGAGTTACTGACTTTTAATTCGATTCCTAACGTAGACGTTGGTCACAACAAGATTTACGCGGGTGAAGAAGTAGTAACCATACCTACTGGCAGCTATGAAATAGAGGATATCGAAAGCTATGTACAGGGTGTACTACTGAATAAGGGTATCACCATCAACATTAAACCGAATAATAATACACTGCGTAGCGAAATTAAATGCAGTCACCCTGTAAATTTTCCGCCAGCCGATTCTATAGGCAGCCTATTAGGTTTCACTCAACGTACTCTACAAGCCGATAAAGTTCACGAGTCTGACCTTCCCGTGACTATTCTTAAAGTAAACGCACTGCGAGTCGAGTGTAACATTACAACGGGTGCCTACGTCAATGAGCGCAAAGTACACACCATTCATGAGTTCTTTCCCGTCGTTCCACCTGGATATAAGATCATTGAAGTACCGTCTCACGTCATTTACCTGCCAGTCACCGTGAGGACCATAGATCATATCCAACTCCGTATAGTCGATCAAGACGGGGATTTGGTCAATTTCCGTGGAGAGGTTATAACTGTGAGGTTGCATATCAAGGCTCAATAATGGGAATAGTTTACAATAGGAGTGGTTATATCAGTAAGGTGAGGTGCCCCAAACACGTCAGTCGTCAATCGGTTCTCAAAGAGCTGACACCTCAGAACGTGCTGCTTCTGAAACGCTTGGGTCTCAAGGTTGCGCCTTTTGGAAGAGGAATTTCCGCAAAATAAAACTACGATTCGCTTGCATCTGTGTCATCCGCTGTATACCATGGAGGAAGAAATCTTAGACATTCAAACACCCGTCGTCTTTGACGAGTCTATCGCACACTACGAGGTTCACGCACACAAACCCTACGCCTCATCGAGTTTCAATAACAGTGACGAGATTCGTATCGCTGTTCAACACCAAGACCTGTGCGTATTGCCGTGCAAGAGTTCGTTGCATGTGTACGGGAGGATAGTCAAGGCTGATGAAACTCCGTCGACTACCACAACACTGGTCAACAACGGGGTTTGTCATCTGTTTGAAGAAATGCGGTACGAGATAAATGCTATTGAGATCGATAGGAGCAAGAACGTCGGTCTCACCAGTCTTATGAAAGGTTACCCTTCCCTACGGCCCGGACAGAATTGGATGTTGCAGAATGCTGGTTGGCTCAATGTGAATGCAAGCCATGCCGATGGTACCTTCGACGTATGCATACCGTTGAAGATGACGCTAGGGTTCGCCGAAGACTATCGCAAGATAATCGTCAACGCCAAGCACGAATTGATCTTGACTCGTTCGAAGACCGATGCGAACGCGGTTTTACAAACTCAAGAAGAGGAATTCAAAATCATGATCGATAAAGTCGAATGGTTGTTACGATATGTTAAGCTCTCGGATGAGCGGAAAATACAGCTGTTAAATTTCATCGAGCGAGATGCGCCGATCTCAATGAGTTTTTGCAACTGGGAATTGTACGAGTACCCTGTACTACCCACCACCTCAAAACACGTTTGGACCGTGAAGACGTCGACTCAGCTGGAGAAACCTCGCTACGTCATACTGGGTTTCCAGACAAGTCGGAAGAACAAGCCGAATAAAAACGCTAGCCATTTCGATCACTGCAATATTACCGATGTTAAACTCTTCTTGAATTCGCAATGTTATCCCTACGGGAACCTGAATCTATATATGAGTTACAATCAGTATGCTCTGTTGTACGAGATGTTCGCAAATTCCCAAACCTCCTATTACGGCAAGGAACCTGAACCGTTTCTGAAGAAGAGTGAATTTCTACAGTACGCTCCCCCTGTTCGTGATTGACTGTTCAAAACAAAACGATTCGCTTAAGTTTGGACCAGTAGATGTTCGTCTCGAATTTGAAGCCAAAAATAACTTCCCTGCCGATACGTCTGCTTACTGTTTGATCTTACATGATCGTATAGTTGAATACAACCCCATAAGTGGTGGGGTGAAGAAATTGGTATAAAACCCGTTCCACCGAGCCGTAAAGATCAGTTAAGTTCGAGATGGAGTTCATTATCGATATGCAGGGTTTTAAAAGACCCTTTGACAATTTTACATTAAAAGAGTTTGCAATAATTGCTGTTGACTAAGAAGCATCACCTTCTACCCTACTATTTGAACCGCCGTACGAATGGAAGTGTTTACCAGCCCGATACCACAGTGAAAATTCATGGCTCGAGCGCAATTTCCATGGTTTATCTTGAAGCTCCGGGGATGTATGCTATAAAGACATCAATCTTATTCTACCAAATCTTGTACAGAAAGCTCGAAACATCTACGTAAAAGGATTAGAGAAAAAGAATTGGCTGCAGAATATCATAAAAGATGTTCAGATCATTGATATGTTGGATCTTGGTTGTCCCTCGCTACAGACATTGAAGAAGGTGTCCAACACTACCAATTGCACGCACCACAGTATACCGACTTCGAATTGTTCAGCTCAAAACGTCACGTTATTACGTGATTGGTTATTGGTTATTGAAGTATCGCGCTGCAAATGCAACCATACCTAAAGAAAAACGTCCACATCCGAATAAAGATATGGTTTGGTGTCATACGTGTCAAAAGCATCATCGATGAGAAAAATAATCTTCTACTGTAATAATTATCAGAACTTTGTATCAATGTATCTTTAAAAGATGTACCCTCGCTTTATGAATATTAAACGATGTATGAATGTGTCTTTACAAATAAAGCTTTTTGAATGAATATACATATATACAGGGTGTTTATGTTAACTCTGGACATACTTCTTGGGTGTGTAAGGGCTGCCTAGACAAGCATTTTGAGGTAAGACACCCATGGTCGGAAACTTATCCTAACGGCTGTGGAGGGCTTTGAAGGATTTGGTACCGCGCGCTTATTCGTAGTGTACTGAATCAGATGTGATCACTTTCGAACCAACGTTTTATTAATTCAAAGACAACAGTCTGAAGTTCTCGTGGAAAATCAACAAAACGATAAACTTGACAATAAAAAAATTAAAAAATAATTTCCGGTTCTTATAATAGAATTTGAAAAAGTGATAGGTAGCGAAAAGCCTAAGTAAGCGTGTGCACAGTGTGTAGTAGCCTCCCGTAAAACATAAATCGATGTTTACTATTGCTGAGTTTATCGTTTTGTTGATTTTACATAAGAATTTTGTACTGTTGTCTTTGGCTGAATAAAACGTTGGTTCGAAAGTGATCACATCTGATTCATTACACTACGAATAAGCGCGCGGTACCAAATCCTTCAAAGCCCTCCACAGCCTTTAGGATGAGTTTCCGACCATGGGTGTCTTACCTCAAAATGCTTGTCTAGGCAGCCCCTACACACCCTAGAAGTATGTCCAGAGTTAACATGAACACCCTGTATACGTCTTCTTATTCATTACCACATAGATATAGTATTAGCAGTAAAAGAAACACAGTGGTCAAGCTGTATTGTCAACACTCTCCAATTATAGTCTTGCATCTCCTTTCAATGTTTGCATTCCATCTGAGGTTTAACTCAATACGCCGCTTGAGAACTTAGGATACTACGCATTAGATGACGTTCAAGGTCAGGAAGCTACCAGAAACGTCTTCGAGACTCGAAATATGACCTCATCGAAAAGGGTAAGCCAATTTCTAGAACGTTCCAAAAGATCTTTCCAGAGTCGGTTATTCCAAGAACAATTTTTCTGAGAATCTTATCATAATTTTGCATTTTAACACGCAAAGTAACTCGATCCCTCAAAAACTTTCAACAGGGTGCCGAAAAATTACAAGAACCGTTTGTTTCGAAAATTCCACGAATCGTTAGCTAGGACTTGCATCTGCAGGTTTTTGCGCACGATTCGCAGGGGTATCAAATCTCACATCGGGCCGTAAAATCGGGGCGCGTGGGTTTGAGATCCGATAGCTCTTCGTAAAAAAATCGTAGGCTATCATAGCATACAGTTTCTGAAACTCTAGAGACTACCACGTCTAGGTGTGAATTGCAAAATTTTTTAAAAAAATGTTCAAATCAGGAATATCGCTATATATATGTGACAAAACGTAGTTTTGACGTACTTGTATCCGTGGCTTAACTTCAACTCATCGCCATTTGACTGATAATACTATTAAAAATTTCAAATAATTCTAACGTTATCCTTGATATCTAAGGCGTACAACGCTTGTTGCAAAATCTCAAAATGGTAACAATTATGGTAGCTATCAATGTTAATCTGCGAAGTGGTCATCTCGGATACTGGTGTCGTCAGCCGAAATGGTCGAGGTTTGAAATTTTCAAAAAAAAAAACGCAATTCAGATCCGTTGCGGGAAAATCTATCGCAAGTACGGTTACACCGTAAATGAATTTATTATTTATTCATTTTTACACGCTGATTGACATGGTTCCCCTGCTGGAGTGGGGCGCGCGTCGCAGCCGCTACAACAATTACTAGCCAGAAAATCGAAAAACAATAGAACATCTTTGTTTCTCCCATAGCATTTCTATTAATGCAGCATATGCGTTATATTAGCCATTTCCATTTCAACTGTTTGCGATCTTGGTCAGTTTTCACGTCTCTTTTATTGACCGTTAATAATCTACGATGATTATATAAAATCCATCAGAGTTATTGTGTCTGTGGTTCGGTACACACTTACTCGTTAGTGGTTAGCGATTTGTTTTGCATCATTAATTGTGTAATTGAACCCTTTTAATTTAAAACCTTTTTTTTCGTGCGACATTGAATCCAACTACGGTAGCGGACAATCACAATTATGGCATCCTTCATTACTATTGATCATATAAAATTTAAAATTCAGGATACAGGTGGTGCAGGAGATTGTTTGTTTGAGGCGATAGCTCTCGCAATCAATCGACGAAGTCAGCATTCAGTACGCCAAGAAATTGTGCAGTATATTGTTGATAATTGGCCGTTATACTCCTTTTGGATAAACTTTAGTTTAAATGTTACGAATAAAAATCAATATCGATTGTATATGGGTAAATCTGGTGTTTACGGTTCAGAAATGGAGTGTCGTGCTGCGTCAGAGCTGTACAGAATGAATTTAATTGTTGTTCGTGTTTTGCCTAATGGTGGTAATTACACGCAACGGAATATCGCCGGAGAATGTGATCCAACCGTTCATTTGTTGTTTACTGGGATGCAACATGAAAATGACAGAGACGGTCACTTCCAACTGCTACTTCCAGTTATTGATGAAGCTCCGAATTCCGATGAGATTTCCGTAGAAAATCAAACAACAACAGCTGCAGATGATACGGAGCATACGGATGTGGCGTCAGAAATATCTGATTTTGCGGACAATTCAGTGACTCATTTCATCGATACGGAAGAGGGTACTGATTGTGAGGAGGAATTAATCAGTGATTTCTCTTGCAACGATGAAAATACTCCTCATCAAATCAAAAAACGGAAATTTCATAAGGAGAATACTATAAAAAGCGTTTCTAGACCTGCTGCTATATCCGTTGCAATGAAAGTTATTATCTGTAGAGTACGGAAATTTTTTCAGGCAGAGAAAGACGGAACCGGTAAATTTAGTATAAATGAAGTCGTCGAAAAAACTGCAGCATGTCTCAAAATTTCAAACAAGTGTAGACCGAGTTACGTCTGAAGCCAAACGAGGTGAATTAAAAAAACCGCACCAAAAAAGTGGCAGGCCCGCAGTTGAGTTCGACGATTTTTTACAGGGAATTATTAGGCGGAAGATACTTGACTTTTACATGCAAAAAACCTATCCAACCGCCAAGGAATTACACGAAAAATTAAAACAAGATGTACCAGACCTGCCTGATTTTGAGAGCACCACTTTGAATAAGCTCTTACACACTTTAAATTTTAAATTCAAAAAATTTCAAAAACGGCCGGTATTAATGGAAAGTCAGGTTGTTTCTGGCAAGAGATCTGAGTTTCTCCGATTAATTAAACATTATCGCGAAGACGGGTGGAAAATCTTCTACACAGATGAAACCTGGTGCGGTGCTAATCACTCTCGACAACATGGGTGGGTTGAGTGTACTGTGAATGATCAATCTAATAATTTTGATCAGTATCGGAACTCAATACAAGATATTGCGGGCGTTCGTGGTGGTTTTAAGACCCCATCAGGCAGTGGCAAAAGGATCATCATTTTACATATTGGAAGTAATGAAGGATTTTTAGACGACTGCATGGCATGTTTTATTGGGAAGACAGGAAGTAATGATTACCACGATGAGATGAATGCCCAACACTATGAAGAATGGTTTCGGCATGTGTTAGACGTTATCCCAGATAAATCAGTAATTGTAATAGACCAGGCTCCGTACCATACAATGCTCGACCCCGAATTCAGAAATCCAACGACAGCTTGGCGAAAACAGGAAATAATCGACTGGATGATACGAAGAAGGGGGGTGCCAATCCCAGAACATGCCTCAACCTATGATTCCCTCACAAAGGTGAATCTTTTGAATCACTGCGTCGCCTATAGGTACCCGAAAAAGTATCTTCTCGAAAAAATAGCGACAGAAGTTAGGGGTGACGGGGTTAAGTTACTGTGGCTGCCGGTAGCTCATTGCGAGTTCAACGCAATTGAGCTAATATGGGCATACGTCAAAAACAAGGTTGCCAAGAAGAATAGTACATTTGAAATTGAAGATGTTCATCAGTTATGTACAGAGATAATGAACACCGTACCCGCATCCTTGTGGCCCCATTGCGTGAGACACGTGGAAACTGTCGAAGAAAAGTACAGAGGAAAGGAGAGTGCGATGGAGAGGGCTGTCGAACCTATGATAATTAATCTTGGAGAAGACTCTGAAACAAGTAGCGACTATCGATCCGACGTCGATAGTGACAGTCAGTATAATGGAGACTAAACGTCTGAATTTTTTTGATTCACACGTAAACTAACCAAAATCATCATACAATGATATTGGCAATATCGCTGAGCGAAAAAAATCGGCACTTTTCAGAGCCATCAAAATATTCTGCACAGAACGAATCAATAATTACTATAGGTAATGCATTTTAGAAATATTGGATAAAATTTTTTGTACCAATCTGGAATTTAAATGTACACTTTGATTGACTTTAATATGACTTCGTAGTTCCATAATTAAAAATTATTTATCAATTATGATTTATGAAGATAGAGAAAATGAATATCGAATGAATATTGTGAATTCGTGATTTTGTGATTTATACTGCAAAAAAATTTTGTCAGAAGCTTAAAATTTGCAAAATACAAAATGCACATTAATGAGAATACATTTTCAAAGATTATTTTATAGCAACCGATCCTTTTAAGACTTATGCACTCATGGGATGCACAAATGAGTTAAATGTGATAAAATTAATACAAGCGGTTTCAAAATTTATGGGTTACGTCAGGCTCGTGGCCCGAAAAAAATGGAATTTTCATGAATTTTTTCTAGGAAAACTTGTGCAGGTTTAAAATTTCTGTTTTTTTTTGTCACAATAGAGAGTGTTGTTTTTATGTATCCGTCACATTTTTTTATATCAAAATATTCATAAATGTGGTAGACACAATAGCTTATGCCGACTGCTGTTTGAAAAACGTCCTTCGCGGTGAACACTACTGCTCGGAAACAAATCATTTGAAATGAAAAAGTCAAAGACATTTAGTTTGGAAAGGACATTATCTAGTGCTTGAAGAAAAGAATTATTTAAATATTGATTTTTGAAAAAATGGCCGCAGTGCAAAGTAAAAGTCGTTGGCTTGGAGGAAGAAGGTGCCGTTTCGTCTTCGCGGTTGAAAAATTTTAACTTAAAACTGTAATAAAAAAACATCGCTCGTGAAATGGTACTTTTTTCACCGCGAAGACGAAACGACACCGTCTTCCTCCCAACCGACGAAGGATCGATTTTCGTTGAAAAAAAACGCTCTATTATTGTTAATAAAAAACAAGCCCTTCAACTTCCCGTTCGTTCTCATGTTAATTTGCGCTTAAAAAATTCGCCATCATAAATTTTGCAAATCTGACTTCAGATTCGTGATCAGCGCCACAAACAACCTTGTGGTACCAGTTTTCATTCGAATCCATTCATCCATTCTCAAGACATCATGATTTTTATTTTATTTTTCAGAATTTTGTTGTTTAAATAATTCGAAGCGCATCGATTGAGACAAAGTTGATCAAAATCTGACCACTCGTTCTCGAGATATTGTCGGACAAAAAAATTGATCACATACATACATATACATACATACATACATACACACACACAGACGTCCATCTGAAAATGACCGGAGATGATTCTCTAGACTTCAAAACGTCGAGATCTAGTGAAAACTCAACTTTTCGTTTTCGGGGTGAATACAATAACTTCATCTTTTCTCTGATATCAGAGAAACGGGAAGTTAAAAAAAACTATGCATCGAAAAAAAATTTCTTCGTTCAAGCACTCCTGTTTGATATTTAAAAGAAGCTTGTAAGATTTGAAGTTGATCAGTGCAGTGCTTTTTGAGATAACGTGGTCATTTATGGGTTGATATTGGATTCGCACACTGCATAACTCCCCTAATTTTGAACGGATCGACTTGAAATTTTAATAGAGTACTTTTGAAATGCTAATTTAGTGAATCCGTCGAAAACCAAGAATCAATATTTTAACAAATTTTAACAAATTTCAACGCCTGAAGTTTCTACCATTTTGACTGTAATTTATTTGGTTTTCGGAATTTCCAGATCCAACCAGGCTCAACATGCGCGGGAAAGACTTGTCTTTCAAAATAAGCAAAATAAAAAACAAAAATAGATTTTTTCAAGATTCAAGAAGTAGTGTAACTGTTTAGGAAATGAGTGAATGAGTAGAACGTCGAGCAGTTGTAGTTAACTTAGGTTTATTATAATCACAGTTGGTTAAAACTCAGTCAATGAGAGGTTGAACTAAGTATGTGAGCGTGTGAGAATCTATGAGAGTGTGTGAGTGTCGGTGAGAGTGTGTGAGAGTCTGAATTACAATGATATTTAACAGATAAATAAATGAGAATGTCTGATGAGTGTGTCTGAATTGTATTAATTTACATGAGCACTATTCTATTAGAGATTGTATTAATCACATAAGAAGTCTAGATATTCACATTGAATGATAACTGGCGTGAGATAAGCGAAACCAACACTTGTTGCGTGTGCAAAACTGAAAGGTAATCATGGCCGCCGGAGAAGCCGGCGTTACGGTGAGTCTTCAGAGATCGCAGTTGAGCGTGGCAGGTTCGCGATGAGCGACAGCACAGGTGGCGCTGTCTTTGAGAAGACTGATTCTCAAACATTTCCGCCCGCCATTAGCAGCCGGGTTGATGATGAATTATGAGCTCTCTTACGTCGCCACCGGCAATGGAGCGAGCTTGGTGATTGGCCTGGTGAGCGTGGTAGTAGCAGTCTTCAGAGACACCACCTTAGTGAGTCCATCTTCTCCTGGTAAGAGTTTGAGCACCCTGGCCATAGGCCACTTTCCTGGAGGCAAACGTTCATCAGTAAGCAGAACTAGAGAGCCTACCTGAATGTTATTGTGAGCGTGATGCCACTTGGAAATGGCCTGCATTCGTTGCAAGTATTGAGTCGACCAGGTGCGCCAGAACTGTTGCATTCTTTGCTGGATGAACTGCCAGCGAGACAGTCTGTTGGTGGAGATGTCCAGAAGAGAAGGCTCAGGGACTGCATTGAGTGCAGTTCCGATGAGAAAGTGCCCTGGTGTGAGCACTGCGGTATCTTCAGGGTCATCGCTGAGTGGTTCGAGAGGCCTTGAGTTGAGAATTGCTTCGATTTGAGCCAGGAGCGTAGCAGTTTCCTCGTGGGTGAGCAATGTGTCTCCGACAGTTCTTTTAATGTGGAACTTGAGAGACTTTACAACGGCTTCCCACTTACCACCCATGTGGGGGGCTGCTGGTGGGTTGAAATGCCACTGAGTCTTGTCTTGTGAGAGCAGCGAGGCGATTTTCTGCTGCCCTGATGAGCTTTCAGCGAAGCACTGCTTGAGCTGTGCATCGGCACCCAAGAAGTTGGTGCCACAATCAGAGTAGAGTGCTGAGGGAAGTCCTCTTCTTGAGGTGAAGCGTCTGTAGGTTGCGATGAACCCTTCAGCTGAGTAGTCTGAGACCACTTCGAGGTGAGCAGCCGAGGTTGTAAGACAAACGAATACACAGATCCAGCCCTTGTGAGTTTTTGAGCCTCTACCCTTCCAGGTTTTAAGAGTGAGCGGTCCAGCGTAGTCAATGCCAGTGTGAGAAAAAGGGCGTGATGGTGTGACTCGAGCCAGAGGTAGTTGGCCCATTAGTTGTTGAGCACGGATCCCTCTTTGTCGAGCACACACCACACACCTGAGCACATGTGACTTAACTGGGGCTCTACCTCCGATGATCCAGTAGAGTTGTCTGATGAATGCCAGAGTGGCCTGAGTGCCTCCATGCATCGTTTGGTTGTGAGCATGAGCGATGATGAGTTCGGAGAGTCTTGAGGTACGAGGGAGGATCGCAGGATGCTTGCTCTCATACGAGAGTTCTGATTTCTTGAGACGACCACCTACTCTTAGTACACCGTCATTGTCGACAAATGCGGTGAGTCTGCTGAGTGGGTGTGAGTTCGGCAGTTGAGATTGTCGGTTGAGTTGCGCTATCTCTTCCTGGAAATAGGCTGATTGAGTGGCCTTGATCCAGAAGAGTCGTGTGACTTCCATGTCGCTTGACGTAATGGAAGTTGCTGGTGAGTCGAGTTTTCTTGAGAGTTTCTTGATGAATTTACTGCACAGAGCGGTGACTCTAAGCAGTTTGTTGAGCGATGAAAACTTGTAGATGAGATCCCAATGATATTCCGGAGAAGCTTGTACGGCGTGCAGTGTAACGGTCGCACGAGCTTCTTGTGCACATGTATCATCAGGAGCCAGCTCGGCTTGAGCAGGCCATGAGCCCGTTGGTTGAGTCATCCATGATGGTCCCGTCCACCATAGAGAGTGTTCTTCGAGCTGATCTGTGGTTATACCACGCGAAGCACAGTCAGCTGGGTTTGAGGTGCCTGGTACGTGCCTCCAATGAGCGCTCTCGGTGAGTTCTTGGATTTTGGTTACTCGATTTCGTACATAATCCTTCCACCTTGAGGGATGAGCCTTGATCCATGTGAGAGTTACTTGAGAGTCCGTCCACAAATGAATGTTTGTTATGTTCATGTTTAGAGTAGCAGAAACATGATTTATTAGCGTGGAAAGTAGCAGCGCTGCTGTGAGTTCTAACCGCGGGATGGTTAGGCGTTTGAGAGGAGAGACCTTCGTTCTTGAGCCGATGAGAGAGACGTTGGCGCCAGTGGACGGTGAGTCGACAACCAGATAAACAACGGCTGCCATTGCAAATTGCGAAGCATCAGAGAAACCGTGCGGTTCAACAGCTGTGTCAGAGAGCGTGTTGAACCATCGTGGGATGGAGAGTCTGGCCAGACTAGTGAGATCTTGTCTGATGCTGAGCCATTGAGAGATGAGTTGTTCTGGGAGTGAATCATCCCAGTTGAGTTTGTGTAACCAGAGTGCCTGAAGAAACATTTTTGCTCTGATTACAACTGGTGCGGCGAAGCCTAATGGATCAAAAATTTGTGCTACTTCTGATAAGATGAGGCGTTTTGAGAATCTGTCTGTGTGAGTTGATGAGATGGTTGAGAAGTTGAATGTGTCATGGTGCGGTGACCACCGTATTCCAAGGATCTTGGTATCGCAATCGTCGAATGAGATGCCTGAGGTGTGACCGAGTTCTGATGAGACTTCGGCCAGCAATTTCTTGGACGTAGAGTGCCATTTGGCTAGCGGAAATCCGCCCGCGTGGCAGAGTTGTATGAGCTGGTGAGCGGTTTGAGTTAGCTCTTCCACCGTATCTGACCCTCCGAAAATGTCGTCAACGTATCGACCGTGAGTGATCGGTTCCACAGCAAGAGGGTACTTCGAGCCTTCGTCTGCAGCGAGCTGGAGCAGCGTCCTTACTGCTAAGAACGGTGCTGCTTTGGTTCCGTAGGTTACCGTCGTGAGTTGGTAATGAGATTCGTTGTGGTGCTCGTCTACCCACAGTATCCGCTGCAGGTCCAAATCGTCCAGGTGTACCTTGATCTGTCGATACATTTTAGTGATGTCTGTAGCAAACAAGTACTTGCGTCGTCGGATCCAGATGAGCAGGTCAAAGATATTGAGCATCAGATTTGGGCCAGCATGCATGAGATCATTGAGAGAGTAGCCGCTGGAGTTAGCACTTGAGCCATTGAATACGACTCTGAGCTTCGTGGTTGAGCTGTCTGGCTTGAGCACACCATGATGTGGCAGATAATAGTGTGGCCTTCTGCTTTCTGAGTTGGCGTCGAGCTTGACCATGTGCTCAGCCCTTTCGTACTCACGCATGAACTCTGTATACAATTGGTTGTATTGAGCATCTCTGCCAAGCCGCTTGAGAATTCGTTGCAGGCATAAGTGTGCCGTGTGATGAGAGTCTCCTAACGTGGTCGGAGACGATTTGAGAGGCATTCTGACGATGTAACGTCCTGTTGAGTCCCTTGAGTGAGTGGTCTGAAAGTGACACTCACGTTCCTGTTCTTCTGGAGTGAGATGTGAGTCAGCTGATATCGGAGGTTCTTCTTGAACCCAAAACCTCGTGAGCAATTCTTGCAAGGATGAGTTCGCTGCCTGTGAGACACCATGATGTGCTGTTCTTGCCAGCGTAACTGGTGCGTGACATGGACCAATGACTAGCCACCCAAAGATAGACAGTTGAGCAATAGGAGATTCTGGTGAGTGCCTGATGATGTTAGGCTTTATCAGCTGCCCGTAAAAGTCTGCGCCTATGATCACATCTACTGCTCTCGGCGTGAGAAAGTCTGGGTCTGCGAGGTTCAACCCCTTGAGATGAGGCCATTCGAGCTCTTGAGATATCTCGCTGGTTGGCAGGATGGTGGTGACGGTTTTTAATACATGAGCCGAGATTTTGACTGAGAATGGCCTGTACCTTGAGTGAAGAGCGAGAGTGACCACGCCCTTTGTTTGAGAGGTCCTTTTTCCACCAACTCCGTAGATGTCCAATGTTGAGTGCCTCCTTTCAAGGTTGAGTTGTTGGGTGAGGCTTTCTGAGATGAATGACACTTCTGAGCCAGGATCGATGAGTATTCGAACCTGATGTGATGAGGTTGCTGAGAAGACTGTGGCTGTGGCTGTTGCCAGCAGGGTGAGATGACTGAGATTACCGAGTGAGCACGCCGAAGAGTGATCGTGATTATTGACGATCGTTCCAAAGCTTCATGCCGTCGATGAGTTGGCTGTCGAGGCTGGCGCAGCTTTCGCCTCTTGAGCTGACGGAGTGCGCTCGGTCGTCGCATGGAAGATGCTTGAGAGGTCTGCGCCGTGAAGCATCGTGTGGTGAGTGCCGTTGCAGGTTTTGCAATGCCGTTGATTGTTGCACTTTCGTGCATTGTGTCTGCCAAGACAATTGCAGCACAAGGATCTATCCTTCACGACCTTCACTCGCTGGTCCAATGAGAGGTCTCGTAGCTTTGGACACATGACAATGAAGTGATCCTGTCCACAACAATCACACGGGTACGCTGATCGCTGCTGAGTTGGCTGAGATGTCTTCGACGTGCTGGCTTGACCTTGTTGAGAAGCCTGGTGTGAGCTGGCACGCTTAGGCACGGCCCCTTTCGACACACTAGATTGAGCGGGCGTCGATGCCTCTTCAATGTTCTCCAAGGTGCGAGCACGAGCCATGAGAAAGTCCGTGAGCTGGCTGAGAGTCGGAAAATCGTCAGTAGATGTAAGGGAGGTTTCCCACCTCTCACGCGTGTCCCGATCGAGAAGGCCACTAGCCAGAGCCACCATGAGACAGTCGTTGTTGCTTTCGGTAGTGAGAGTTCTAAGCGACTGAGTGGTCTCATTAATGATATTGACCAGCTTGGTCAGTGAGCTGGCTTGCCTCTTTTGCATCGGCTTGAGGTTGAGTAGCCTGTCGAGATGAGTCTTGATGATCAGACGTTTGTTCTCGAAACGGGCGTCAAGAAGGGTCCAAGCTGCCTGGGTATGATGCCGGGTGTGGTGAGAGATTGGCGATGAGTTCAGACGCATCACCCTGCATTGCGCCCCGCAAATACTGGAATTTCTCCAGATCGCTGACGTCTGAGCGGTTCCCGATGACCGAGATAAACATGGCCTTGAACTCCGGCCATTTTCTACAGTCGCCACTGAAAGTCGGCACCTTTAGCTCTGGTAGACGTGAGCGTGGACGAGAGGCGCTACCGCTAGAGCCGGCTGGTTAAGCAGCCATGGTGAGTTGGTCTTGAAGACGTCCTAGCGTGCGTTTGACCTTGAGCATGAGCTTCGATTCTGCGACGCTCACCTTGCGAGTGAAGTAAGAGTGGTCTAGATGAGCAGGCGGCCAATGAGAAACGAGCCACGAGTGTTCTGAGCGGAAAGCCTGATGCAGCTCCTCGAGCTGAGTGAGCATCATGGAGACCTCGGTCTGTGACATGTCGTCAGACGGTTCCGAGGCTTGAGTGAGCAGGTCCTCCATCGACTCCATGAGCTCGTTCTGAGCATGGACACGTAAAAACAATTCACCACTGAGCATGGTAGGTGATTGACTTCTTGTCATTGCGCCTCTGGTCGGCGCGGGTGCTCCTGTGGTGAGTAAGTCAGTTTGTGACCCTGAGCGTGAGGGTGCTGACGTGGCTGGAATGAGCGGCACTTGCAGAGTCGGCGTTGAACTAGACGCCTGCGTGGTAGGCGGTTCGATATCCGGCATGATAGACGAAGAGGAACACAAGAGTCGGCAGTACGCGCACGAGAATGTCAAATTGCTCGATCTCGAGTGAGGAGTCTGTGATGAGTTGTACAAGCACTATACGCGAACGAGAGAGTCGACGGTATACCACACAGTACACGAGCGCGAGAGAGTCCGAGCTATACCGCACAGACACGAGAGCGAGAGAGTCAGAGCTACACCGCACCGCACACGAGCGCGAGAGAGTCAGAGCCATACCGCACCGCACACGAGCGCGAAAAAGTCAGAGCTATACCGCACAGCACACGAGCGCGAGAGAGTCAGAGCTATACCGCACCGCACACGAGCGCGAGAGAGTCAGAGCTATACCGCACCGCACACGAGCGCGAGAGAGTCAGAGCTATACCGCACCGCACACGAGCGCGAGAGAGTCAGAGCTATACCGCACAGCACACGAGAGCGAGAGAGTCAGAGCTATACCGCACAGCACACGAGAGCGAGAGAGTCAGAGAAAGCACTGAGTTTAACGAATTAGATTGCAACTGCTCGATCCGGCTCGAAGGACCAAATGTTTAGGAAATGAGTGAATGAGTAGAACGTCGAGCAGTTTTAGTTAACTTAGGTTTATTATAATCACAGTTGGTTAAAACTCAGTCAATGAGAGGTTGAACTAAGTATGTGAGCGTGTGAGAATCTATGAGAGTGTGTGAGTGTCGGTGAGAGTGTGTGAGAGTCTGAATTACAATGATATTTAACAGATAATTAAATGAGAATGTCTGATGAGTGTGTCTGAATTGTATTAATTCACATGAGCACTATTCTATTAGAGATTGTATTAATCACATGAGAAGTCTAGATATTCACATTGAATGATAACTGGCGTGAGATAAGCGAAACCAACACTTGTTGCGTATGCAAAACTGAAAGGTAATCATGGCCGCCGGAGAAGCCGGCGTTACGGTGAGTCTTCAGAGATCGCAGTTGAGCGTGGCAGGTTCGCGATGAGCGACAGCACAGGTGGCGCTGTCTTTGAGAAGACTGATCCTCAAACAGTAACCCTTTCAGACAGTTCTTGAGGGTGCACCATTCTATAACATGGCTCCTACATGCAATCCAGTGTTTAGAGTTCGTGAATTGTGTATTTGTATTGGGATTTATTAAAAAAAATTACATGCGTATAAAGTAGGGTTACTTTACGTAATTCGCTAGTATTTTAGATTTCTATACAAAAATAATAATTGAGAATGTTATAGGCAATTTTTCTAGGTTTTTCAAATATAAAGATGATATCGTACGAAAATATATTTAGAGATTACCCACACTACGCGATAAAAATATTTTGCGCATTTTAATTGAATGTCGAGCGATTTTTTTCGGGTATAATCAGTGGTCGAATGATCAGCTCCGAAGCAAAGCCAACTGATTTTCGGCAACAATATGTGTGAAGAGGGGTAGCGGTGGCGACGCGCGCCCCACTCCGGCAAGGGAACCGTGTCGATCGGCGTGTAAAAATGAATGAATAATAAATTCATTTACGGTGTAACCGTACTTACGATAGATTTTCCCGCAACGGATCTGAATTGCGTTTTTTTTTTTGGAAAATTTCAAACCTCAACACTTTCGGCTGACGACACCAGTATCCGAGATGACCACTTCGCAGATTAACATTGATAGCTACCATAATTGTTAACATTTCGAGATTTTGCAACAGGCGTTGGACGCCTTAGATATCAAGGATAACGTTAGAATTATTTGAAATTTTTAATAGTATTATCAGTCAAATGGCGATGAGTTGAAGTTAAGCCACGGATACAAGTACGTCAGAACTACGTTTTGTCACATATATTGTGACGTGACCCTTATTCAGGCCTCGGGTCCAGACCGGATAGCTAGGCCGCGAGACCGAGTCAGTCGACAATAACTGGCAAAAGATCGAAAAGAAAATAATTAATTGAATTTTGGGCGCCAGACGAACTCTCTTCGTCACGGGACACAGAAAAAATGAAAAGAAATTAGGAAGCGAAAAGACACTGTAATAATAAGCGGCGACTAGCTGCAGTACCGCGGAGAGGGGTCGGGATCATATGAGGGAGTAACGTACATAATAACGACTCGTGCCATATAAATTTTAACAAAATAAGAGAAATTTATTATATAAAAAAAAAACAACTAGATATCACACGGTGACGTTAATAACAAAAGGAAAAAAAAAGAGACAGAATTATAATACCGCCGCAGCGATCTTGCACCTCGGGGTGTCACCCCTCGGATCTAAATAAACAGTTTATCGAGCTTTACAAAAATTAATCGTAGACAAGATCCGGCTTCCACGTAGGAGAGCAATAACAGGAAAAACTATCGCTTAGCTCGATACAACAATGCCTCGCAGCAACTTAAAACTAGGTAACAAATACAACAACCTGCTTCTTGGAAGCTACTCGGTGGCGGTGTAAAATAATAAAGAAAATAAGATCAACAATAACAAAGAAAACTGAATTATTACAGACTCGAGGTCTCTTCTAGACTGAGGCTAGGCCCCTGCTTTACCGACCACCGTTTTATTTAACTTATTCTACTATTAACTATCCTACTTAATCTAACTCTGCCTCGTGGGCTAGCAATTTTTAGGAATTTAATATTTACTAAGCTTAAGAACTATCAAACAGCCTACCGGCTCGACAGGCTTGCGCCTGCTAGTATGCCTGACTCTCCTCGTGGGAGGAAGGGAGAGGACGACAGTCACCGACTCAGGCTGTCTCGCTTGCACTCATGTGCGACAGTACCCGACTGACTAGAACAATGCTTGTACTATACTTGACGCGAAAATTTATTTATTTATCAGAAACTTGACTTTACTAGACTCTACGGGGACACAGGTAACGGCCTACCAACTCGGAGATCAGTTTAATTTGATCCACAATTATTAAGCCTCGTGGCTTTGGACAAGGCAATATGGCTGATGGCCGTTGCCGGATTCAAATTACCATAGGCGAAGTGAACTAACGCTTACCGTCTTCCAGCCAGGCGACAAAAAGAACACCCCCGCGGGCGTAATCCATCGCACTTCCCTCGTGGGATCTCGAAATCGCTCTCGGCTCACTCACTCTCACACAATTGTCGCTAACAAATAAAACAAATAAGGCCTCGTGGCTCCCTACTTAGAATCTCGCAGAACTCAATACGTGCAGTCTCAACAAAGAAAAACGCTCAGACGTATCCTCTCTACAGCAAAGTCTACGACAGAGTGGCTAGACCGCATCGCGACAGTCCTGCGCACACCCTCATTACGCATTCATAGTATCGATTTGGCAATCGACCGCAGGATCGTTCACATGGCGGCGTGGTCAGACCACGCGCGAAAACTCAAAACAGGCCCAGATAGAAGAATCCCTCGTAGTAGGACCACGGTTCGCAGGCTCTTGGGGGTGGCGGGAATCTCTTCCACCACCTGTATCCCTCGTAGCTGAGTGCCCTCGGCACTCCCCCGTGTCCTCTGGTACCGGAGGTGACTCTTCTTCTTTGTTGGCCTTCCGGAAGCATAGGCGCAGGGGTTTGACTACACCCCTTCGATTACTCCACCAACGTTCGCCGTAGTCTCCGCCATCTCTTAGGCCGTGTCTCCCACATGGTAGAGAAAAGTGTAAAAGAAACAAAATAAAATCAGTCTTAACTCCACAGTCTTAAGTCGGTCACGGTCGCCTCTCGGAGTTAACTTTAGCCCCGGGGCTTACCCTACCTCATCCCTACAGTTTCAGGCACTCCTCATACCCTTACTTAAGGTCGTCTAAGGGAGTTCGGGTACCTTGCAACATGCAATGTTACAACTCCCCCCCCCCCCCCCCCCCCCCCCTTAGACGGACCACTGGCGCCGAAGCGCCAGCTAACTTGACCCATGGGCCGAACTCCGAGTGGCGGCCGCATACCGCGTGTCTTACAGCTATCGACTCTACGTAGTCGTATTGCTTAAATATAATATCACAGATATCGCGCTTCCTCTGAGGAAACACTCTAAGTTTTCTTATGGGAATTTTCCCGTTAGTTTTTAAGTCATCACCCGTTGTTCTCCCCCCCTCTGCAGAAGGCAGAAGAGCAAAACTGGGAGGAGGGTTCGACTCCTCGAACGTAAGAAAATCTAAATTCAAAAAAAATATTTTGCAACAAAAAGATGTCCATAACCAAAAAAAATGATTGCCAAAACAATAGTCTACGAAACACAAAGCTACCAACACAAAAAAAAATATAACATAAGAGACTACGAACCAACCCAACAAAAATAAACTAAAAACAAAGCGTCAATGCTTAATATAAGGCCCTCGGGGCGGTTTGGGAGGTCCCATCCGGACCTGCCTGCCCTCGGGGCGCTGCCGGGGTCCAATCCGGACCTACGGACAGACCGTGTCGACTATTCCTAACCTCACGAACTAACTTTGTCCTTCTCTTAACCCTAACCTTACGACTATCACAGTCCCTACGACTAAGCCCTCGGGGCCGGGGACAGCTCTCTACCCTGAACCAACACACCACACAACAAAAAAAAACTCAGTCCCTCGCGGGTATTGTCCAACTATAACAACGAAAAAAAAACCAAAAAAAAAACAAAACACAGACACCCCACGGACGAAGGGCCTCGCGGCTTCCGGGGAGGCCTTGGCTTAGGGCCTTGGGTCGGCTTCTTCTTCCGCGTCCCGTCGGGCTCTGGCGGCCTCCCGCTCAGCGAGGAGGGCCAGGTGCCACGGTTGGTGCCGCGCAGGGCACTCGGCCGTCTTCACCCCCGGTGTGCCGCAGAGGTGGCAGAACTTCCCCTTCGGGCGCTGGGGGCAATCGCGGGAGACATGTCCGGCGCCGCGGCAGCTCCAGCAGGTCACCTGGGTCCTCTTGAAGGCGATCCGGGCGGCCTCTTGCTCGGCAAGTCTCTCTTGGCGCTCTCGGAGGGCGGCATAGTCCAGGGGCGCCCTCGAGTGGGGAGCCGCGGCCCTTCGGGTGGCCTGAGCCTCCCGTGCGACCATGTGGGCCGTTATCGCCTCGGCGGCGGCGTCTCGGGCGGCCTCGGCCACTTGGCTGGCCTCGAGGGCGGCTTGGTGGGCCTCTTGGGCCCTCTTCTGGGCCTCGTGGGCCGCTTGTTGCGCCGCAGTCGCCCTTTCCCTCGCGACCTCGTATTGATCGGTCCGCCTCGTGGCCTCTCGGGCCCATCGTTCGACCTCGGGGTCGATTCCAGGGGCTCGGGCCCCAGCCCTCGGGAGTGGCACCGGGATATATCTCGGGTCCCTTGGAATGGCCCCCTGGGCCGTACGGCTGGTGGACCGCGCGCTGGCCATCAGATCCCGGCACGCCGACCGGATGACCTCGTCTTGACACGCGCCCTCGTGGACTGTAAGGAAATCCTACAAATTATGACAAACTCGGGGGTTCGGTAGTTCGCTACGGGTCGCCAGACTCCTCAGACTCAAAAGAAAATAAAAAGAAAACAACTCCGTCTGGTCGGCATTATCGTGCTGATTACCTAATTACCTACTGCCCTACTCTAAACCTCAACAAACGGACTCAACAAGAACGTATTACCCGAAACAAACGCGAAGTGAAGACAAACAAAAATTCCTATGACTCCGCCTCGGAGGTTTTCTCTTCCTCGGAGTCGCTCAAATTGACCTCGGCCTGCGGCGCGACGTACGGTTTGAAATCCTTTACGTGACGTCGCCCTATCGTTCGACCGGTCTCGTCTTCGAGCTCGTATACGACCGGCGATACCACTTGGGTGACGGTATACGGCCCCTCGAATTTCGGAGCTAATTTCGCAGCGACAAAATTTGCGGCGGAGGAGAGGATGCGTTTACGCTTCCATACGCGATCACCCACGTTGTAGTGACCGGCTCGGTGCCGACGATTATAATAATGCGCCTGTCGAGTCCGTGCGTTCTGTAAGTGTCGCGTCGCAAGATCGCGTAGCTCTTGCAGTCGACGCATTCGCTCGGCCCACTTCTCCGGCCTCGGTTCGGGGATAGTCGCGGGACCCTCCTCCGAACGTCGGAGTTGTACTCGCGGCCGCGGTTCTCGACCAAGGTTTAAAAACGCTGGGCTGACTTTCAGTGAACTGTGCACCGCTGAATTGTACGCGAAACGGAATTCGTGCAGATGCAAATCCCAGTCTCGGTGATCGCGCTCGATATAGGACGTAATCATAGTTTTTAGCACCCGATTCACCCTCTCGACCGGGTTCGCCTGCGCATGATACGGAGGTACGCGTGCGTGTACAATATTGTACTCGGCACACATATCGTCGATGGCTTTATTCGCGAATTCCGTGCCGTTATCAGTGAGGAATACCTCCGGGGTACCCCACCGCGACAGAATTAAATCCTCGAAGGCTACCATAATATTTTTACCGTTAGCTTTTCGCAACGGAACGCACTCTACCCATTTTGTAAATAAGTCCTCGAAGACCAGCAGGTATTCGTATCCTGCTCGACTGCGGGGAAACGGACCCATGACATCAGCTGCGACTACAGCCCACGGTTCATCTACAATGCGATCTCCCATTAAGCCGGCGGGAGGTGCCTGTTCGACCTTGCATTGCTGACACTGCTGGCACCTTCTGATGGCTACCACAATATCTCGAAACATGCCAGGCCAATAATATTCCTCCCTCATTCGCGCATAGGTCTTCTCGACCCCTAAATGTCCGGCTTGCGGGTCTATATGCAGTTCTTCGAACGCTCGCGTCCGGTACTCCGCGGGGAGAACCATCTTCCATGGATTCAGTTCCTCTACCACGGGATCGGTCACGGGATTCGGCCTGTAATAGTATAACCGACCTTCGAAAACCGACCACTCTCTATACTTTTTAGGGGACGCTAACACTTCCTGAACCCGCTTGATATACCACGGATCCTGTGCTTCGTTAATCGCGGCTACGTGTACCGGCTCGAGGTCTTCCACCTCGTCCTCATACATTCGCGATAAGGCGTCCGGGACATGATGCAACGCTCCCTTACGGTGTACGACTTCGAAGTCGTACTCCAAGAGCTCCAATGCCCATCTCGCGAGGCGACCAGTCGGATTATGCAAATTATGCAGCCAACGCAGACTGCTGTGATCCGTAATCACTGTAAAATGATAACCCTCGAGGTACGCGCGAAACTTTTTTATTGCCCAAATGACTGCTAAGCACTCTTCCTCGGTCACCGAGTACTTTCTCTCTGCTTCGGAGAGAGTCCGACTCGCGTAGGCAATGACTCGTTCGCTGTCATCGACCGTCTGAGTCAATACCGTACCGATACCGAAGTCACTTGCGTCAGTCTGCACTACAAACGGTACGCGAAAATTGGGAGCGACAAAATCGGGGCGGATGTTAACGAGGATTTTAATTCGTCGAAAGCTTGCTGTTGTGCCTCACCCCATTCCCACCGTTTATCTTTACGTAAAAGCCGCGTTAATGGCTCCGAAGAACCCGCGAACGCTGGAATAAATCGGCGGTACCACGAGGCCATCCCTAAAAATCGTCGCAATTGCTTCAAGTTCCGGGGTGCCGGATAACTAACAATCGGTTCGATCTTGTCGGGGTCTATTTGTAATCCCTCGCTGTTCACCCTGAACCCCAAATATCTAACTTCGTCTCTACAAAACTCGCACTTATCGGGATTTAACGTAAGACCAGCCCTCACTATTTGATCAAAGACCCGCTTTAACCAGTCTACGTGTTTCTCAAAAGTTTCCGTGACAACAATAATGTCATCTAAGTACGCGAACACGTGGGGTTCCATATCTGGCGTAATTAATTTATCTACCAGACGTTGGAACGTAGCCGGGGCTCCGGTGAGTCCATATGGCATCCGCGTAAACTGAAATAACCCTCGTCCGGGTGCTGTAAACGCCGTGACTTCGCGACTATCCCCGTGTAATGGGATCTGATGCTACGCTTGGCTCAAGTCGATCGTCGAAATGTACCTCGCGGCCCGTAATTTATCCAATATCCCATTAATATACGGTATCGGTTACGCGTCTTTCTTAGTCACGCCGTTGACTTTTCTAAAATCGAGACAGAAACGGTACGTGCCGTTCGGTTTCTTGACCATCACGATTGGACTCGACCACGCGCTTTGGGACGGTTCTATAACTCCCTCGGCCAGCATACGATCGACCTCCTCGTGAATAGCTGCTTGTACTACGGGTGAGACTAGGTAATGACGTTGTTTTATCGGCGGGTGTCCCTGCGTATCTAACTTATGTTCGGCTAGGTTCGTCAACCCAAGCTTCCCGGTTACTGCAGGTAACTCGCGCGTTAAAAACCCGTCTAATACCGTCTTCTCCGACGCGGACAACTCGGCTATGCCGTAGCATTCTTGAGTCGCACTCGGTGCGTCCGGAGCTGTTTCGTAGAACGAGCATGTCGCATCCGCTCCTTCCTTGATCCTCCACGAATCACTCCACCCGTACATCTCTAACCCGAATTCGCGAACAAAATCCATGCCTAAAATACACTCCCACGAGAGGGACGGAAGGATTTGCAACGGAATATCGTGCCTGTACCCGAGTACTTCTATTGGTATCACGATTTCTCCGACTACTGTCTCCGTTCCTCCGTTCGCTAACACAACTTGACTAAACGCGGGTTGGGTAAGCGTCAATCCGTTTTCTTCGGCTATCTGCTTTCCGGTCGCGCCTAAAAAACTCCTCGAAGACCCGGTGTCTACGAGAGCCCGTACTGGTGTCTTCCCTAATTTTACCGAAATAAACCAACGAGGTTGCAATTCTAGTGCTTGCAACGGAAGACATTCTACCCGCGGTTTTTCTACTTCTACGGGGGTCGGAACTTCTACTGGGATTGTCCCGACGACCCTGGTCGAGACTCCCCCTGATCGTTTCCCGTATTGCAACGCGAACAGGTAATCGAGATTTCTCCCTTCATACCACAGTGGTAGCAAAATCGCGTTTTCGGTGCCGGGCACTCTCTCCAAACGTGACCTCGACGGTCGCAGTTAAAGCAGACTACGCCCGATCCTCCGTCTAACGCTGGAGGGTTTTGTGTCACCGCTGGTACCGCTACTTGCGTACTCGCGGTATTACCCCTCGTTTGCGTCGGGCGTTCCGGTTTGTTCCGCGTAGCTGCGGGTTTCGCTTGCTCCGCAGCTTTTTGCGACGCGTTTGGTCCGGCTACCGTCTTCAATCTCGCGATTTCGGCTTGCATAGCCGCTACTTGCTCTTTAATGGCCTTCTCTAATGCCATCCTCCCCCCCCCTTGACCTTCGCCACCCTTCGGTTTCGCTTTCGGGGTCGGTTTAGCCTTTGCTGGCTCCTTGGCTTCTGGCTCTTTAGCCTCCACCTCTTTTACCGCCGCGAGAGCTGAGGGTTTCTTTGCAGGCTTTTCTTTAGCTCTGCACGCGAGTTCCTTCATGAAGGAGTCCTCGGGGGACGGGGGCGGACGATATGTACGCGACAAGCTCAAATTTCTTTCTCGCGCGGTCGCTACTCGAGCTAGCTCGCGGAAATCTTTAATTTGCGAACGATCTAGTGTTTCGCGAATGTTCGGTCTCAAATTTTCGAACGCCAGGTCCAGTTGGTCCTCGAGTGCATACGGACGCGTCATCCTATGCAACAATCCTCGGATGCAGGTAAGGTACTCGGTTACTGACTCGTGTTCCCCCTGTGTACGCGTCGCGGCTTGTTGTCGAAACCGCTTGTTCACGGTTTCGTCTCCGAACCAACCTCTGAAGCCTTTTCGAAGTCCTCGTAGCTGGACCAGCTCTCGCGCTCGATTCGTAGCCACTCGGAGGCCCAACCCGTAAAGATAATCGGTAGAGACTGTACGATTTCTTTACCCGTTAGCGGCGTGAATCTACGGCAGTCGTCTAATCTGCTTAAAAAATCTTCCTCGCTTTGCTTACTACCTCTGCTGAACTTTACGTTCCAACGTCTAAGAGCCTCGACTACCTCTTTGGCTCTGTCTCGGCACGCCGGACGTGCGTACCTTGATTCCTCGGCCCAGTCGATTGGGGGTTCTTCCCACGCTCTCGTGATCATTCTGTTACCACGCAGGGTGGGCGGGTGGGATCTCCTCGGCGAGAGACTTCGGTCTCTTTGCCTGTGACTTACCGTTGGCCACGTGGCCTCGCAGGTCTGTTTTTCACCCTCTTCCCTACCTCCGTGTACTGGGCACGATGCTCGGGTACGTGTTTCTTCCCGCGGGACGTTGTATCCACTCCTTACGTCGCGGTAACTCCTTTCGACCCGGTCTGCTTCGTACGCTGGGGTATGATACCCTCTACTTGCGAGTGGTTCGCTAGGCCATTCGGACGGCCTTCGGTACCGTTCCCCTAGCTCGCGAGGCTCGGTTACCTGCTCGGCCGGTCTTCGATATTGTGCTTCGAAGACGCGAGACTCTCTAACAGTTCGCTGTAGACCCTCGACTTGGGAGTTGCGCCTATTCCCGCTATCGTACTCCTCCGTCTCGCACAGATCTATAAAAGTCCTCGGGGGAACCTCAGGGCGAGCGGCGCACCTTTCGTCCGGACTGTATTCTTCCCGCTCGTGTAGGTATCTAGAGATCCTCGGCGGAGGCTCTACTGTCGGAGCTCGGCGATAATCGCGACTAAACTCCTCCAATTCCCGCGGGTACGCCGTTGACCTTCGCGGCATGCTTTCCGGAGCACCTCCGTCTAAGATTTCGCGCAGCGCCGCGTAATCCCTATCGAAGGTTGAGGCCTCGTGAGCCCTACGCGCGAACTCTTCCGGCCCTAGACTCACGGTAGGCCGTGGTGCGTATGCGGTAGGCCGTGTGCCGTACATCGTCGACATCACTGGCCCTCCGGTCGAGTACGCGATACTCGTCGTCGTAGTCGTTACCGGTCGCGAGTCGAAACTAGTCGCAAACGCTACGCGAGGCGGCGAGGGAGTTCGCGATTGCCTCGATCTTGGGCTTGGCTCCCCGAGGTAGGTCGCCCCGAACCGAAAATCGTTTCATCTTCAGGTTCCCACGGAATAGTGCGTTGACCCTGTCTTCGCCTCCAATATCTCAGGTATCGATCCCGCAATTCTACGATCGAGCCCTCGGGGCTAACGTGTAACGAGGCTAACAGCTGGGATAGCTCGTCTCGCGTTAATTCCCACAGGGTGTCCCCGTAGGGTGTGTCGTACGACGCCATGGTTCGCTGCACGATACGAAACGCGCACTAATATTCCTAAACGTGAATAACAAAAAATTAAATCGCGAAAAACTGAGCTCGACAAAAAGAAAAAAAAATTTCTTGATGAGCCTCAAGGGCTCTTCTCGCGAAACGAAAACGCAAAGCTTCAAACTTTTTATTCGCCAAGATAGCGACAACACACGCGAAAACTCGAAATTTTCCCGAAAGCTCACGAATAACTCAAAAAAAAAATTTTCTAAAACGCGAAAAAAAACTAAGTTCGAAACTCGTCTTCCCGCGTACGGAAACCTAAACTCAATTAACTCCCGAACGGAACAAAAAAAAATTTCGCCAACAAAAAAAAATTCAAAACTCAGTCAAAATTTTTCGCTAAAACTCGACGCAAAACGTGAATTTTAAACTCGAATTTTCCTGCGGACGTGAAAACGCAAAATCAAAACTTGAACTCGAACGCGAACGCGAAACTCAAAACGCAAAACTCGAACTCGAACCCGAACGCGAAAATTCGAAACTCGAACTCAAAACATCTTAATTATACTCGGCGCATGTCGCTACCCCGACTAACATGCATGTCGCAGTCGCCGTGGGTTGAGAGCCGTTGTTCTGACTCGCCGAGAACTCAGAGCCTACGCCTGAGTGTCACTGCTACGGGTGGAACGCCAAATTCAAAACAATCGCCTTATCTCTCACGCCGACGGTTGAAGCCGACGCGCAAATAGACAGTTTGACTATTGCTAGCTAGCTATAGCTTTGTTCGACGGCACCCGATGGTGCTATACTATAGGGGTTCTACCGCTCACAAAATCCTGTACAGTATGTTATACCCAACACCACAACGCATGCACAGAGATAATCAACAATCAAAAAAAAACAAAATATAACAAAAAGGCAATAATTCAAATACAAAATTTCCAGCAATAGGCTGTATCGGTTATCAACGAGGCTTAATATTTTTCAGAGAGTCGTTCCCCGTGTCCTAGCCTGCATAGGTGATCTCAAAAATTTTAAGCAATCAAATCCTGTTTATTATATTCTCGCAAACTTATATTCGCTACAATGTAGGCACGAACGTACGCGTCGCTAATCCCTCTCCGGTAGTGAGAACGTAAACAACCGTAGTTGCTAGGCAGTTCGCTACGACGAAGCGAAATAGGAAAGTACCCGAAATAGAAAAATACGACAAAAAAAAAAAATTCAATCGAAATGCACTATCTTTTCTCAGGGCCCCACGTTGGGCGCCATTTTGTGACGTGACCCTTATTCAGGCCTCGGGTCCAGACCGGATAGCTAGGCCGCGAGACCGAGTCAGTCGACAATAACTGGCAAAAGATCGAAAAGAAAATAATTAATTGAATTTTGGGCGCCAGACGAACTCTCTTCGTCACGAGACACAGAAAAAATGAAAAGAAATTAGGAAGCGAAAAGACACTGTAATAATAAGCGGCGACTAGCTGCAGTACCGCGGAGAGGGGTCGGGATCATATGAGGGAGTAGCGTACATAATAACGACTCGTGCCATATAAATTTTAACAAAATAAGAGAAATTTATTATATAAAAAAAAAACAACTAGATATCACACGGTGACGTTAATAACAAAAGGAAAAAAAAAGAGACAGAATTATAATACCGCCGCAGCGATCTTGCACCTCGGGGTGTCACCCCTCGGATCTAAATAAACAGTTTATCGAGCTTTACAAAAATTAATCGTAGACAAGATCCGGCTTCCACGTAGGAGAGCAATAACAGGAAAAACTATCGCTTAGCTCGATACAACAATGCCTCGCAGCAACTTAAAACTAGGTAACAAATACAACAACCTGCTTCTTGGAAGCTACTCGGTGGCGGTGTAAAATAATAAAGAAAATAAGATCAACAATAACAAAGAAAACTGAATTATTACAGACTCGAGGTCTCTTCTAGACTGAGGCTAGGCCCCTGCTTTACCGACCACCGTTTTATTTAACTTATTCTACTATTAACTATCCTACTTAATCTAACTCTGCCTCGTGGGCTAGCAATTTTTAGGAATTTAATATTTACTAAGCTTAAGAACTATCAAACAGCCTACCGGCTCGACAGGCTTGCGCCTGCTAGTATGCCTGACTCTCCTCGTGGGAGGAAGGGAGAGGACGACAGTCACCGACTCAGGCTGTCTCGCTTGCACTCATGTGCGACAGTACCCGACTGACTAGAACAATGCTTGTACTATACTTGACGCGAAAATTTATTTATTTATCAGAAACTTGACTTTACTAGACTCTACGGGGACACAGGTGACGGCCTACCAACTCGGAGATCAGTTTAATTTGATCCCCAATATTAAGGTGGTTCCCTACCCAATTATGACCTTTTCTAAAAACATTGTGCAAAATAGTGCTATTAAGCGGAATATCTCTGCCCGGGCATCGAAAACGGGAAAAAGGGATACGTCGCGACATGCTATGTGCAATTTCGAACACGTACGCCCCGAAACATGTTCGTTTCACGCTAAAATAGAGAAATGTCGTATGGACCAAGCTTTTTTGACAGTTTGGCGATTCTCAAACGCTCGAAATCATGGCGACTCGTCGTGTTTGGTGTTGTCGGCGACGCCTCCGAGATGGCGTGACGCACGAATATGGTAGAACGGGTAAAACAGTCGCTGGTCTAGAACACCATGCTACACGATCACTGTTCGATATACTGGTCGGTCACTGGACAAAATCAGCTGTCAGTGATAAATACGTGTGGGAAGTCCGAGTCTTTCAAAATTATCACAGAATGTTGTTATTGTGGTCAAGAACCACAGAAGACTAACGGAGCCGGAACGTTTCAATGGTAAGTGCATAAACGAAATATAATGATGGTATAAATTACGCCATTTATATTCACCTTCGTTAGGTTAGGTTTGATTAGTTTGTAGACGATAAATTATTTATTTCGCTAGAAACTCGTTGGAGAGGCACGCACAGCTGGGGAGTACACATAAAGAGTAGTTGTGGCAGCGAATTTTTTTTGTCTCTATACTGGTTTTCGAATCAACCAGAGCTACCCCAATCTCGGTCAAATGACAGGCGTCTTCCAAATTTGTCCAAGGAAAGTGAAAGTAAATCTTTGTAGCTATCGCTTCTCTTCGCCACGTCAAACAGGTACTTATACGCTTTGACAGGCATTCCTGCTATCAACGCTGGGAACGACATGAACATGAATCTATAAACCATGCTCGCTTTCAGATATCTTTGCTGGTGGAGGAGACAGGGATTACGAGCCCAGCGAGAACAGCCAACTTGGTCACGATCGTGTCCGGGTACCCGTTTTCATCCTTCCGGCTATGGATCGCCGTACCTTTCGAGGAATATTTCCGTCCCAACAATATGTATGCTTGTTTTGGATACAGGTGAAGAGTAATTTCGTTGTTTTTTTTCGATCATCCGAGCAAGGCCGTATCTTTGCTAACCAGTTCAATAATTAAATCCGTTACAGAAATGCCTGCGGTGACACGAAACTGTGCGCGATTTATCCCTGGAATTATCTACAGCTGAGTACTTTCACGTCTACACCGCAAGTGAAATCACACCGCGTTTCCGGAGAGACGTTGAGGCCTGACAAACTTGTGTTATCGAGAACCAAAATTGAAGACTTGCAGCAATACGAAACGGTGCGCAAGGAACAAATCATACGATCGAAGAAGAGGATGTCTTCAGTAAATCGATTCATCTTGAAATGAATTTATATAACACCGGTCAACGAAAAAAAAAATCTTTCTCGTGTCTGCGACTAGTTCACTAGTTTTTTATTTGTCATGCATCACAACAGGGGAAAAATATTTACACCCCCGTTAAAGTTTGCTTTTGTAGTCTTGGGAGAAATAATATCGATTTTATAGTTTTGATAGTCACAGTAAACTAGTTTCCCATATTTTGACTCGATGAGTAGAGGGAAGAGGAATGGTTACCATTGTTGTTGGTATTCATTATATAATTCATCATTATCATTGTTAGTATTCATTATCATTGAAAGTATGATGGGGGACTGTACTCAGGGTTTAGTCAGATAAAGTTCTTTTGAACATAACAAGAATAGTAAACGGCTTCATTTTTAATCTCTGTTTTGTTTTGTAATTTGAAGTTGAGAGAATACACAAAAATGTTTGTTTCGGTTTATTATCAGCTGAATAATAGAAATCATAGATTTTATTAAATTTTGAAATAGCATTCTCCTGGATGCAAAAGCAAATTTTTTTGACAAATAGTAATTTTTCTCTGTTCAGTATCACTATAAGAACTCTAATGATCAGGTATGGAAATCCCAGGCACTAAATCCGTGTAGACTTGTGTAATCAGTTTGTACAAATTTACATCAGATGTATCGATATAAATTTAAATGTCGGATCATTCGATTTAATGATAGGTGGTGTTCTAAAACGCGTGTCAAATAATTGTGGTGCAGTGGGACGGATACAAAATGTTCTTGTTCGCTCTTTCCTGAAACGAATCTAATATTTATCATTTCGAAGCTTTTATGCTTTACAATCTAGTGTATATTTTTCCATTTCACAGAATTCTGATGAATTCCTCTGTAAAAGTTTTCGACTTCGTAGAAATGAAAGAACCAAGACCTAATTTGTGATTATCGATGTATCCAAGCAAAAGGGGGATTTTTATGTAGACGATGGGTATATGTCAACCTGAAAACGAATCCTTATAATAAATTGAGATGAAACAAAATATTATCGATTATTCACATGTTTATTCATCCACACATCTCCATATATCTATACTATATGATTATTCATATATTTATTTATTCATTAACACATCTACGAAATAATAAAGCCAATCAGTATTTCAAGCTCTGCCACTTGAGCCCAGTCCGTAAGGACAGAATGGAAGAGAATGACTGTACTAGTAAGTCCGTAATCGGCAGCAAACCGCTCTTCCCGGCCCAAGGCCCGTGTGTTCCATCTGTACTGCTGGCATTCTTTCGGTTATTCAATTCCTTCTGTCAGAAAAAAAGAGATACATCTAATATTTTCAAAGTCAATTCTGATCAACAAATCAGATAACGTGTAAGAAATCTGTACTGATTCGTATGAATGACTACGAGCTTTTGCCAAAAATTAAAATCAAACAATACCCACAGACGGGCTGGAACTTTCGATTCCGGCGTTGCCACGGGCAGTGGAACGCTACCGTCTTAGTCACGGTACTGGCTTCGCAACAGTTGATTTTCAAAGTATATGACGGGTTCAGTGACGGCGTCAGGCGAGAGCAGGCCTCCGACCGTTCAAATTTTCGTAGAAATTTTCGATCGCGCGATTGCGCTTACAAATGAACGTTTCGTATTTTGCTTCGATCACGATTTCTTCCGTTCGGCCTGTTACTTTCCTCAAACTGGGATTGCTCCGAACGTTTGGTGAGCGAGGTTCTACGGTAAGCATGAGGCCACTATCTCCGATACGCGACGTCTCAGGTAAGGTATCCATGCGCGCGCAGGCCCTGGGTTCCGCTACTAGCCGCGAAGTTTGTTTTTGGCGCGGCGTGTCACGTGGTCTTGAATGGTGTCAGTGTTCGGTGCAGGCGTCAACATTACCCCCATTGTCGTCCGAAACCTTCGCTACAGTAAGTATACCAAATTTGCAAGCTCAACTTTGCTAAATTTTACCTCGAGGTGGTTCGTTTCTTATCTTCAAATTTCAATCCTATTTGCAGTGAAAAATAAATGTACGAAACGAAGCGAAGGAAAAATACTCGTAGAACCCGAATGAGCTCGAAAATTATTTAGAGACCGCTGCCGGAGCTTTTGTTTATCATTTTTCACAAATATTTTTTCGTTACTGTTATACTTCGTAATTGGTATTGATATTGGCACGGAGTACGAATATGGGCACCTAGTCCTATAAAAAACTGCTCATTATTGTACTAGCTCCAATCCTCGCTACTCGCCATTGCTGATCGGCTACTCTGTATACCGAAAACAAGCAAAAGACCACGTGTAAACCGCTACCGGATCTATTGAAACTATACGGCCGAGAAGCATGGGTGCAGAATAATACGTGAATAATACGAATTTTATGGGGACAGCCAACTCGTCACACTAAAAAATCCCTAGGGTATTCGGGTGGCTAGACCAGCAGTGACACTAGGGAGATTTTTGGCGAGTTGGCTATCCCCATAAAATTTGTATTATTCTGCGCCCATGCTTTTCAGCCGTATAGTTTCAAGAGATCCTCACGGTAGATATGGATAATTCACGTTAACTCGATGAACA
Source organism: Macrophya alboannulata (assembly GCA_949628255.1). Classification (NCBI taxonomy): domain Eukaryota; kingdom Metazoa; phylum Arthropoda; class Insecta; order Hymenoptera; family Tenthredinidae; genus Macrophya; species Macrophya alboannulata. The sequence goes on from OX451208.1 coordinate 26,715,612, forward strand.
AAAAACATTGACCCTCTCCAATTTTTCAGCGATTTGTTATATGGTAATCCTTGGTTTCAAACACTTCTCAGATTTCTTCTAATTTTTTTATCCAGCCGTTCTTGAGTTCTAAATTGGCGAATAAAAACAACAACGTGATTGATTTTGTCGGAAAAGTTCACAAAAATACTATGACCAACGACGAAAATTTTCCGGTCATAAAAAAAATGGATAGATTTTTCTGTATAATTATTTTCTATTATCTTTTGCCATTGCATTCACATCATGGGGCGAAAACAAACGACCCTGTACAAACATTATCATTCACGTACTATTCGTAGAACACATGCATTATTTGATTATCAAATTTTCAATTTCTTGCGCTGTTTCCTATCTAAAAATCACTAATCGAAGTTTGTGAAGAAAGAATATTTGTGATGGCAAATCAAAATAAGAAAAAAATGAAAGATAAATCTACCCATTTCTTTTATAACCGAAAAATGATCGTCGTTGGTCATACTTTTTTTGAGAATTTTCCAAAACAAATCCATCATGGCGGTATTTTGATGTTTCGAATATTCAGGTCTCAAAAACGGGTAGATCAAAAAATTCGAAAAATATCGGAGAAGTGTTTCAAACCAAGAACTATCATATGAAACAATTCTGGAGAAAAAAGCGAATAGGGCCAAAGTTTTTGGTTCGATGAGTTGACGTGGAATTCCCCATATGGTATATTGTGATACACGCGCGGAATGTAGGCAATATCTGATGAGTGTTTCTTGCCGCACGAGCCGAAGGCGACTGCGGTAATGACACAAGCGAGATATTGCCTATCCGCACGTATCACACGATATTTTTTGAAACTCTGCAAAGAAGGTTTGATTTGAGAGACAGATTAAATAATTAACGTACCTCACAATGCTACTGCCCGCTGCCATGACACTAGTGCATAAAGTTGAGTGTTCGCGATACGCGCAAGCACTAACTCTCCTTTTCTCCACTGTTATGCTCTGTTGTATAAAGAAAATTCTCCCTAGGTTGAGACAAACGATGGGTTTCCCAACGAATCTGATTGTTGTCAACAATGGTATCCATCGGGTAACCATAGGTTAGTCTTAACCTAGGGATAATTTTTTTTATACAATTGGGCATTTGGAAATAAGATAATTCACGCTCGCTACACAGTTCTCGAAAAAAACCTGTGAAAAAACTTTCGGAGCAGGTGTTGCAATAGTATATTGTGTATCGAAAGTAGGCGATTACTGAATCGCCTTTTAGCCCGTGATGCACACGATATTTTTTGTCGAATACCTGCACCGGAAGTTTGCTCGGAAGTGCATGTAAGAACGAGCAAAATCTACTTTATTTGCCGCTCTAGGACGGAAAAGTGCACTTTCGGGTGGAAAAAGCTACTTTTCATCCGGTCCACATGAGCGTAAAGCATACTTTCGGTGTAGGTAGGGCAAAAATATCTTTTGACTGGTTGGGGTTCTACGTATATCCTTTTTGCTTCATTTCGTACACTTTTCCGGGTGCCAAATGGGATTAAAATTTGAAGATCAAAAGTAAGCCAACCTATGATACTTTTCTGGTCGATCGCATTATCGAGCACTATAGAATTTGTGTCCCAATCAGCAAATGTCCGAACAAGACGTGCGTGAGGGGTTGGCGCGGCTGCAGGAGATGCGCGAGCAGGCGCAGGCGACGCTGTCGGAACTGCAGCAAATGCGGGAGGAGGTGAAGAGGGAAAGGGAAAGCCTGAATCGGGAGAAGGCGGAGCTGGAAAGGGAGAGGCGTGAGAAAGATGAGCAAGCGAGAGAGGAGCGGGAGAAGGAGGAACGGGAGAAGGAGGAACGGGAGAAAGAGGAGCGAGAGGGAGAGCAGCGGGAGAAGGAGGAGCGAGAGGGAGAGCAGCGGGAGAAGGAGGAAAGGGAGAAACAGAAGCGAGAGAGAGAGAAGCGGGAAAAGGAGGAAAGGGAGAAACAGAAGCGAGAGAGAGAGGAGCGGGAGAAGGAGGAACGGAAGAAAGAGGAGCGAGAGAGAAAAGAGCGGGAGAAAAAGGAGCGGGAGACACAGGAGCGAGATAGGGAGGAGCGAGAAAGAAAGGATCGGGAGAGAAAGGAGCGGGAGAGAAAGGAGCGGGACAGAAAGGAGCGGGACAGAAAGGAGCGGGACAGAAAGGAGCGGGAGACAAAGGAGCGGGAGAGAAAGGAGCAGGAGAGAAATGTGCGGGAGAGAAATGAGCAGGAGAAAGAGGAGCAGGAGAGAGAAGTGCAGGAGAAAGAGGAGCGGGAGAGAGAGGGACGGGAGAGAGAGAAGAGGGACAAAGAGAAGCGGCAGCGAGATATAGATGAGGTACATACATATGTCATATTTTACTAAATTTTATGAGTCTTGAACTATAAAAGCCAACACAATCCGACAAATCGAATAATCCCATATTATACAAACAGACATCCATGCTTATAAGAATTTTTTTGCTGTCAGTTACTTTACATTTGGCAGAAATTGAGTACGTTCTACAACATTGTGAATGCAACACTTGCATTGTGAATGCAACACCTGTAATCGTTTATCGATCATTCCATGTCAACTCGACCTGTCGCAGACTCTCACCACTTTTAATTTGTTTTATTTAAATATTCTAAAAATCTGTATTTCAACATTCTTAGCCATTGTTGATTCGATCGAACGATATTATTTTCATAGTCAATGTATATTATTGATCTTCCGAGAAACGTAACTAACGATTTTCTGCAGTAGCTAGTCACATGTTTAATTATTGGTATTTACAGTTTCACCCATTACAATTGGTATATATGTTTCGAAACACAAAGCTCCCAAAGTCCGTCATGATTTCAGCAGTATATGTTGCGATTGCAAATATTTACGAAATGTTGCGTTCCAAAGATTTCATGATAATATTTTATCCACTTACAGTCAACCGAAAGAAGCCGATCCACCCCTAGGCAACAGCGGCGGGACGATCGAGATGTGGCGTGAGTATGCGACCAACTGTAACAATTTTTTTTTAGCACGTACTCGACAGTGCATCAATCCGCCAGAATTTTATCAGAGCACATTTCTCGACGAAAATAATAGTCAGCTAGGCTCGTTCTTCGCACGATATGAAGCCCTCTTTACCTATATTATAAAAACAATTCAATTGGACGCGGAGGTTAGCCGTGAAATGAGCGCTACTAAGACCTTATCGACTCACACACCCTTTAAACCTAGGAAATTTTTTATTGGGTGTTGAGGTTGGGGATTGCGGAAACGGACGTACACTGAAGAATCATTATTTCAATAAATGATTGTCCTGCAAGATTATATTATAAATTTACTGTAAAGATTGCAGTTTCTTATGGAAACATCCTGAACTTCCATTGTATGATAATGGAATAACAATTATCAAAAATATAGTGCCCTTGGACAAAGCAGATTGCTCGTTACAAAATTGTTATTGATAAGGTTTTTTGGTTCCCGATATTGCTCTAATATTATTAACAATTATATCTATTCCAGATGGAAGTGGTCGAATCGGCGATATGCCGGAAATACCGATAGAAGCGGCGCGAGGAAGGGTGGCGGGGAGAAGGACGGCGGGAAGCAGGGCGGCGGGGAGAAGGATAGCGGGAATAAGGGTGGCAAGGAGAAGGACGGCGGGAAGAAAGGCGGCTGGAAGAAAGGCGGTAAGAAGGACGGCGGGAAGGGTGGTAGAGGAAGCAGGGGCGGCAGGGAAGGCCGGGGTGAACAGGCCCGATTTTATTTCACGTTCAAATAAAAAAAAAAAATAATAAAACTAACATTCAACAAAATTCATGTTTCATTTCATTTTATTGTATTCCTCCTTATCACCAACGCTTCCAAAGCAAGGACGCATGCACAACAGTTTTTTGGCCAGTATACAAAATCTTTCCGTTCTGTAGTTGATTTATTCATCTTACAAGAACTCTGCGATGTTGATCTTTCAATATTGATGCTTTCAATTATTCGGTACCGTTTATGCTATAACTTCCTACCACCAAAAAAATCGTCCAAACTTTGTCACATTTATCGTGTCAAAGTGTACCTAAGAAGAGAAAATATTCAAAAATACATTCAGCACGCCCAAGAAGACGAAATCATGCCGCAGATCTGGCACACCCGTCTTGGTAAATCATGACAATATCATATGTCGAGACAGCAGCGTTTGCTCTCCCTTTTAAATTTCACTCAGTTATCAATTATAATTCAATAATTTACACAAAATCAACTATTTTATTTCCAAACGCTCGACGCGGCCTGGGTCAAATCTGTCGAGGCTCATAATACAAAATCGGTTAATAACATATGATGGTAATAATATATTATATTGTAATTTTGATAAAGATTAGCGCCAGAATTACAAATTTCACAAAGTTGACGTAAGAGTCGCACTTATACGGAAGTTAACGCAAGAGATGTACAAAAGTCAGCGTAAGAGTCGTTAACAAAGGTTGACGCAAGAAGGATCTACCTAACGCCGGTCGATAGCTCAGCGCTTGCGCATAATCCTAATTTCAAACGTCTATATCAAACGCTATTCGATTTGAGTAGACGATGGCGTAACGGCGGTAATATTCAAACTGTCATATAAAATATTAAACTTTTACTTTAATCCAGAGTAAACTTAACTAAGGATTCTAACCCTCACGTTGAGCTTTTAAAATAGAATTCAGTTTTCCTGTTACAATATGTTATACGTTAGCCGTTTTTCTACTCATTCGACTGGTATGCCTTTGAAATACATAGTTACGTACTCAGTATATCATCATATTATTACGAATAATTCTCAGATGGCATCTCACTGTCCGAAAGACAAATATAATACTATATTATCGTCGACTGTAGTGTAGTTACTAGAAATTAAAAAAGAACAGCGTTTTTCTAGGGCAATTGGGTAACGACTATGAGCCGCGTAATAGATAACGCTGGTAGTTTCTTTCCTTTGGTTCTTATACTCCTTTGTCTGAAAATCGAACGAGTATTATGTTCAAGCAATTACGATGAAGAAGTATCACCAGCAGTCGATTATCAATTTTTCGTTACCTTGTAACCTGCAGAACAAAAATCACTTGTCATATATAGGCGTGTTGATATGAAATAAAAATTGCTCGTGAAAACTTTTAAAAAAGGAATTGACTACTTAGACATGGGAAGGTTACAACCAACAGATTGTAAGTGACACAATGAGATGCGAAAGTGCCAAAAAAGATTATATTCGTTTACACTTTTTGTGCTATTAGCGCTGAAATTTAACTGTATTGAAAATATAGCTCTTGGACCAATAGGTTATTATTTGTTGTTAGTAATAAAACTGAAGGTGCGGATTCTTGTCAAGTGGGAACACAAAACGATTTATCCAATTTTAATCAAGCAATATTTTTGGCTCCATGACGAAAGTTCTTTTAGATGAAGACGTCTGTACTCCGGAGATCATTTTCATAATGAGTGAACGTCAATTATTTGCTACTCACGTAATCACGAGTATTTCCAGGAGACGCCACGAGGAGGCTAATTGACAATGTCTCCCACAAGGTTTTCCTTGCATCGATCTGCTCGGTCACCTTGTAAAAGAGATGCGAGTCTGCGACGGGGCGTTCGATCAACTCCGAAGAGCTGCGAACTGTTGAACAATTGTTCGAGTCGACTGCTCGGTCACCTCGTGAAAGAGATGCGAGTCTGCGACGGGGCGTTCGGTCAACTCCGAAGAGCTGCGAACTGTTGAACAATTGTTCGAGTCGACTGCTCGGTCACCTCGTGAAAGAGATGCGAGGCTGCGACGGGGCGTTCGATCAACTCCGAAGAGCTGCGAACTGTTGAACAATTGTTCGAGTCGAAAGCTCGGTCACCTCGTGAAAGAGATGCGAGGCTGCGACGGGGCGTTCGATCAACTCCGAAGAGCTGCGAACTGTTGAACAATTGTTCGAGTCGACTGCTCGGTCACCTCGTGAAAGAGATGCGAGGCTGCGACGGGGCGTTCGATCAACTCCGAAGAGCTGCGAACTGTTGAACAATTGTTCGAGTCGACTGCTCGGTCACCTCGTGAAAGAGATGCGAGTCTGCGACGGGGCGTTCGGTCAACTCCGAAGAGCTGCGAACTGTTGAACAATTGTTCGAGTCGACTGCTCGGTCACCTCGTGAAAGAGATGCGAGGCTGCGACGGGGCGTTCGATCAACTCCGAAGAGCTGCGAACTGTTGAACAATTGTTCGAGTCGAAAGCTCGGTCACCTCGTGAAAGAGATGCGAGGCTGCGACGGGGCGTTCGATCAACTCCGAAGAGCTGCGAACTGTTGAACAATTGTTCGAGTCGACTGCTCGGTCACCTCGTGAAAGAGATGCGAGGCTGCGACGGGGCGTTCGATCAACTCCGAAGAGCTGCGAACTGTTGAACAATTGTTCGAGTCGACTGCTCGGTCACCTCGTGAAAGAGATGCGAGTCTGCGACGGGGCGTTCGGTCAACTCCGAAGAGCTGCGAACTGTTGAACAATTGTTCGAGTCGACTGCTCGGTCACCTCGTGAAAGAGATGCGAGTCTGCGACGGGGCGTTCGGTCAACTCCGAAGAGCTTGTCGCCGAAGAGGTAGTCTGGTTCCATCGCAATGAAGAGAAGAAGAGAAAGAGATAGAAACTGAGAGAACCGGGGGTAGTTATCAACTTCGGGTCATCCCCCTCGCGTGACCCCAACATCAACGAAGAGAAGAGAAATAGTTTAGTTTAATAGAGAAAGAGATAGAAACTGAGAGAACCGGGGGTAGTTATCAACTACGGGTCATCCCCCTCGCGTGACCCCAACATCAACGAAGAGAAGAGAAATAGTTTAGTTTAATAGAGAAAGAGATAGAAACTGAGAGAACCGGGGGTAGTTATCAACTTCGGGTCATCCCCCTCGCGTGACCCCAACATCAACGAAGAGAAGAGAAATAGTTTAGTTTAATAGAGAAAGAGATAGAAACTGAGAGAACTGAGGCCAGAACTACGCACTTGGGAAGGCGGACAATACCTTGCTCTGTATTATTTCCAAAAGATGATTTCTTAGTTTCATCACGTCATTCGAGTACGTAGCATGCACAGGGTTTCCTCCCAAGGCTACTGTAGTAGCGAAAGCTGCTGCAAATACTCCACAGCTCGAACCGTCTGGCTGCTTCTGGACTGCTGGAAACACGACATTTCCGGAGTTCAAATTCGGGTAACGCAAGAAAATGAACTTTTTTTCTTCCGCTTTCAACGACTGATAGCCGGCACAGCCTAGGCTGTCGTACACGAATAGTTGAGTACCATCAAAATGAAGACATCGCCAATGCCTAAATGCATTGCCACCGATAATGTGGATGTCTTGCGATGCACTGCATGAAGGTTTGATGAATCGCGGATGGGATAGCCAAAGCGAGGTCGCCGTATCAAACTGGGACGTTTGCTTAACTACTGATAAGAACTGATCGATCGACGTATCATTCAGCAATGAATTTTGTGATAATACATCTCTTCTGATGTCGTCAACTCCCACATTTTCATTCACTGATTCCAGAATGTCAATTTCCGTCTGCGTAGGGCTGTCAGTGACAAGCTCGTCTGATACGACGACCCATGTAATCCCATCATGGCGTTCCTTCGGGGCTTTAGCGGGCGCGGCGGCCACGACACCACGTGATCGTTGGTTTGATTGCGTCGATTGATGCGCGTCCGGAGTTATTAAAACGTAATCATGCTCGTGATCAGAACTGCGCTTCCTTATTCTTATCGGCGGGACTCGTGATTTTTTCTTCGATCGGCGGATTTCTTCATCAGAGGATGCTACAAACCAAGACACTCCGCCTTTTGAAGAACGTTTACCTAGTAAGGTGGGCATGACTCTGGGTTCCTCTTCCGAGAAACTAGATTCCTCCTCCGCCGAAGTTACGGTCCAAGACTCTGGATCACTCGGATCAGCTCTACTGAGCCGTAAGGGTGCAACTTTCTTACCTCGGCCAGATCTGATACCTTCCGAATCGCTTTCGGTGTCAGCGCTGACCGCTGGGCGAAGTGAACTGTCTTCATCATCTTTCCCAGGTGGTTCTATCGCTCTTTCGCGTTGCGTGCTACTTCCAGCTCCCGATGCCTGCACAGCCTGGCTCTTTAATCGCCTAGCTTCCAGAACATATTTGGGTTCACGGATTGGCATTTTACGAGTGTATCGTCCGTCTATTATTTCCGGTAGAAGGCATTCCTTGTAAAACCGAGTCAGCAACGGTTCCATTCGATCACTCCAGAATGCATCATCCCGTGGTACTTTGATGTACTTCAGACCCAATGGCGACCAAACCGCGAAGTAACAAGTATCTGCGCGCGTTATGTGTAATTGTCCCTGCACCTGGTAGTAATAATGATGCGATGTATTCATCTTTGATGGATCATTCTTGTCGAAGTACTTGTGGATTTCCGTGACGCGTTGTTTGATCGCATCTTCTGGATGGTGATTTTGAGCCGAACTTGGACATTTAACTTCGACTATGGTGGTATCGTCGATGATACCGTCTGGACTGGCACCCAGGAACTCAAGTTTCGGATCGATGAATAATCCGCACGGTTTGACCGTGGAGGGACTGCCTTCGTCTGCTAACTTCTGTTGCAGTTCTTCGATGGCTTTGGCCTCGTTTGTCCGACCCCAGACCATAGCGGGTGTACTTTTCACCGACGGGTACAGTATGGACTGTACGGTAGATGAACACGATGTGGTATCATGCATTCGACACACCTTACCGAAGTTCGACGCAGTTAAGATCTTTCTTCGCATCGATTGCCAAAGTACACTGTCGGCTTGCCCTCTTGTGTCGGTTTCAATCTTAGAACGATTTTTTTGATTCTCGAGTAACCTGTCCTCGTGAAGCATTGCCATCTCATCGTACACATGTTCAGGCATATCGGGTTTTTCGGCGTTTGGACCGTAATTTTTGTCCTGCCCCCGATGCTTCCTGTTCTTGTTAGTAGAGGAACTTGGTACGCTTTGCGCTCTCTTACGTTCGGCATTGTTGCGTATTTTGCGCTGGCGCCGAGATTCTAAAGTAGTCATAGTGCTGGGCGGCTTTTTTCCCGCACTTTGGTGGAGTTTCGAGAGGACACTTTGCGTGTTGTGTTGCAGAACGGCGCCAGAAGCTCTGCCCTGGAAAGATCCCTTCACGCCCCAGTTGATCCTTTTTCCACCTGTGAACTTGCACACTATGGCATTGAAGGATTCTGCAATGTTGTTCGTAGCGTCGTATAGTAAGCTGTTAGCATGCAAACTCAAATGTTCTAAGGCCACTTGCAGGGGCTGGAAGAGTCCTGCTGTTTTGAGTTCCTCGACGGCAGTTATTCCTTCGGCAGTGGACTCCTGCTGACAACATCCTCGCAGTTCGTTGCACCTCCTGTGGTCACCGAAAACGTGGTTCGGTGCGTTCTGCACATCGGCTTTCAAGAGTTCAATTTTTCGAGCAGTCGTCATAGCTTCGGCTGTATCTCTTTGCCGATGCGCCACTGACATTTCAATGGTTTCCCTGAACTTCAGCACAGTGCCGCGTACCATCGTCTTCAGTCGGGAAATGTTTCGGCCTTTGGTATTGGCTACCTCAGTGATTTTTCTAGCCAAATTTCGGTGTAGATGGTTGACGCATTCTTTCTTCTCGACTATTAAGCCGAACTCCGCATACGGGTCGTTATCTAGAATCGATTTATAGACACTACTGTCCCCGTCTGCGACCAAAGTCCTGTAAATAACTCCGTGCATTTCAATACTTTTTTTAAATCCTTCCAGTATTGCGTCACTTTCCATCCCTGTGGATGCTTGGTCACGGCCCCAATTCTTAAAGCAGACGTGATCCTTGGGTGTTGTTTTACGCCGTGCAGCCATTTCGCAGATACAGCAATATTTGTTGCGGACTCCGATGAATATTACCTTCTGGGTATGTTGGTCGATGATCGCAGCAACACCAGAAAGCGAATCATATTTCCCCGTTTTGTACGACCGTTTCATCCATCCACAATCGGCCACAACGGTAATGAAGGGAATTTTGATGCCATTGTGAACAATGAAATCCCCTCTTTCAAGTCCCCTTTTTTTGGCAATCTCACCGGCCTCCAGCATTTCGGTAAGAGCCGCCTCTTCAAATGCTGCGATGATCTCCAAGTCGTATTTCGTGTATGTGGTTGACGACATGCAGGGGATACTTATAGCAGACAAGAGTTCCTCTAACTGCCAAAACCACAGATGCACACACAGTTCTGTGGACGTACCTATATTACAATCATTTCATAATAAACTCTGTAGTATTGGTAAGAGTACTAAATACTTTTCGAAGAAAATTAATGTCTGCAGGAAGAGAAAAGTTCGTTAGTCACTATTTTGAATCGTTTATGACTTTTTTTTTTAAAAGAGCGTCAAGATTCAGTGAAAAGTGGTGATAACTAAGAAGTCCGTACTCACTGCCGGTACTTTGACAGTGTACTATTTTTTATTGTGGTGCCGAAATATATGGCCCAGGCGCCCACGTTGCACCGTCTTTTCTATATATTTCCTATTTTGGAATATTATATCAAAACAGAGTTGTTATTGACACGAACGGTATAACTCGAAAACCACGTGGATCAGATTATTGTTTGTTTGTCATGACAGGTTGGAATCTTTACTGGTCCTACTATAATGAGACGTATGAACATATTTGTGTACTACAATGCTGTGTTCAATTGTGTCATTACACGCTAGGGCTCAGTTTTCTACGTATCTCATATTCATCTCAAAACTATGATTATCGAATTATACCGTTATTTCGTCCACCTACATGAATCAATGGAATGGTGAAAATTTGAGACCTAATACAGAGATCGTATTGCAATATATCTCCGCTTTGGCGCTAGCTCAACTTGGCTACAAAGTTAAGTTTAATTGAAAAATAATTCTGGATTATAAAAATAATTGTAAAATAAAGGGAGTTGGATTACATCAATTGATTTGAATTCACCATAAATCACAACTGAATTAATTGAAATGATTAAACTGTGGGCAATTTTCCGAAAATGGATTCATTTTGATGATCTGAAGAAGTTAAACTGAATTACAAAAATTAATTAGGAGTAAGAAATTCAGTTTCATTAAATTAATTGATTTGAGTTAGTTTTGCCAATAAGTTAACATGTGTATCAATTCTCGAGTTATTCCCCCATCTCGTAATTTAGACACCAACCATTCGGCGTCTACGATTGCGAAATGCAGCAAGAAGGAGAACAAGAAGGCACATACTGGGTTCTTGAAAGAATTTTTTTTTTTTTGCCATAGAAGTAATTGCATAAAACCAAAAACCGAAAGAAAATTAGGTTTTGTGTGAGCCTGTCATAGTTGAATCGTCAGAAAAATTATAATGTTTTCAAATGATCGTAAAACGCCACGTGACTGTCGCAAGCGAGTGACGTCACGATATTATACGGACGCCACGCGAGTGTTGCAGACTGTGTGATACTTCGTATTACATCGTGACGTCACAGACCATTCGGGTAACTTCGGACGTCATCGGCATTTATAACTGAATTTTCTAAACTCCATATTTCCGTTAAAAAAAAAATACAAGATTACAAGCACTTTCTTGGTAAAATACGTATATAAACTTTCGATCTAAACCAAAAAAAAATTACGTTCAAGAACCAAAATTCATGCTAACCTCCCACTTGAACAACGGGGCAGCGTATTTCTCGCTTCCGTCGTGGCTAGTTTTTTTTTTAGACTCCCGTTTCTGAACGAGAGTTGATTTTGAGGAAATGCTGCCGGCGGGCTATCTATATCAAATCAATGGGGTCATGTACTTACCGCTGTTCTATCGAGCACTTAGCTCTGTTCTTAGCTGACAGCCGCCGGCAAGGATAAAGACGACGTTTATGTAAAGAACGGTTCCCCATTTCTACGAAACAATGATGGTAGCAGAATAGTGTTTGTTTCTGAGGATCCCAAAAAGCACAACTGAGCAACGATGTTCCTGATGGTCAAGATTAGTCCACTCTCGATAAGCTACACGGAATCTTGCGTGGAGACTTGTTTCGTCCTAGAAGATTTGTTCTCGTCGCGATGCGCTATTCGTTTGGAAAACGCTAAAAACAATTGAGCAGACAGCAAAGTCCTTTGCGCCGTTCGCGCCACCTACGTCGTGCGCGCGGGCGCAGAATCGCAGTGAGGATTTTTCGTACCAAACAACGCGGCAATCGGGTGTTGGCTCGACATTGTTATAATCGAAAGCAGTGTCAAATGAATATTAGAATGCCGATATAAATTACCACTATCGGTCGCAACTGCGCCGAGAGGGGAAAGTTGGGGGGGCAAAGATGTATACCCAATCACAGCAATCCATCCAAGGGTATGCGTATCGCGACCCTTGTTTATTGGATTTTGTCTGCTTTCATTATTTTTGCGTCTTATTCCACAGGTTGAAGTGAGCATTCGGTGTTTTGTATAGAAATTTTCATCTGTCTATTCTTCGCGAAACGTATACATATGTCAACAATAACGGTTGCGACTGTCCAGCTCATTTTTCGACGCTGAATTTTGGAACTTGGAGTGTCAAGCGTGAATGATTTCCAAAAGGTTTCGTAAATCATTGTATTCGGAGTAATATTTGACTATATCAAAGCTTCGGCAAACGTTCGGAGCAATCCCAGTTTGAGGAAAGTAACAGGCCGAACGGAAGAAATCGTGATCGAAGCAAAATACGAAACGTTCATTTGTAAGCGCAATCGCGCGATCGAAAATTTCTACGAAAATTTGAACGGTCGGAGGCCTGCTCTCGCCTGACGCCGTCACTGAACCCGTCATATACTTTGAAAATCAACTGTTGCGAAGCCAGTACCGTGACTAAGACGGTAGCGTTCCACTGCCCGTGGCAACGCCGGAATCGAAAGTTCCAGCCCGTCTGTGGGTATTGTTTGATTTTAATTTTTGGCAAAAGCTCGTAGTCATTCATACGAATCAGTACAGATTTCTTACACGTTATCTGATTTGTTGATCAGAATTGACTTTGAAAATATTAGATGTATCTCTTTTTTTCTGACAGAAGGAATTGAATAACCGAAAGAATGCCAGCAGTACAGATGGAACACACGGGCCTTGGGCCGGGAAGAGCGGTTTGCTGCCGATTACGGACTTACTAGTACAGTCATTCTCTTCCATTCTGTCCTTACGGACTGGGCTCAAGTGGCAGAGCTTGAAATACTGATTGGCTTTATTATTTCGTAGATGTGTTAATGAATAAATAAATATATGAATAATCATATAGTATAGATATATGGAGATGTGTGGATGAATAAACATGTGAATAATCGATAATATTTTGTTTCATCTCAATTTATTATAAGGATTCGTTTTCAGGTTGACATATACCCATCGTCTACATAAAAATCCCCCTTTTGCTTGGATACATCGATAATCACAAATTAGGTCTTGGTTCTTTCATTTCTACGAACTCGAAAACTTTTACAGAGGAATTCATCAGAATTCTGTGAAATGGAAAAATATACACTAGATTGTAAAGCATAAAAGCTTCGAAATGATAAATATTAGATTCGTTTCAGGAAAGAGCGAACAAGAACATTTTGTATCCGTCCCACTGCACCACAATTATTTGACACGCGTTTTAGAACACCACCTATCATTAAATCGAATGATCCGACATTTAAATTTATATCGATACATCTGATGTAAATTTGTACAAACTGATTACACAAGTCTACACGGATTTAGTGCCTGGGATTTCCATACCTGATCATTAGAGTTCTTATAGTGATACTGAACAGAGAAAAATTACTATTTGTCAAAAAAATTTGCTTTTGCATCCAGGAGAATGCTATTTCAAAATTTAATAAAATCTATGATTTCTATTATTCAGCTGATAATAAACCGAAACAAACATTTTTGTGTATTCTCTCAACTTCAAATTACAAAACAAAACAGAGATTAAAAATGAAGCCGTTTACTATTCTTGTTATGTTCAAAAGAACTTTATCTGACTAAACCCTGAGTACAGTCCCCCATCATACTTTCAATGATAATGAATACTAACAATGATAATGATGAATTATATAATGAATACCAACAACAATGGTAACCATTCCTCTTCCCTCTACTCATCGAGTCAAAATATGGGAAACTAGTTTACTGTGACTATCAAAACTATAAAATCGATATTATTTCTCCCAAGACTACAAAAGCAAACTTTAACGGGGGTGTAAATATTTTTCCCCTGTTGTGATGCATGACAAATAAAAAACTAGTGAACTAGTCGCAGACACGAGAAAGATTTTTTTTTTCGTTGACCGGTGTTATATAAATTCATTTCAAGATGAATCGATTTACTGAAGACATCCTCTTCTTCGATCGAATGATTTGTTCCTTGCGCACCGTTTCGTATTGCTGCAAGTCTTCAATTTTGGTTCTCGATAACACAAGTTTGTCAGGCCTCAACGTCTCTCCGGAAACGCGGTGTGATTTCACTTGCGGTGTAGACGTGAAAGTACTCAGCTGTAGATAATTCCAGGGATAAATCGCGCACAGTTTCGTGTCACCGCAGGCATTTCTGTAACGGATTTAATTATTGAACTGGTTAGCAAAGATACGGCCTTGCTCGGATGATCGAAAAAAAACAACGAAATTACTCTTCACCTGTATCCAAAACAAGCATACATATTGTTGGGACGGAAATATTCCTCGAAAGGTACGGCGATCCATAGCCGGAAGGATGAAAACGGGTACCCGGACACGATCGTGACCAAGTTGGCTGTTCTCGCTGGGCTCGTAATCCCTGTCTCCTCCACCAGCAAAGATATCTGAAAGCGAGCATGGTTTATAGATTCATGTTCATGTCGTTCCCAGCGTTGATAGCAGGAATGCCTGTCAAAGCGTATAAGTACCTGTTTGACGTGGCGAAGAGAAGCGATAGCTACAAAGATTTACTTTCACTTTCCTTGGACAAATTTGGAAGACGCCTGTCATTTGACCGAGATTGGGGTAGCTCTGGTTGATTCGAAAACCAGTATAGAGACAAAAAAAATTCGCTGCCACAACTACTCTTTATGTGTACTCCCCAGCTGTGCGTGCCTCTCCAACGAGTTTCTAGCGAAATAAATAATTTATCGTCTACAAACTAATCAAACCTAACCTAACGAAGGTGAATATAAATGGCGTAATTTATACCATCATTATATTTCGTTTATGCACTTACCATTGAAACGTTCCGGCTCCGTTAGTCTTCTGTGGTTCTTGACCACAATAACAACATTCTGTGATAATTTTGAAAGACTCGGACTTCCCACACGTATTTATCACTGACAGCTGATTTTGTCCAGTGACCGACCAGTATATCGAACAGTGATCGTGTAGCATGGTGTTCTAGACCAGCGACTGTTTTACCCGTTCTACCATATTCGTGCGTCACGCCATCTCGGAGGCGTCGCCGACAACACCAAACACGACGAGTCGCCATGATTTCGAGCGTTTGAGAATCGCCAAACTGTCAAAAAAGCTTGGTCCATACGACATTTCTCTATTTTAGCGTGAAACGAACATGTTTCGGGACGTACGTGTTCGAAATTGCACATAGCATGTCGCGACGTATCCCTTTTTCCCGTTTTCGATGCCCGGGCAGAGATATTCCGCTTAATAGCACTATTTTGCACAATGTTTTTAGAAAAGGTCATAATTGGGTAGGTAACCACCTTAAGCCTCGTGGCTTTGGACAAGGCAATATGGCTGATGGCCGTTGCCGGATTCAAATTACCATAGGCGAAGTGAACTAACGCTTACCGTCTTCCAGCCAGGCGACAAAAAGAACACCCCCGCGGGCGTAATCCATCGCACTTCCCTCGTGGGATCTCGAAATCGCTCTCGGCTCACTCACTCTCACACAATTGTCGCTAACAAATAAAACAAATAAGGCCTCGTGGCTCCCTACTTAGAATCTCGCAGAACTCAATACGTGCAGTCTCAACAAAGAAAAACGCTCAGACGTATCCTCTCTACAGCAAAGTCTACGACAGAGTGGCTAGACCGCATCGCGACAGTCCTGCGCACACCCTCATTACGCATTCATAGTATCGATTTGGCAATCGACCGCAGGATCGTTCACATGGCGGCGTGGTCAGACCACGCGCGAAAACTCAAAACAGGCCCAGATAGAAGAATCCCTCGTAGTAGGACCACGGTTCGCAGGCTCTTGGGGGTGGCGGGAATCTCTTCCACCACCTGTATCCCTCGTAGCTGAGTGCCCTCGGCACTCCCCCGTGTCCTCTGGTACCGGAGGTGACTCTTCTTCTTTGTTGGCCTTCCGGAAGCATAGGCGCAGGGGTTTGACTACACCCCTTCGATTACTCCACCAACGTTCGCCGTAGTCTCCGCCATCTCTTAGGCCGTGTCTCCCACATGGTAGAGAAAAGTGTAAAAGAAACAAAAAAAATCAGTCTTAACTCCACAGTCTTAAGTCGGTCACGATCGCCTCTCAGGCCTCGTGACCTACAGTTTCAGGCACTCCTCATACCCTTACTTAAGGTCGTCTAAGGGAGTTCGGGTACCTTGCAACATGCAATGTTACAATATATAGCGATATTCCTGATTCGAACATTTTTTAAAAAATTTTGCAATTCACACCTAGACGTGGTAGTCTCTAGAGTTTCAGAAACTGTATGCCATGATAGCCTACGATTTTTTTACGAAGAGCTATCGGATTTCAAACCCACGCGCCCCGATTTTACGGCCCTGTATTGTCAACACTCTCCAATTATAGTCTTGCATCTCTTTTCAATGTTTGCATTCCATCTGAGGTTTAACTCAATACTCCGCTTGAGAACTTAGGATACTACGCATTAGATGACGTTCAAGGTCAGGAAGCTACCAGAAACGTCTTCAAGACTCGAAATATGACCTCATCGAAAAGGGTAAGCCAATTTCTAGAACGTTCCAAAAGATCTTTCCAGAGTCGGTTATTCCAAGAACAATTTTTCTGAGAATCTTATCATAATTTTGCATTTTAACACGCAAAGTAACTCGATCCCTCAAAAACTTTCAACCGGGTGCCGAAAAATTACAAGAACCGTTTGTTTCGAAAATTCCACGAATCATTAGCTAGGACTTGCATCTGCAGGTTCTTGCGCACGATTCGCAGGGGTATCAAATCTCACAGGGTGCCGAGAAATTCCAGAAACTTGACCTTGAGGAAGCTTCTGGAAGCAATGGTTAGAATTAGGGTATGTTACGTCATACTAAGGACGCGTGACGTCAATTTTAGGGTGTGTGACGTCATATTAAGGGTGAGTGCCGCCATCTTTAGGCGTGTGACGTCATTTTGACAGGTCTGAACAAGCCGGCAGGCATCAGCGAGCATGACGTCATCTTATCAACCCCCTTCCACCACCCTCGAACGGACACGGCAGAGGCATGCACGTGTGTGTGCGTGTACGTGTGCACTAACACGCGTTGATCCAGAACCCGCCTAGCCTATCTTCTCTCCGTACGGAAAATGCATACCTGAGATTTTCTAGTTTCAGAATCGATATTGAACTTTGGAAGTAGTGTTTTTCAGTGTATTTTGACCCGCTGAATTAAAAAAACGTACTGTCGATGATCAAAACTATGCTTGAAAAAAAGTTATTTAGCTACGTACGAAAACTGCATACCTGAGATTTTCTTGTTCCAGAATCGATAATAAACTTTGGCAGTTGTGTTTTTTGGTGTATTTTGACCCGCTAAATTCGAAAGATGTACTACTTGGATTCAGAATTCTACTGAAAAAAAAATCATGTTTTGCAATACGAAAACGTATGCCCGAAATTCTCGTCTTTCAGAATCAATATGAAACTTTGATAGGTGTGTTTTCCGGTGTATTTTGAGCCGCTGAATTCGTAAAACATACTGTCGATGGTCGAAACTATGCTTGGAAAAAAGTTATTCTGCTCCGTACGAAAACTGCATTCCTGAGATTTCCTTGTTCCAGAATCGATATTAAACTTTGGCAGTAGTGTTTTTTGGTGTATTTTGACCCACTGAATCCAAAAGATGTACTGTTTGAATTTAAATTCCTACTGAAAAAAAAATCATGTTTTGCAATACGAAAACGTATGTCCAAGATTCTCGTCTCTTAGAATCGATATCGAACTTGAGTGGATGTGTTTTCCGGTGTATTTTGACCCGGTGAATTTGGAAAAAGTACATTCGATATTTAAAACTATGCTTGGAAAAGTGTTATTTGTCTCCGTACGAAAAATGCATACCGGCGATTCTTCAGTTCCAAATTCGATATTGAACTTTAACAGTCGTGTTTTTCGGTGTATTTTGACGCGCTGAATTCGAAAAATGTTTGGATTATACTCAAAAATATACTGGAAAAAAATCATTTTTTGGTATACAAAAATGTATGCCCGAGATTCTCGTCTTTCAGAATCGATATCGAGCTTTGGTTGATGTGTTTTTCGGTGTATTTTGACCCGGTGAATTTGGAAAAAGTACATTCGATACTCGAAACTATGCTTGGAAAAAAGTTATTTTTCCCCGTACGAAAAATGCATACCAGAGATTCTCTAGTTTCAGAATCGATATTGAACTTTGGCAGTCGTGTTTTTCGGTATATTTTGACGCGCTGAATTCGAAAAATGTTCCGATTATACTGAAGAATCTACTGAAAAAAAAAATCATTTTCTGGTCTACAAAAACGTATGCCCGAGATTCTCGTCTTTCAAAATCGATATCGAACTTTGGTAGATGTGTTTTTCGGTATATTTTGACCCGCTGAATTCGGGAAAAGTACATTCGATACTCAAAACTACGCTTGGAAAAAAGTTATTTTTCTCCGTACGAAAAATGCATATCGGAGATTCTCTACTTCGAGGATCGATATTGAACTTCGGCAGTTGTGTTTCTCGGTGTATTTTCACCCGCTGAATTCAAAAAACGTACATTCAATACTCTCAACTATGCTTGGAAAAAAGTAATTTTTTTCTGTACGAAGAATGCATACCTGCGATTCTCTGGTTCTAGAATCAATTTTGAACTTTGGCAGTTGCTTTTGTAGGAGTATTGTGACCCGCTAAATCCAAAAAACCTACTGTTTATACTCGAAAATCTACTGGAAAAAAATCATCTCCTGCTATACCAAATTGCGTGTTCTGTCTTTCAGAATCGATATCGAACTTTGGTAGATGTGTTCTCCGGTGTATTTTGACCCGCTGAATTCGGAAAAAGTACATTCGGTACTCAAAACTACGCTTGGAAAGAAGTTATTTTTCTCTGTACGAAAAATGCATACCGGAGATTCTCCAGTTCCAGAATCGATATTGAACTTTGGTAGTTGTGTTTCTCGGTGTATTTTCCACCGCGGAATTCAAAAAACGTACATTCGATACTCATAACTATGCTTGGAAAAAAGTTATTTTTTTCCGTACGAAGAATGCATACCTGAGATTTTCTCGTTCCAGAATCGATAATAAACTTTGGCAGTTGTGTTTTTTGGTGTATTTTGACCCGCTGAATTCGGAAAATGTACTACTTGGATTCAGAATTCTGCTGAAAAAAAAATCATGTTTTGCAATACGAAAACGTATGCCTGAAATTCTCGTCTTTCAGAATCAATATGAAACTTTGATAGGTGTGTTTTTCGGTGTATTTTGAGCCGCTGAATTCGTAAAACATACTGTCGATGGTCGAAACTATGCTTGGAAAAAAGTTATTCTGCTCCGTACGAAAACTGCATTCCTGAGATTTCCTTGTTCCAGAATCGATATTAAACTTTGGCAGTAGTGTTTTTTGGTGTATTTTGACCCACTGAATCCAAAAAATGTACTGTTTGAATTTAAATTCCTACTGAAAAAAAAATCATGTTTTGCAATACGAAAACGTATGTCCAAGATTCTCGTCTCTCAGAATCGATATCGAACTTTAGTGGATGTGTTTTCCGGTGTATTTTGACCCGGTGAATTTGGAAAAAGTACATTCGATATTCAAAACTATGCTTGGAAAAGTGTTATTTGTCTCCGTACGAAAAATGCATACCGGCGATTCTTCAGTTCCAAAATCGATATTGAACTTCAACAGTCGTGTTTTTCGGTGTATTTTGACGCGCTGAATTCGGAAAATGTTCGGATTATACTCGAAAATCTACTGAAGAAAAATCATTTTTTGCCATAAAAAAACGTATGCCCGAAATTCTCGTCTTTTAAAATCGTTATCAAACTTTGGTAGATGTGTTTTCCGGTATATTTTGACCCGCTGAATTCGAAAAAAGTACATTCGATACTCAAAACTACGCTTGGAAAAAAGTTATTTTTCTCCGTACGAAAAATGCATACTGGAGATTCTTCTGTTCCAGAATCGATATTGAACTTTAACACTTGTGTTTTTCGGTGTATTTTGACGCGCTGAATTCGAAAAATGTTCCGATTATACTGAAGAATCCACTGAAAAAAAAAATCATTTTTTGGTATACAAAAACGTATGCCCGAGATTCTCGTCTTTTAAAATCGATATCGAACTTTGGTAGATGTGTTTTTCGGTATATTTTGACCCGCTGAATTCGGGAAAAGTACATTTGATACTCAAAACTACGCTTGGAAAGAAGTCATTTTTCTCTGTACGAAAAATGCATACCGGAGATTCTCTAATTCCAGAATCTATATTGAACTTTGACAGTCGTGTTTTTCTGTGTATTTTGACGCGCTGAATTCGAAAAATGTTCGGAATATACTCAAAAATCTACTGAAAAAAAAAAATCATTTTTTTCCATACAAAAACGTATGCCCGAGATTCTTGTCTTTTGAAATCGATATCGAACTTCGGTACATGTGTTTTCCGGTATATTTTGACCCGCTGAATTCGGAAAAAGTACATTCGATACTCAAAACCAGTGTTGGGCAGCATCTACCCAGGCAGCAAACTTAGTATATTTACGTTACCGCGACATCACACTGTAAAATTGTTGGTACATACCAAAGTTCACGTAAATTTTATGTAACATTGGTGTATCAGCAATCTTTCAATATATCAGAGATGCACTTGACATATAATACTGTAGTATCACAAAGACAGTACATTATTATGTAGCGTTAATATCATCTAGTTCTGTCTCGGAGCATGTCCAAGTTTGATGTAGCTGTAGTATAACAAAGATGTCACAGTGTTATATCACCAGAAAAGCACAACTGGTTTGTAGAGTTCATATCAAGCGGTACTGTCCTTGAGCAGTCTAAATAGTTGATGTAGCAGCAATGTCACACGGACGTCACAATTTTATATAGCCGAAAAAGCAAAACCGGGTATCTAAAATTTACGTCACAGAGTACTATTTCAGTGCTAAATACGAAGTTGACGTATCCGTCACGTGACGAGGACATCACAGTATTCTGACACAAAGGATACACAATTATTATATCTAATAAACATTCCAGAAAAATCTCAGTATGCCTTCATCGAGAACAATTCGTACGTTAGCTTTTTAGGTTATGTGTTTACGACGTGTCCTCAAATGTGTAGCAAATTATTCAGGCTCGTGATCAGTTTATATGTACTATTACGGATAGTTCTTTGTTATACACGTATAAAGAATACGTGAAATTAGATCTGTGCATATTCAAAACTAATAAGGGATCGCGGGAAAAAAGGTACAATTGCTGTACAACATGTAAAGAAATATCGTTGTAAGAGTAAGTTTAACAGAAATTTTGACTTTAATTTTCAATAACAATACTTGATTTGAATTTGGACTTAATTACTTAAGCGTAAATTACATAATGATATTTGCATAAACAGACAAATCATGTAATTGAAGTGACAGTTGTGACGAATCAAAATTTTGATAAATGATAATTTCTCGTGATGTTCCGGCAGCAGATTATAACGCAGTCCGAAGTGAATTTGTTAAGATGTTCAGTGTGGTGTCGAGGCAGCGTGCCCGACTACGGATCAGTAGGGCGTCTAATGGGTCCCGTGTTCAAATCCTCGGTTCGTGCGTGCGATTTTTTCGTTAATTATAATTACAGGCAGGTAGATTTAGGCAGTGAGTTTTCGGTAGGGCGCGCAAATATTGTGATTAGCACAAGATCTTATAAGAAAAACTCAGATATCCGTGGTTTAATCTAATTTTTTTGCTGTCATAAGTCATATGGACCTTTATGCCTAGAATGTTACAATTATATGAGTTACATAGATCATACATAACCGTTCTGAAAGCCGACTCTACAGTGAGTCCGCTGTGATATATCTGTTACGATCCTAACACTCAACTGGTATATAATTGTTATGTACCGCAAATCTGTAACTGTGACATACCAGCCATATCAGCCTGTGGCGGACATTTTGATATCCATGGACTGTAAAATATACAGTCCGTGTGATGTAGCAGTGATTGAGGAAAGAACCAAATTATATATCTGCTACATCATGGTGACATGATTTTGCTGCCTGGGTAATTACATTTGTAATTAATTACATTCGAATTACAAATCACAATTATAATTTGTAATTGAAAGTCAAATAAATTACAAATTACAATTGTAATTTGTAATTGAAAGTCAAATCAATTACAAATCAAAAATGTAATTGACACCTTTTTTGGAATCAATTACAAATTACGAATGTAATTGGAATATTTTTTCGAATCAATTACAAATTACAAATGATTTTTCGAATCAATTACAAATGACAAATGTAATTGAAATGTTTTTTCGAATGAATTACAAATTACAAATGTAATTGACACCTTTTTTCGAATCCATTACAAATTGAGAATGTAATTGACACCCTTTTTTCGAATCAATTACAAATTACAAATGTAATTGAAACGTTTATTTGGAATTAATTACAAACTGAAAATGTAATTGATAGCTTTTTTCGAATCAATTACGAATCACAGATGTAATCGATAGCTTTTTTCGAATCAATCACAAATTACAAATGTAATTGAAATGTTTTTTCGCATCAATTACAAATTACAAATGTAATTGACACCTTTTCTTGAATCAATCACAAATTATGAATGTCATTGATAGCTTTTTTTAAAATAAATTACAATTTCTAGACGGCATTTATGCATAATTTCGATAATGCATGGGTGATTTTGAAAATGCCGATTAGATTCGATTATAAAGGGATGATTCCGAATATATGTAGGTACGAGTATAAATCAACATTAATTGTAATTTAGTGAACTTGAGGAAAGGGTACCCCCAACTTTTCAGCTACATGATGTACTAGACTTGCAGGAATGACCAATTTATTTCTGTAGTGGTTTTTCAGAAGGAATTCATGTGTCATTAAATCAAAACAGTCAGCAAATTGGTTCGCAATTTTCGATTTTTTTCAAAATGCCGTTTAGAAATTGTAATTTATTCGAGAAAAGCTATCAATTACATTTGTAACTTATCATTAATTCGGTAAAAGGTGTCAATTACATTTATAATTTGTAATTGATTCGAAAAAAGCTATCAATTACATTCGTAACTTGTAATTGTTTCGAAAAAAGGGTGTCAATTACATTTTCAATTTGTAATGGATTCGAAAAAAGGTGTCAATTACATTTGTAATTTGTAATTGATTCGAAAGAAGGTGTCAATTACATTTGAAATTTGTGATTGATTCGAGTAAACATTTTAATTACATTTGTAATTTGTAATTGATTCGAAAAAAGGTGTCAATTACATTTGAAATTTGTAATTGATTCGAAAAAACATTTCAATTACATTTGTAATTTGTAATTGATTCGAAAAAACAGTTCAATTACATTTGTAATTTGTAGTTGATTCGAAAAAAGATGTCAATTACATTTGTAATTTGTAATTGATTCGAAAAAACATTTTAATTACATTTGTAATTTGTAATTGATTCGAAAAAACATTTCAATTACATTCGTAATTTGTAATTGATTCGGAAAAACATTTCAATTACATTCGTAATTTGTAATTGATTCGAAAAAAGATGTCAATTACATTTGTAATTTGTAATTGATTCTAAAAAACATTTCAATTACATTTGTAATTTGTAATTGATACGAAAAAACATTACAATTACATTTGTAATTTGTAATTAATTTGACTTTTAATTACAAATTACTGTTAGAAATAAATAACAATGATCACCTAAGTAAATTCAAAAGGCCCGCCGCTGAGTTAGTAGACATAAGCTAGTGATAAGTTATACCGTTGGTAATGAAGCTTACCTATACCCGCTTTTTCTAGGTTGGCTGCACTTTATCGTTACCACTTTTTTTTTCAAAAAGGCCTTAACGGCAATTACACTTTTTCCTTTTGTGTAAGTACGAGCTAATAAACTGAATTGTTATCATTTGTTCTTTAAAAAATCCTGGTCTTATTTTCAATAACCCGAATACCTCTAACAGGTTATGGGCCCAGACTCGCGGGTAATAATAATATTTTCCGGGTTATTGAGTAGTTGATTGTTAAAAGTCGTGTCCGAAAACGCCGGTAATTTTTTGAGGTTATCTAGCCGCGAGTGCAAGAGTGGAAAGCCAGCATGGAAGGCGAAGGACTGATAAAAGTGACAAAACTCAAAGGATCAGAAAATTGGTCAACATGGAAATTTCAAATCACTGTCTAATTGAGAGCACAGAATTCATACAAAATAGTCATTGGTGAATTTTTGGAACCGACAGCGGAAAATGCTGCCGAGCAATCGAGATGGATCAAGGGCGATCTTGCTGCGCAGAAGATAATAGCAACTAGTGTTGAAGATACTCAGCTCCTGCATATAATGAATTGCAACAACGCAAAGAGTATGTGGGATAAATTGCATCACGTCTACGAACAGAAGTCGCAAACTGCAGTACACATGCTTCAGCAAAAATGGTTTCATTTAACGAAGGATACCTCAGATAGCATGACCTCCCACATTGCGAAGATGGAAGACTTAGCACACAGATTACGTACGCTTGGTGAGCAAGTATCAGATTCTATGATTATAACGAAAATTCTGATGACACTTCCACCAAGTTATAACTACTTTGTAACTGCGTGGGAATCAACGAATGAGGATCAGCGTACCTTGGGAAATCTGACAGGAAGACTGCTGGCTGAAGAAATAAGAGTTCAGGGACAAGTTCAAGAAGAAAATGAAGCTCATTTGACAATGAAGCGACAAGGTGGTAAAAACAATCAGCAAAAAAGGGACCACGAACAATCGTCGACAGGTATTTGTAATTATTGTAAGAAGCCCGGTCACTGGAAGCAAGACTATTATAAGTTGAAGAGAGCAAATAGTAGATTGGAATCGAACAAGATTGAATCAAGAGGCGAAGCGCTGATTGGACAAGCGGTAACGCTTTTGCAGGCAAATGCAACAGACAGAGACATTTGGTATGTAGATTCTGGTGCCACAGACCATATGAGTAATCAGAAGAGTTGGTTCGATGAGTATCAAGCTTTTCCGGAGCCCACACCTATCAGGTTGGTAAATTATGAACCAATATATGTCGCGTCGCCGTGGATATTGAGGGTTGGACACAGCGCTCTCGGTATTCGGCCGATATTTATGGAGCCTTAAGTGGCAAGTGTCAAATGATCGGGGCCAGCCGGGGACGTGGCGCCAAGAAGGCCCCTGAGAAGAATCCACCCCGGTGGTAATGGGTGGTGCAAGTACCACGAGTGCGTTGTATTACGTAGAGGCCTAGACTTAGTCAAGTGGAGAAGGAGGGTTCTCTGGGCATTCCTTTTTGAGCATTGAAAGTAGCAACACGTATCTTTCAAAAGGAAGGCTCTGCGTGATACACCCCACTGCCATTGCCGTCGGGTTATTGTTAATTACAACGAAAACCATTATTTTTATTGTATCTTCTTAACGTAATAAACAGAATGTCTTGTAAGTTGTGTCACTGCGGCAGTCAGTGAGTTAATTAATAGTCTAGTTATTTTACCGATCAGATACGTGACGTACGCTTGGGCTTCTCGGTCCTGACGAACATAGTGAGTTTTACCCGAGCGTATTACCGTATCTGACATATATGCTGTTGGAAAAGGAAGTATTAATGTCTTGGCCTACGATGGCAAAGAATGGAACCCCAAGTATCTTGCAAATGTGTTATTAGTGCCAAATTTGCAGTTTAATCTATTTTCAGCCGGAGCTGCACTCGATAAAGGGATGAGACAAATTTCAGATGCAGAAGGTTGCAAATTTGTACGGGATAGGAAAACAGAAATGATTGGCATTCGCAGACACAAACTGTGCGAAATACAAATCAAGATCAGGAAGCCGCCAGAGGAGAAGAACACGCGGACTACCGATGGTGTTGCAGGGATTGCAGCACAAGAATAATTCAGGACATGGCATGAGAGGTTAGCGCATCAAAATCAGGCCTACGTGCAGAAATTTCTGAAAAGCCGAGGTATCAAAGTCAACGTTGAGAAAGATTTTCTGTGTGAGGGCTGCATAAAAGGTAAATTGCACAGAAAAGTTTTTCCAAAACGTAGTGATAATGAGAACAGAACATCCTCACTAGGCGAGCTAATCCATGCAGATGTCTGTGGTCCGATGCAAGAGCCATCAATAAAAGGATCACGATATTTTGTATTGTTTAAGGACGATTATTCTCGTTACAGAAGTGTCTATTTTGTTGCGGGCAAGGACGAAGTTGCTCGTTGTCTACAGGACTTTCTGAGTTTGGTGAAAAATCAATCTGGCAATCAAATAAGAACCCTCAGGACTGACAATGGGTTAGAATTTGTAAATCAACGGATCCAAGAAATCCTCTCTAGTCAAGGAATCAAGCATCAGAGGACTGTTGCTTACACGCCGGAGCAAAATGGTTCTGCAGAGAGAGAAAATAGGACAATTATGGAATCTGCACGAGCCATGCTGCACAGTAGAAATCTGCCCAAGAAGCTGTGGGCCGAAGCAGTAAATCTAGCAGTTTTCGTGCTTAACAGAACTGGAAAAAGCAGCTTGCCTGGGGAAACGCCCTACGAACTGTGGTATAAAAAGACACCTCATTTTGAAAAATTAGTCGTTTTTGGAGCAAAGGCATTCGTGCACGTACCAAAACAGAAAAGAAAGAAGCTAGATAGTAAAGCTGAAGAAGGCATTTTTGTTGGCTACGGTGAAGAAGTAAAAGATTTCAGAGTTTGGTTTCCATTGAAAGATAAAGTTGAATATGCAAGAGACATTGTGTTTAGCGAGCATCCAGAGCAAAATAAAACAGAACATGAAGAACGAGAGCCAGAAGAGGCCTACATTCGTACTCCGAATGCTCTAGGACAAGACGATCCGGAGCAGTTAAATGAAGGCGATGAGCCAGAAGAGCAGCATGTTTCACTTTCGACAGACCCAGATGAGGATGAGCGATCGGATGATAACGTTTTCGATGATCCATGGGAGCAATCAAGTGTTGAAGAGGAGGTTGAACAACCTGAGCGTCAACTAAGAGAGAGACAGAATCTTCGAAGACCCAGCAGGTACGATGAATACCTAGATCCCGATTCGATCTTCTTGTCAATTCGACAAGAACCGAGGACGTTTAATGAAGCTACTACGGGACCGGATGCAGCCAAATGGATCCGAACTATGGATGAAGAGATGGCCTCGTTGAAGAAAAGCGAAACCTGGGAACTGATACAACCAGAAAATCAGCAAAAGATAATTGAGAATCGATGGGTCTACAAAATTAAGACTCAAGCAGATGGAAGCGTTAAGAGACATAAAGCAAGGCTGGTTGCAAAAGGATATACGCAGAGATATGGTTTTGACTACGGAGAAACCTTCAGCCCTGTAGTCAAATTCGACTCCATTCGAGTCATTCTAGCACTAGCTGCATCAAGAGGATTGAAGCTGCGACAGTTCGATGTAAAGACTGCATTCTTAAACGGTAAACTGACCGAAGATATTTATATGCAGCAACCAGAAGGATATCAAGGTGGTACTGACCGAATTTGTAAACTTAAAAAGGGCTTATATGGCCTGAAACAAGCATCTCGTTGTTGGAACGAAAGATTCACGAGTTTTCTACAAAGAAATAATCTGTCTCCAACTACGTCGGACCCATGCGTCTTCGTCAACTCAGCAACAGACGAATTTCTAATACTTGCAATCTATATTGACGATGGATTGATTGCAGCATCAACTGAAGCTGTAGCCGAGAAATTGTTAAGCGTGTTACGTACGGAATTTGAAATAACCACGAACAATTTAACGTGACTAGCGTCACATCATTCGCGCGCTCCGCGCGCGTTCAAACCGGGATTCAGAGTCTTTGTCTTGTATATTCTTCTATCCTTGTAATCCTTCTATAGCTCGGTTTTCTATAGATAGTCAGGCTCTGGCCATCGGTTTGGTCTAACTCGTCCACACTAAGCTCATTTGAATTATGCCGATGATTCTCGGTAAAAACTATTTCTCTAGGTTTTCTGTAAACAGTCAAACTCTGACTATTATCTAAGTCTATCTGCTTATCACTCGTTTGTAGTGAATTGAGATCATTTGAATTCTTCTGATAATTCCCATTTTCAATTCTCTTATTAGTATTACGTTGGATTCTGACCGGTGTCAAGTCATATTGATTACAAGCCATGTCCGTTATCTTCGGAATATTATCGACAAGCAATGACCATAAAGATTCGATTGAATTAAAAGTTGCAATACAGGCTGCCCCATTGCAAGCAACTCTGCCATCTTGACCTCTGGAATGAGAATCAAATGCCCAAAATTTGTCATGGAACCTGCCAACCGATACGGATATTCCGTTACATGTTACAATGCCGAAATCCGATTCATCGAACAAGCGGAGTAACCCATCCTTCAAATTTGGCATACCAATATCGTTATTGTCATCGAATAGGTGCCCGAAAATTACCGCACCGAATGTAAAACAATATTCCACAGAGAGGATAGATACTCTCGCTATCACCTCTGATACCGACAAGTAAGAATCATGGTCGTCATTTTTGTGTACAACCCTACGCTTAGCTCTGCTATGAATGTACAATTGATTTCCATAATTTAACACCACATCAATAGTGTTTGACGTCCATGATGTAACCGGATTCAAAATTGCCATGGATATACTGATACTGCGGCGTTAGCCGTGCACTGCTTTCCTCTACTGAATTGTGGGAATCTAACGTCGCCTTGGTGAAATGAGCCATGTATTAATATTTGTCGAAAATCAGTCTGTACACTGCTTTCATCGTAAGTTGTTTTATTTTCTTCTTCAAAAATATGAACGATTTTGAATCCGTTACTGTGTTCTTCATGTTCTTGAGCATGTTTTTTTCTTGAATAACCTTTTCAGGTTTTTTAATGAACTACCTACCTATCTCAATGCACAATGAACTCTCCTATAAACTATGATTTTACATTCTTACTCCTCCTATAAACTATGAAATTACATATATTGTAACGGGGTGTTAGGCCGCTAGTAAAGATTGGGGGGGGGGAAGCGGACGAGGAGGTGTGAAGTAGTGGACGACTCGTGTTCGGTAATTGCTATTAATTTCTATTTATTTATAATGACTTATTCTAGGCTACAGTGGTGTGTGTGGGTGTGGTGCGTGTGTGCTAGCTATCTATATAGTCAATGGAGTATATGGTGAAAAATGGTTAATTAAGACGGTACTGACCGTAAAGTAGGTTCTCTAGATTTTCGCTGGATTGCTTCAGTTTTTCCAATTTTGGTTCTCACTTATCGCACGTGTCGAACTCGAGTGCCGGTCAGCTCTCGTTGCTGCCCGGCCTCGGCTAGTTCCGACTTTTGTCGTTTTTCTTCGTGTTTCCCCGCGTGGTTTGGGGTTTGTGACTTGCAACGTCACAATATAAACCATTTTCTAAATCATATACACGACCGAAACATCATCGATATTTCCGAAACTGAGAATGACAGATTATTACAAAACAAACGACACGATCACATATCTAAAAGTTAAAAATTCAAACCGCCAATCAGCAAACGAATGAAATACATGCGAGATTTCGATTTATATACGATATTTCGAGATTTCGAGATTCCTGGGTCATGTTTTTTTTAAGTTTGGATTTTTAGGATTTCAGATAGACGTACAGGCTGATGGAAGCATTATTATGCATCAGGCAGGCTACACTAGGAAAATACTCCAAAGATTTAATATGACAGAAGCGAACCCTGTGGCAATCCCAGCGGATAAGAATCACGAATTGTGTGTCCGAGCTCACAGAGAAGATGTACAAACCGCCACAAATGTACCATATAGAGAGGCGGTAGGT
Source organism: Macrophya alboannulata (assembly GCA_949628255.1). Classification (NCBI taxonomy): domain Eukaryota; kingdom Metazoa; phylum Arthropoda; class Insecta; order Hymenoptera; family Tenthredinidae; genus Macrophya; species Macrophya alboannulata. Next base: position 26,745,815 of record OX451208.1, read on the forward strand.
AGTATTATGTATTTAGCAGTCGGAACGCGTCCTGATCTAGCTTTTGCACTGAGTAACGTAAGTCAATTTTTGAATAATCCTGATAAAATTCATTGGAACGCAGTGAAGAGAATCCTGAAATATTTGAAAGGGACTGTAGATTATGGATTGAAATATACAGCACAAAATAAGTTAAAACTAACAGGTTTCAGCGATGCAGATTATGTAGGAGATTTAGGTACTAGAAAATCCACGACTGGCTATGTATTCGCATTGGATAAAAATGTAATAGCGTGGAACTCACAAAGGCAAAAAGTAGTTGCCTTATCTACGACTGAAGCTGAATATATAGCGGCAGCGCAAGCAATTAAGGAACTCATTTGGTTAGAACGTCTTTGCAAGAAGATCGCTGGAAATCCTAGTAATGAGCCTGTAATGTACTTAGATAATCAAAGCGCAATCCGTTTATTGAAAAATTCAGAATTTCACCGAAGATCAAAACACATTGATGTTAGGTATTACTTTGCTAGGAAAAAATATCAGTCAGGACTTTTCAACTTGGAATATATACCCAGTGCAGAGCAGCAGGCTGACTTACTAACAAAACCGTTGCAGAGAGAGCGATTTAATTATCTACAAAAAGTAGGTAATCATTGAGAGAGAGTGTTAGAAATAAATAACAATGATCACCTAAGTAAATTCAAAAGGCCCGCCGCTGAGTTAGTAGACATAAGCTAGTGATAAGTTATACCGTTGGTAATGGAGCTTACCTTTACCCGCTTTTTCTAGGTTGGCTGCACTTTATCGTTACCACTTTTTTTTTTTTCAAAAAGGCCTTAACGGCAATTACACTTTTTCCTTTTGTATAGGTATAAGCTAATAAACTGAATTGTTATCATTTGTTCTTTAAACAATCCTGGTCTTATTTTCAATAACCCGGATACCTCTAACAATTACAATTGTAATTTGTAATTTATAATTAATTAATTACAAATTCGCCCAACACTGCTCAAAACTACGCTTGGAAAAAAGTTATTTTTCTCCGTACGTAAGATGCATATCGGAGAATTCTCTAGTTCCAGAATCGATATTGGACTTCGACAGTCGTGTTTTTCGGTGTATTTTGACGCGCCGAATTCGAAAAATGTTCGGAATATACTCGAAAATCTACTGAAAAAAAAAATCATTTTTTGTTATACCAAAACGTATGCCCAAGATTCTCGTCTTTGAAAATCAAAATTGAACTTTGATAGGTGTGTTTTCAGGTGTAGTTTCACTCGCCGAATTCGAGAAACGTCCATTCGATGGTCAAAACTATGCTTGGAAAAAAGTTATTTTTCTCCGTACGACCCTATTGAAAATCTTGACGACGGTAACAACGTCGTATCGACGTCGTAAATTACGTCAAAAATGGATTCCGAAACTACGTACGAATCTACGTATGAAACGACGTCGAATACGAGATATGAATTTGGGACCGCGAATTACGTGTTCTACGACGTACTTCACGACGTAACTTCTGTCGTAATATCATACGTCGCTCATACTCCCTACTGAAAAAGTTTATAAAAGAAAAAAAACTCCTGTGCTGCGAGACTTGAACTCAGGACCTCCCGTACCGTATGCTCTTACCTTACCACTGCGCCACGACACTTCTTGCCAAGAGTGATCTTTCTTACGTATATCATTTCATTCTGAGTCAATGCAGTAATTTGTATACGGAAGATAAGAGATGATCCACAATGTTGCTTGTAAAGTATAGATTCTCCTACGTATATATCAAATTACTGCAAAGATCAGACTCAAAATGAAATGATATACGTGAGAAAAGTCTATCTTTACAAGAAGTGTTGTGGCGCAGTGGTAAGGTAAGAGCATACGGAATGGGAGGTCTTGAGTTCAAGTCTCGCAGCGCAGAAGTCTTTTTTTCTTTTATAAACTTTTTCAGTGGGGAGTATAAGCGACGTATGATATTACGACAGACGTTACGTCGTAAAGTACGTCGTAAGACACGTAATTCGCGGTCCCAAATTCATATCTCGTATTCGACGTCGTTTCATACGTAGATTCGTATGTAGTTTCGGAATCCATTTTTGACGTAATTCACGACGTCGATACGACGTTGTTACCGTCGTCAAGATTTTCAATAGGGGAAGAGTGCATAGGTGCGATTCTCTAGTTCCAGAATCGATATTAAACTTTGACAGTCGTGTTTTTCGGTGTATTTTGACGCGCTGGATTCAAAAAATGTTCGGATTATACTCAAAAATCTACTGAGAAAAAAATCATTTTTTGCTATACAAAAACGTATGCCCGAGATTCTCGTCTTTTAGAATCGATATCGAAACTTGGTAGATGTGTTTTCCGGTGTATTTTGACCCGGTGAATTTGGAAAGAGTACATGCGATACTCAAAACTATGCTTGGAAAAAAGTTATTCTTCTCTGTACGAAAACTGCATACCAGAGATTCCCTAATTCCAGAATCTATATTGAACTTTGACAGTCGTGTTTTTCGGTGTATTTTGACGCGCTAGATTCAAAAAATGTTCGGATTATACTCAAAAATCTACTAAAAAAAAAAATCATTTTTTGCTATGCCCGAGATTCTCGTCTTTTAAAAAGATATTGAACTTTGGTAGATAAGTTTTCTGGTGTATTTTGACCCGCCGAATTCGTAAAAAGTACATTCGATAGCCAAAATCATGCTTGGAAATAAAATATTTTTCTCCGTACGAAAAATGCATACCGGAGATTCTTGAGTTCCAGAATCGATATTGAACTTTAACAGTCGTGTTTTTTGTTGTATTTTGACTCGCTGGATTCGGAAAATGTTGGATTATACTCAAAAATTTACTGGAAAAAAATCATTGTTTGTTATACAAAAACGTATGCCCAAGATTTTCGTCTTTCAGAATCGATATCGAACTTTGGTAGATGTGTTTTCCGGTGTATTTTGACCCGGTGAATATGGAAAAAGTACATTTGATACTCAAAACTATGCTTGGAAGAAAGTTATTTTTTTCTGTACGAAAAAATGCATACCAGAGAATCTTTAATTCCAGAATCTATATTGAACTTTGACAGACGTGTTTTTGGTGTATTTTGACGCGCTGAATTCGAAAAATGTTCGGATTATACTCAAAAATCTATTGAAAAAAAAATCATTTTTTGGTATACAAAAACGTATGCCCAAGATTCTCTTATTTCAAAAAAGATATTGAACTTTGGTAGAGGAGTTTTCCGGTGTATTTTGACCCGCCGAATTCGAAAAAAGTACATTCGATAGCCAAAATCATGCTTGGAGAAAAGTTATTTCTCTCCGTACGAAAAATGCATACCGGAGATTCTTTAGTTCGAGAATCGATATTGAACTTTAACAGTCGTGTTCTTCAGTGTATTTTGACCCGCTGAATTCGGAGAAAGTACATTCGATAGTCAACACTACGCTTGGAAAAAAGTTATTTTTCTCCGTACGAAGAATGCATACCGGAGATTCTTCAGTTCCAGAATCGATGTTGAACTTTTTTGAGTTCTGACTCACAGCATCCCAAGATCTGATCTGCAGATCACAGCATCTCTGGACCACTGAACCGCTGGACCAAAAACTTTTTTTTTCACCTAACCTAACCTAACCTAACCTCATCTAACCTAACCTAATCTAACCTAATCTAACCTAACCTAACCCAACCATCTGCAGATCAGATCATCTCTAGACCGCTGGACCAAAAACTTACATTTTTTTTTTTCCCCCAACCTAACTCAACCGAATCAGGCTCGATTCTATGAATGCTGCAGAGAGAGAGAGAGAGAGAGAGAGAGAAAGAGAGAGAAAGGGAAGGTTGGGCGAATAATAAGATTTCCGATGATCTATTTATTGATTTACTATTCATTTCTAAATTCCGTATCCTGAGGGGGTAGTGATCGCGGTATTAACTTGCTGCGCCTGATGTGTGCACCATCATCGTTGGTTGTCGAGTGGTATACCGATTCGCCTGAGCTGCGACTGATCCAGTCGGGTACCCATTCCCTGTCGTAAGTGAAATTTTTGAACTGTAAATTTTTCACGAGGCCTATTGAACTGTGAATTTTTTCATCTTTGCAGCGGTGAATGCATATAATTATATTTGGCTTATAATATTGTCGCCAGTCTGGAAAAACTTTCCTGTCTTGACGTGTTCAAAGTGAATGCTTGAACTAATTAGCACTAATGACCTTCGACGTCGTTAGTGAAATTTTCGAACGGTCAAATTTTCAGCGAGACTTAATGAACTGTGAATATTTCTGTCTTCGCAACGGTGAATGCACATAATTATATTCAGGTCAAAATATTGTCGTTAGTGTAAGAATTCCAGTCACGACGTGTTCAAAGTGAATGCTTGAACTAATTAACCCTAATAACTATAGTTAGCAAATTTTGAATACTTTTTCACATTAAGAATTTTATGATCTTATCATGGTGAAAGTATATAATTACACCAAGGTTGAGGCATCGTTTTGAAATTCCACCTCATTGGTAATATATAAGGAGGAGGGAAAAAGCTGTAATTTCATGGAAATCAATCAGTGTGCGTTCCACTGTCATTCAAACTATACACATAAGGAAAATTTCCGCTATGGGGCTGATCGTAAATGTACAAGGATTTGGTACATTCAGTGATAAATTTGTGGTGAAAGAACTGGCTGCAATGAACATTCGTGCATCAGAGGAACATCAACTAGGTTTGACACGCATTCTCTTCAAGCCACCCTGCTCACAAATGATCCTACCGTGGGCGTTGAGAAATCAGAATCTCTGGTTAACGAGAAATTATCACGGAATACCATGCAATGTTGGGGAAACACCGTACAGAGATATGGAGGGAATTGTGAACGGTATTGTGGCTGATGCATGTCGCATATATGTAAAAGGGTTGAAGAAGAAACAGTGGCTCGAAAAAATCATCCATAACTGTTCAAAATCGGTGATTGATTGATCGGTGCAGAGTTGGGCTGCCCAAACTTTCGAATGTTGCGACGTGAGTCGAGAGTGATTCACTGGTATGGTGATTGTCATGGGGGTGTGCCAGGATACCGTTGTGCTTTCGAAAATGTTCAACGGTTAACTAGTTGGTATTTGGAGAGTGGGGCGACCAATGCATATAAACCCCCGAGTTTCTTCCAACTTCACACACGTCTTGACTCGGCACCGAACCCTCAACATCAATACCATTAACAAACTGACTTTGCAAAGTTCTTTGGTGGAGTTGGAAGACATCGATTTGAAGAGAGAAAAAGGTAACAATAATATTTTTCGATCATGTACATCATTATTATTATTATTATTATTATTATTATTATTATTATTATTATTATTATTATTATCGTTATCGTTATCGTTATCGTTATCGTTATCGTTATCGTTATCGTTATCGTTATCGTTATCGTTATCGTTATCGTTATCGTTATCGTTATCGTTATCGTTATCGTTATCGTTATCGTTATCGTTATCGTTATCGTTATCGTTATCGTTATCGTTATCGTTATCGTTATCGTTATCGTTATCGTTATCGTTATCGTTATCGTTATCGTTATCGTTATCGTTATCGTTATCGTTATCGTTATCGTTATCGTTATCGTTATCGTTATCGTTATCGTTATCGTTATCGTTATCGTTATCGTTATCGTTATCGTTATCGTTATCGTTATCGTTTTCATTTTCATTTTCATTATCATTATCATTATCATTATCATTATCATTATCATTATCATTATTATTATTATTATTATTATTATTATTATTATTATTATTTGTATCGATAATAAAGTGCTGATTCAATGAAATTATTTTCTCATTTAGAAAGAGAGAGAGTAAACAGAAATGGACTTTGCCAAGCTCAACAATGCTGCTCGCATGGAGGACCTCCCAATGAAAAGGATGTCTGAACTTGAGGTTGGCGAAAAAAACGATGTCACAGGGATCAAGATGGTGAAAACGAAATTTGGTGCAGGGGTCGTTATAACGATTACAGATGAATTTGTCATATCTCTGCCTGGACGCATCGTTAAATTTCTGGAGGAAAACCCCGAGCAGTTGAGTCAAATGGTTGACGCCGTGCAGGAAAACCGTCTCCAAATACTTTACCAAGGTGGTCGATATAACACATGTGAATTTAGTTGTAAAACGTGATGAGAGGAGGAAGTGTGGAATCAAGAAATAAAAACTAGTAAAATAAATATATATATTGAATACATTTATTTATTCATCCCTATGCATACTATACATACATATTACTTATTTTACACATTCTTATTATTCATTCTTGAAATGATACCAATTTCTTCACTGTACCGCTAATCGGATTGTACTCAATAACGCGATCATGTATAATCATACAATAGGCTGAAGTGTTTATTGGAAAGCTATCGTTAGTTTCGAATTTCAAACGAATATCCACAGGCCCGTTTTTCAACAATTCATTCTGTTTCGAGCAATCTAAAACAACGAGGGGAGCCTTGGTCAAGAATCCATTCTTTGACAGCAATGGCTCGGGCTCCTTGTCACAGTCTGAGCATTGAAAGTTTGTGTACATATCATAGAGAATAGCATATTGATTGTTGGCAATATCAAGATTCAGGTTTCCATAGGGATAGCACTGTGAGTTGAGGAAGAGTTTCACATCTCTAATCATGCAATGATCAAATTCGCTAGCGTTCTTTGTCGCGTCATTCCTGCGAGCGGTTTGGAATCCCAGTATGACGTGTCTTGGTTTCTCCAGCTATGTCGACGTCTTAACAACCCATACGTGTCTCGTTGTCTGCGGTAGCAATGGATACTCGTACATTCCCCAAGAGCGGAAACTCATGGATATGGTCGGATCCGTAGCGTTGTAACTTAGCAGCTTGATCTTTGCATTATCAGCCAGTCTAACATACGGCAATAACCATTCAATTTTCTCGAGGGAAATTTTAACTTTCTCCACGGTTGGCTGAATTATGGCGTTCAGATCAGTGTTTGAACGAGTCAGAATCAACTCATGTTTAGCGTTAGCGACGATTCTGTTATAATCTTCAGCAAATCCGAGCAGAAAATTCAACGGTATGACAACATCAAAATATCCGTTATCATTGTTTAATTTAGCATCGTTAGCCAGCCAACCAGTGTTCTCCAGAAGATGTTGCTGTCCGGGGGTTAGTGATAGGTATCCCTTCATAACACTTATGATGCCAACATTTGTATTTTGATCAATCACATAGCCATTCAACTCATAACGCAAACCGCCAAACAGATGGCATATGGCCATGTTAACCAAGTTCGTGGTCGCAGCTACGTTGGTATTATCATCTTTTGTAAGCCGTCCATATATATGAAGCGATCTTTTGCTGGGTAAGACACACAAGTCTTGATTCTGAACACTGATTCGAATTTCATCGTTATTTCTGAAGGATGATGATGCAAACGGTTGATGTGCATGTATCTTACAGTGCGCGATTGACTCATCGAACGCCACGGGATCTTGTATTTTTTCATATTTTCGCCATGGTTTTATGCACAAAATACAGCGAATTTTTATCTTCCAAAATTTCCAAGAAGTCGAAGTCCTAGGCTCTGAAGAAACTGTGCGTTCACACGTGTCACCCGAATCAGAGGTGCTCGGCGACTGATTGCGTTTGGCCATACTATCTCACTTTTATAGCCTCTACCGGAATTTTTCGCTTCAAATACAATCCCCATTACTTTACAGATTTAGCATGTAATCGTATTGTTATCGTCTCACCGCGGAAATTAATCAATTCTTCATTCTGATCGACTATTCGCAATTGTATATGATGGATTGATGGAACGGCGATCGGCAGGTAAATGACGTTGGTGGGTGTTTCAACGATCTTATATCCAGGCGGGACGGTTGGAAAAAATTCATGAATCGTATGCACACAACGATCGTTTATATACGCGCCCATAGTTATATCACACTCGACTCGTATGGCATTGACTTTGAGTATGGCCACGGGTAATTCAGACTTATGTGAAATACCACTCGCAAGACGATTCGGTTTAAATCCAAGCAATCGACCAATAGAATCATGAGGTTCAAAGTTTATTATCTGATTGCACTCAATTTCACTATGCAACTCGTTGTTATTAGCTTTTAGATCAATGTTGATATCCTCGGGCAGTATCTTCTTCAAATATCTATCGATATCTTCAATTTCATAGCTACCCGTGGGTATTGTGAAAATTTCCTGTACACCCGAATCCATGTCACCGCCGCCTCGCCGTCTGACTATGTGAGGTTTATTACACCCCTCGTCAATATTGGGGATTGAATTGAATGTTAAGAGTTCAACGAGTCCGAGAACATAGTCTTTCGTTGACGACAGCTCGATTGGTGAAAAATATTGGGCCTCCAGCACGGAGGATGTCCCCGATAGTGGTAACGTAAACGAATCAGACATGACTGATGCCCCACTTTTACATCTTCTTCATTTTATAGTTGCATCGCTGAGAAATTTGAGGCACAAGTGTCCACAAATCACTGTGTTATATTCCTGATATCTCCTATGATTGTATTTCACGCTACCTACACCAAGATATTCCATAAGATCTTGAGGAGGTTGTAAATCACCAAAACTGTCAAAGTAAATAACATCATCGTTATTCTTTCTATACGCCACCCAATGCGTACCTCGCCCATTTTTATCATCAAGATTAATAATTGCACACTCGCGCTTTCTCGGGCCTGAACGGGGCAGATCATTTCGCATGAAAACACCGCGAAAATATGGGATTTTCAAGGCTTTGGCATAATTCTGTAAATCGATGTTGGTGAGAGCTCGGTGTGGTAGCTTTATTAGTTTTTTGCAGGCTTCAAATACAACCCCATACCCTTCTTGTGCGGTTGCAGGTATAGCCCCTTTCCTAACGCTATTGACTCCATTGTTGCATTATGACGTTTAGCCTCTTGTAATTGATGTCCATTAGTGCGAGCCTCATTAACCACTTTTGCTATACCTGCAGCACCACCCGCCAGAGCCCCGGTGGCACTAAGGGCAGACAAAATTGAGATAAGAAACGGTAGGAAACCGCCAATTTTCTTGGAGATGGGTAAAACACGCGGTACTCGTACTTTTCCATGAGTCGCCACCGCTGTACGAGCACCAGCCAACGCCGATTCGATAGATCTTGGTCCATGCTTCATTGATTTCTTTGCCCCACGAATGATTGAATTGAAGGTTGTTGTCTTCTTCTTCTTCTTCTTCTTCTTCTTCTTCTTCTTCTTCTTCTTCTTCTTCTTCTTGTCATTCATCTTTTTCACAACACTTTTCGATACCATCCCCATACCAAGTTTGGATTTGGTCTTCATAACGTTGGCAACTCCCCAAGCTACAGCTTTTTCGGCTATACTTGCGTCTTTGGCTAGAACCCGATGCCAAGCCTTTTCGGCGAGCACTTTATCAGCCTCGTTGCGTGCTGTGATATTCTCACGATTCTTCGAGTATGCAATGTCGTGTTCCCTGCAGGCGGCGTCTAGAGGATTGATTCCCGAATCACCGCGAGCTAACCTCTTTGCTAATTTTGTTCCGGGTCCACAATACTGATACCCCGGTACATGCAACTCAACTGGGAGATTATTGATGACTTTGTTCATAAAACCTCTTCCACACTTCCTACTTGTGTGATCATCCATAGCCGAATAACTGACTCGAATTCAATAAAAGCGTGCATTTTATAGATGAATATATTAGTTTGCTTTGGAGTGTTAAACGTGCATCATGAAATTTCGCGATCAAACGTCGAAACTACCCGTGGGGAATTTCGATAAATTAGTTGATGGGAAGAAAAAGAAGGGGAAACGTCATGGAAAATTACTGCCAAATAGTGTGAGAGTCGTTTTCTGCAAGCCATCCAATTGTGGAAAAACTAATGCACTACTCACACTCATTACCCACGATAATGGGTTGAGATTTGAAAATGTCTATGCTATTCGAAATCACTCATTCAACCAAAATATGAGTTTTTGAGAAAGTTACTGGAGCTCGTGAAGGGTGTCGGTTATTTCCCATTTGGTGAGCATGAGGAAGTCGTGAAACCGGAGGATGCACGTCCCAATTCAATCATGATCTTCGATGATGTGGCATGCGAGAAGCAGGATAATATTCGAGCATATTTCTGCATGGGGCGGCACAGAGATGTTGATAGCTTTTATCTTTGTCAAACATATGCACGTATCCCAAAACATCTTGTGCGAGACAATGCAAACTTATTAGTGCTTTTTCGTCAAGATGAAATGAATTTGAAACACATATATGATGATCATGTAAACATAGACATGACATATCAACGATTTAAGGATTTGTGTTGAGCATGTTGGAATGATGGTAAATATAGCTTTATCGTCATCGACAAAGACTGTGAAATCGGCGATGGACGATACAGGAAAAGTTTCGATTGCTTCATAGACATAAATTAAAAAGGATTCTCTAAATTCACACAGTCACGCTATACACACCAAAGCGTTAACATGGACAGTGACAAGATTCGCAGACACAACGAAGTGTTGAATGAAATAGCAAAGGCTAGCGATGCGATAAGGCGCAAACACAAGCAGATCAAGTTGAACAGAGACACTAGCGAGGTGGTTACGGGCGAAATGTTCAAGCCCATAGTAACACCATTGCAAGAATTGGTTGATACTTCAAAGCAGCAGCAGCAGCAGAAGACGATGCGGAAAAAGCAGATAAAGCAGGAGATAAAGCAGGAAATAAAGCGGGAAATGAAGCAGGAGGCAAAGATAGAGCCATCAGGTGTTTCCATGGAATTTGATGATGATCGTATGAAGGATGATGATGATGTTGATGTTGTTGATGATGATGATGATGATGAGGACAGAAGTGATGATACAATTGTACCAAGCGACTTCCCCGCCGCTACAAGTACACCGAAACGAAAAGTGGATGATAAACTAGCCATTTATTTGGAGATGTTTACCACATCGGCTGGGCGGAGGAACTTGGACGAGAAATATGGCGTTCGAAAGTTGCTGCACGGAATGATGATTGGCGATTCGCATATCAATTTTCACGATGATTTGATATATGTGGCAGACAAAAGCTATGAAAGCACACCGGGTTTACTCGAATTATCATTTAAAAAGACACCAAATCCTGCTATCGTGAAAGTAGATGATAGGAGAAACTATGTTAAAATTCTAAAGAGAACGAATGCCGATCGTAAATATTACCAAGCCAACAGAAGCCCGCGTGAAGATGTCAAAAGTGCCAAGTACAAGGATTTCATAGCTCCACACATTCACACATCGACGCAGAAGAAGAAAACTGAGGTAAAAAAAATCTGGTGGACGTTTACCCGACTATAAGATTGCGCGAAAAGGGGGACAGAGGTTGGATTATGTATACTGGGATGATCCTAATGAACCTGTTGATCGTCTTCGGCTACTCATGGCCTCCCAAGCAGCTGGTAATACCAGCCATTCCAATGAAATATCAGCCATTATTGAAGAGTTACGTGAAGCCGGAATCATTTATTAGCGCTGAATCAACAGCAAAATTTTCATTCAAGCATTGAGCGTTGAACAATGAGCATAGACATCTTTGGTAGACAGTTGGTAAAAGGAGGAGGAGGAGGAGGTGTCCGCGGACCTCCCGGTATTGGATTTAAATTTACCCCCGACGATAATTATGATATGGACAACAAACGGTTGTGTAATATTGCGGATCCACAACAACCAACCGATGCTATTCACATGAAAGCGTTTGAAATCAAATATAATGCACTCGAGCTAAAACTTACCACTCTGGAGCAGAGAATGATTGAAAAACAACTCAGTGCTATTAATGCACTCGAAACTAAACTCCTCACTCTAGATGCGAACATTAATACCATTCAAGCAGACCTCACCACCCAGAAGAGGAAAATCATTCAAAATAGAAAGCTGCAAGATTCAATATATGAGGACGTTTATAATTTCGCCGTTAACACGTCGCAGTTTGCGAAATATGTGGATGATAGATTGTCAAAGGTAGAAGCCACATCCTTCGAATCGTGAAAGGTATAAATGCAGATCGAGCGCAGCTGCTAGCCGTGAATACTCGATTCCTCAACCAATTGACCTCGAGAGTGCGGAGAAAGGACTAACCGCATATAAAACACAAGCGTGAAGATGACAAACTTATTCATGACGGGATCTTTGTTGAGTGAGAGCATCATACGAGGAAATTAACGTTTGAACCATGGTTGCAACAAATACATCAAAAAGCAGCTACAAGCATGGGGACATGAAGGAGGTGATCGCAAGTGAACTTCATAGATGCGCTCGTCGTAATTATCCTCGACGCTATGTTGATATACGTGGGTTGGATGAGACTTGGCAAGCTGATCTTGTCGATATGTCAGCCTACGCATCTGTCAATAATGGCTATAAATTCCTGCTCACAGTTATCGATATATTTTCAAAGTTTTCATGGGGTGTGCCCATCAAGAGTAAAAGTGGTAGAGATGTGACGGTTGCCATGAGATCGGTGCTAACCCGCGGTCGCATACCAAAACATCTACACGTAGATCAGGGCAAAGAATTCTACAACAATGAATTCAAAACTCCAATGAATCATTACGGGATAAACATGTACTCTACATTCAGCAACTTGAAGGCCTCGATATGCGAGCGTTTCAATCGAACATTGAAAAATAAAATGCGGAAGCAATTTACTCTGCGAGGATCACACAAATGGATCGATATTCTATTGGAATTGGTTGAATCGTATAACAACACTAAACATCGCACGATTGGAATGAAGCCGAAAAATGTCACGACCAGCAATGGAAAAGAGATATATCGAAGTGTGTACAAACCACGTGAGATTCAAAGAAGCAAACGAGAGCGAAAATTTAAAGTTGGTGATAAGGTTCGAATTAGCAAGTATAAAAATGTTTTCGAAAAAGGCTACACACCGAATTGGACGACTGAAATATTCACCGTTACCGAGGTGAAAAATACCAATCCACCAACGTACAAACTCACCGACTACCTGGAGCAGCCAATCGAGGGCGGCTTCTACGAAGAGGAACTCAACAAGGTTCGTTATCCCGATGGTTATCTTGTGGAAAAAGTGTTGCGTAAACGCGGGTATAGGCAATATGTAAAGTGGCTGGGTTTTGATAGTTCACATAATAGTTGGATAAATAAAATAGATATGTAAAATTGAAATATGAATATATATATTTTATTATCAATAAATGAAATTTATCAATTAGATATATTTATGGTGTTGCTGTTGTTGATTCATTTATTTTTACAAACTTCCACATAAATGTTCAAACCCATCATGATAATCAATGATAATATGAATAATCATCACAATAACATATTTACATTATTTTATTTACATATTTTTTCTCTCATCAAATACATTTACAAATAATAATTATATGAATGCTGACCAAAAAAAAAAAAAATAAATAATGTACACTTTTCTGTTTTTTCCTACAACTAATCTTACAAACTATTAAAGCTCCAAGGCAAAGTATCGAAATATTTATAATAATAACATATTTGCATTACTTCTTTTTCGTGAAGTAATTTTTGGAGAATATATTTATCATAATCACATTTGTTTTATTTACATGTCTTACAAATAATCATATGAATGCTAACCAAGCATTAAAAAAAAAAAAAAAATATATATATTTACACTTTGGTTTTCCTAAAAATAAACTTACAAAGTATCGATAAAACCCCAAGGTAGGGTATCCGTTTGACCAAGTATCAAGTTCCGCTTATCGTCCCGCCAGCTTAATGCCAATTTATTTTGCACGATGGTGCTAACGATATGTTGCCTACTCCTAATCAAACATTGAGGCTTAACCAAATTCTTGTATTCAATCAGACACCGCTTATAATCATCAAACGTGATGGTTTTCAATGTAGAGCCTTTGACACCCTTGGCGCGTTTTTTATCACTGTCACGCATAGTTTTGAATGAATACAGTTTAGCGCGTAACCCGATAAACTCGGTCATGATTTTGCCGTTATTTTCATCTTTCATTAGACCGAGGCGCTTTTTATTCATTAATGGGATACCGTAGACATTGTCTGGTGGGTAGTCCGAAGTATCAAACATTGCATTAACATCACGTTTGATGATATCATAAATATTGGGTATACTAAATTGGTAAATAAGACTATCGGTGTCTGTGTACAATAATTTAGCCTGATTATTTGCAAAGTTGTTCTTAATATATTTATAGTGAAACTTATAAATAAAGATTTTTGAAAGATCAAGAATCGCTGCACCGATATATATTGGCTTATTGAAATTGACCTGAGCGCGATTTAATTCAATAATTACCATATCATGATCGAATACGGTGCAGCTATGAAAATTCGGTCGTGCGATCAGAGCTCTCGCGCCACCCCTACCACCCCACTTTGTTATTAGCTTCACATCCTCATGCTTTCGCACATTCTCCATGGTCTTGCCAAATACCGCATTGTTCATGAGTTTGTAGAAGTTTTTCTCAAACTCATTCTTCGACTGCTTTCGCATGTCGGTATTCAAGTCGATATATGGTTTTAACCATGGAGACTGTGCGAATTTCAGGACACGATGCACTTTTACCAATCGCATGCCCAAATTCAAATATTGCTGCAGATTTCTATAGTGCAACACATACTTTTCCTTTGGTAAAAGCGTTGTTGCTAGCTTTGCAATCTTACTCCCTGGTGGAATAAAATGTTCTGGGCAGAGTGGTAGATCTTTATGGTGCTCGTGGAGCTCTGTCGGATAATCCAAATCAACCTCGAAAATATACCCAATTGGTGAATCATCGCGCAGGGACATCACATCAACAGAGGTGTGCTCCCACCCGAATGATCCATAGGGTAAATTCTCGCTCATAGCTGCACAGTAAAGATTATTTACATCAAAATACATTAAGTAGGATTCCGCTTTACTTGGATTGAAATCAGCACCCATGAATTGATTATTCGCTTTTGCATACCGATTGGAGCACTGTGCTACACCGCCCCTGATACTTTTTTCAATAAACAATATCATTTCAGGGTCATTCAAAAGCTGGAGACTCACTTTTGTATGTTTTAACATCGCATCAAAAGCAAGCCCCGGTGCGGTGTAGTAGTGAAGTGGATCCAAATATAAATCGGAATACTCCCCCAATGTACGCAAGTTAAATTTATCCCAAACGTTTTTTGCATGTTCATAATCGATATCACTAATACCTGAGTCATTGAGTTTTGAATAAAAATCTCTCTTATCGGGCAGATTTATCCCATCAAGTTTTTCCCATGAATCAATGTATTCATATGGGAAAACACCTTTACGAGACATCAGCTGAAATTCTTCCAAATTTTCGTAATATTTGCCGGTTATCTTTTTATCTGCATTGTCAATATAAGAAGCTAATTTGTCTAACCCGCTTGCCATAAAGCGAAACGAGTCAATGAACCTCAAGTGCATATCACTGTCGCCAACCCTCTTGGTGAATGAAATATACTTCTCCTTATTGATCGGTAATAGTGTAATATCGCCCGGAAAAGTCGTGGCCAGAGATTTAATCAAAAAATGCGAATAATAGCCCGACAAATTATGAAACACTACCGGAATGGTATGTTTCGCACTGAAATTAAGGTTGCAACGATTGTGAGCAGCTCCGCGATATTTACCAGTGAAATGGCAGTGATCATAGCATTTTTTCTCATCTGCCTCGAATGGTTTCTCACAAATATGACAATTTTGGGCGCGTACATGTCGATCGCGTTGCGTTTGACTTAAATTTTCCATCGGGATTATATTTTTTATGCGTAAATCTACTTTCGCTGATAGTTCGCGGAGCTGCATGTTGAACCATTCGATGCAATCGGATCCGCGGCGGTCTTTATATTCGGATAATTTGTCATCGTATGCACAATGTACATAAAATGCTACACTGTGTGGGATATGCACTTGGGAATCATTAATCGTCGCCGGTTTCAATATACATTCAAGATCCGCGTACACGACAAACGGCACGGTGCCTTTATTACGAAAATTTGAAAATTCTAAATCTTTATTTTCCGGAAACGACATTCGGACTTATTTCAAATTTACACAATCTAGCCTATGATTTTCATAGGCGCTTTGCATCACAAAGTGGCACAAACATCTATCGCACAACAATTGCTCACCGTTATGATTCGACAGCTGTTTGCTAACCAAACGCGAAAGATTCCTGATCCAAGTAAAGTGGAAATTTGGTTTAAAAACGCTCAAGTCACCATCATGCTCCATATTATTATTAGAATTAGCCTCGATAATAAGCAAGTGGATTGTATTATTACCGTTTGAACTTGTCAAATTTTTGCTTAGATATAGCGGAACGATAACACTATTCTCAGACTTTGCATGGTGTGAGAAAGTTTCGGATTCAATACCGTATACATTAATCCTGAGATTGTTTAATTTTTCAAATTTCTCCACACCATGCAAGTTCATGGGAAAACTTATACCTGCGCAATTCAGCTAATCAATATATGGTTTGTAACTAGCCATCCTATCGGCATTGCGTGCAGCGGGGTGTAGAGCTGCCGTCACAGACCATAAAAAGCAACGATCATCGTCGTTCCTCACGTTGACCACCGCTTTCTTCAGCTGGATATCCTTCGGTAGCATAACAAAAGTGGAAAGTCCACCACGAAGAGGCTCGTACCGATTGATGTTGACCACGGCGTTGATTATGTCGATCATGCTCCATCCGGAATCTCGTTGCTCAAAATCTTCCACCTTACTAAGTAGAACACCCGTAATATTGTCCTCGAACCAGCTATTCAGATCCGTCGATGGGAGAATAGGTACATTGCGTGTATTGAAAGACTTCATTTCCACACAGACGACATCGTTTTTCGAATTTTCAAACTTGCACGATAATACCACATTTACTTTGATATTCCTCTCGGTATGTAGTATATTTTTTAAATGTTCATTCACCACAACCCCGACATCAACTAAAAATCCGCCCAAATCCGTATGTTTGAGATTTGTGACGACGCCTGTGCGAATTCGACCACCAAATACACGATTCAAATCACTCCATTGAACACGATCATCGATATTATTATTATTATTATTATTATTATTATTATTATTATTCACAATGATATCACCCGCAACAACAACAACCGCTCGTGTTTGATAATGTCCAAACTTTACACGCCATGATTGTATTTGTGAAATTGCGTTTTGAATTTTCTGCTTTTCACTCACATGCAGGTGGGGCTGTGCCAAAATATTAGTCAGGAATTTAATTTTTTGCTGCCCAATATCGCACCAGTGTGCAACGATGCCATCGGCTGCTTGCTGAGGGGTCCCCGTAGCCAGCAAGTTGTAGGCCCATTCCATGCACTTGAGAAGATTGGTGTATACTTGTGCATCCATGATTTTTAAATATCGTTTGTTGAGGTTTACTTTCCACCTTAGAATGCGCACGAATGATTACCTCCCTGTTTAGCACAAACCTTATATACACACACACCTAAATAATGTGCAGAAGGTTAAACCATGGCTCAAAGACTCGATGATGCCCCCACCACCACCACCACCACCACTACTTCGAATACACACCCCTTAAGCGAAAATTTGAAAACTCGCATATTCACACCTAGGTGTAATTATATGCACCGCAAAATCGAAAATTCATGGTTCGATGAATTTGGTCAATCCGCTAATGCGTACATATTGTCATTAGTGTTAATCAGTTCAAGTCACTTTGAACACGTCGGGACAGGAAAATTTTACCGGTCGAAAATTTCACTAACGACGTCGAAGGTCATTAGTGCTAATTAGTTCAAGCATTCACTTTGAACACGTCAAGACAGGAAAGTTTTTCCAGACTGGCGACAATATTATAACCTAAATATAATTATATGCATTCACCGCTGCAAAGATAGAGAAATTCACAGTTCAATAGGCCTCGTGAAAAATTTACAGTTCAAAAATTTCACTAACGACGACGGGGAATAAATACCCGACTGGATCGGCCGCAGCTCAGGCGAATCGGTATACTACTCGACAACCAACGATGATGGTGCACACATCAGGCGCAGCAAGTTAATACCGCGATCACTACCCCCTCAGGATACGGAATTTGAAAATGAATAGTAAATCAAAATAGATCATCGAAAATCTTATTATTCGCCCAACCTTCCCTCTCTCTCTCTCTCTCTCTCTCTCTCTCTCTGCAGCAGCATTCATAGAATCAAGCCTGATTCGGTTGAGTTATGTTAGGGGAAAAAAAAAAGAAAAAAAAATGTAAGTTTTTGGTCCAGCGATCTAGAGATGATCTGATCTATAGATGGTTGGGAGATGATCTGATCTACAGATGGTTGGGATAGGTTAGGTGAGAAAAAAAAAATCCAAGTTTTTGGTCCAGTGGTCCAGGGATGCTGTGATCTGCAGATCAGATCTTGGGATGCTGTGAGTCAGAACTCTTTTATCTTATCTACTAAGAATGCATACCTGCGATTCTCTAGTTCTCAAATCGATTTTAAACTTTGGCAGTTGTGTTTGTACGAGTATTGTGACCCGGTGAATTCGAAAAATCCACTGTTCATACTCGAAAATCTACTGAAAAAAAAATCATTTTTAGATATACAAAAACGTATGCCCAAGATTCTCGTCTTTGAAAATCAAAATCGAACTTTGGTAAGTGTGTATTCGGGTGTAGATTCACCCGCTGAATTCAAGAAACGTCTATTCGATGGTCAAAATTATGCTTGGAAAAAAGTTATTTTTCTCCGTACGGAAAGTGCATAGGTGCGATTCTCTAGTTCCGGAATCGATATTGATCTTTGACAGTCGTGTTTTTCGGTGTATTTTGACGCGCTGAATTCGAAAAACGTTTGGATTATACTAAAAAATCTACTGAAAAAAAAATCATTTTTTGCTACACAAAAACGTATGCCCGATATTCTCGTCTTTTAGAATCGATATCGAACTTTGGTAAATGTGTTCTCCGGTGTATTTTGACCCGCTGAATTCGGAAAAAGTACATTTGATACTCAAACCTATGCTTGCAAAGAAGTTATTTTTCTCCGTACAAAAAATGCATACCTGCGTTTCTCTAGTTCCAGAATCGATATTGAACTTTGACAGTCGTGTTTTTCGGTGTATTTTGACGCGCTGAATTCGAAAAATGTTCGGATTATACTCGAAAATCCATTAAAAAAAAATCATTTTTTGGTATACAAAAACGTATGCCCAAGATTCTCGTCTTTAAAGAAGATATTGAACTTTGGTAGAGAAGTTTTCCGGTGTATTTTGACCCGCCGAATTCGAAAAAAGTACATTCAATAGCCAAAATCATGCTTGGAAAAAAGTTATTTCTCTCCGTACGAAAAATGCATACCGGAGATTCTTCAGTTCCAGAATCGATATGGGCAAATCCACGTGAAGTGGTAACACTTTTTGACATCGACATTTTTAATTTTTTTTAAACTTTACACACGTGTTCTTCATCGTCCGTAGAAGAGAGTCCCCAAACCATTCTGCCCTAGGATCAATATTTTAGAAATGATGCGCAATTGAAATTTTGAAATTATGCCGAAAATCGTCGCGCGCGCTCCTCTTGAATGTCTCATAACTTTTGATCCGCTGGACGGAAATAGGTATGTTATGTATCGATTTGGAAGGTATTGAACTAATCTAACAGTTCGTGAATGTCATTTTATTTTTCCAAAAAATGTCAAATTTTCCACTCGAAAATAAATTTGGAATACTGTTTTCATTACCAGCCCCACAAATCACCGAGCTGAAAAAAATTATGGTGTATTCCTGGCCCTATTGTCTACTTGCACACCAATTTTAAAGGTGGAGATTAATGGACATCGAAACGAAAAAATTATTCCGTCAACAACGCTACGCCGCGCAGTGTCATTCTCCCAGATTTCTGAGGTGTCGAAACCCATATTCAATAGGAACGCGAGAATTGCAATCGGGATAGTAGGATTATGGTGACAAGTGATGCAAAATATAAAATTCAACGATCTCAAGATTATTTGCGCTAAAATAATCAATTATTATTCATATCACTAGCCTTTCTCATTGCGATACAATTTTTTCGTTTCGATGCTCATGAATCTCCACCTTCAAAATTGGTGTGCAATTAGACAATGGGGCCAGGAATACACCATAATTTTTCCAGCTCGGTGATTTGTGGGGCTGGTAATGAAAACAGTATTCCAAATTGATTTTCAAGTGGAAAATTTGACATTTTTTGGAAAAATAAAATGTCATTTACGAACTGTTAGATTAGTTCAATACCTTCCAAATGGATACATAACATACCTATTTCTGTCCAGCGGATCAAAAGTTATGAGACATTCAAGAGGAGCGCGCGCGACGATTTTCGGCATAATTTCAAAATTTCAATTGCGCATCATTTCTAAAATCTTGATCCTAGGGCAGAATGGTTTGGGGACTCTCTTCTATGGACGATGAAGAACACGTGTGTAAAGTTTAAAAAAAATTGAAAATGTCGATGTCAAAAAGTGTTACCACTTCACGTGGGTTTGCCCATATTGAACTTTAACAGTCGTATTTTTCAGTGTATTTTGACCCGCTGAATTCGGAAAAAGTACATTCGATAGTCAACACTACGATTGGAAAAAAGTTATTGTTCTCCGTACGAAAAATGCATACCGGAGATTCTTCAGTTCCAGAATCGATGTTGAACTTCAACGGTCGTGTTTTTCGGTGTATTTCGACTCACTGAATTCGAAAAATGTTTGGATTATACTCAAAAATCTACTGGAAAAAAATCATTGTCTGCTATTCAAAAACGTATGCCCGAGATTCTCGTCTTTTAAAATCGATATCAAACTTTGGTAGATGTGTTTTCCAGTATATTTTGACCCGCTGAATTCGGAAAAAGTACATTCGATACTCAAAACTACGCTTGGAAAAAAGATTTTTTCTCCGTCCGAAAAATGCATACCGTAGATTCTCTAGTTCCAGAATCGATATTGAACTTTGGCAGTTGTGTTTCTCGGCGTATTTCCCACCGCTGAATTCAAAAAACGTACACTCGATACTCATAACTATGCTTGGAAAAAAGTTATTTTTTTCCGTACGAAGAATGCATACCTGCGATTCTCTAGTTCTGAAATCGACTTGAAACTTTGGCAGTTGTGTTTGTGGGAGTATTGTGACCCGCTGAATTCAAAAAATCCACTGTTCATGACCAGAAATCCACTGAAAAAAAATGATCTTTTGTTATACCAAATTGTATGCCCGAGATTCTTGTCTTTTAGAATCGATATCGAACTTAGGTAGATGTGTTCTTCGGTGTATTTTGACCCGCTGAATTCGGAAACAGTACATTCGATACTCAAAACTATGCTTGGAAAAAAGTTATTTTTCTTCGTACGAAGAATGCATACCTCGGATTCTCTAGTTCCAGAATCGAAATTGAACTTTGACAGTCGTGTTGTTCGGTGTATTTTGACACGCTGAATTCGAAAAATGTTCGGATTATACTCAAAAATCTATTAAAAAAAAATCATTTTCTGGTATACAAAAACGTATGCCCAAGATTCTCGTCTTTAAAAAAGATATTGAACTCTGGTAGAGAAGTTTCCCGGTGTATTTTGACCCGCCGAATTCGAAAAAAGTACATTCGATAGCCAAAATCATGCCTGGAAAATAGTATATTTCGATACGAGAGGCCAAACGGGCGTTTTGCGCACTGCAAGTGTGAAGACGGAACCGAGCCGAAGGCGAGTGCGCAAGGAGCCCGTCTGGCGTCGAGTATCGAATACTATTTTTCTTTACGAATGTAATGCAAAATCTGAGTTATTTTGATGTTACGTGTATTCAGCCAACGATTAATGGATGACTCGACCTCACTAAACTCGGTGTTGACGTAGTAACCGTTTGCGACGCTAGATGGCACTGGTAGTAAAATCAGTGTGTAAAGTATTTTGCGCACCGGTGAAAGAATTTTGCATACCGTTGAAGGCACTTTGCCCACCGGTGAAAGTATTTTGCGCATCGCCTTTGCACACGGTGCGACAATCAGCCATTTTGCATGTTTGTAAATGGTGGGCAAACGAAGATTTTGCATGCATGAGTGAAGAAAAAGTTATTTCTCTCCGTACGAAAAATGCATAAAGGAGATTCTTCTGTTCCAGAATCGATATTGAACTTCAACAGTCGTGTTTTTCGGTGTATTTTGACGCGCTGAATTCGAAAAATGTTTGGATTGTACTCAAAAATCTACTGAAAAAAAAGCTGGTTGAAATTTGGATCGATCCTGGATCGAAATTTTTTGTCTTTCTAGATTTTTTTTTTTTTTATCGTTGAACATCATCACGAGAATCGCAGGGTACGTTGTTACGAAGATATAACCTCGATAATCAATTCAGAGAAAAAATGTTAGCTTTCGAAAAAAATCCGGGTGACACTCTTATGGGTGCGCCAGCGACGCGACTCGCCCAGGCCTTTGAGTCGGGTAATAGAACATGTGGGAATTCGCACAGGATCTAGAATTAGGTAAAGGAACTTGTGATAAAAATCGCAAGTGATATCCACCGTGCGGAAGCTACTCCAGGGCTGAAAACCACCCCTAAGCGGACAGAAAAAATTCCAGCGACACTACTATGGGTTTGCCAGTGACGCCACTTGCACAGAATTCTCAACTGGGTATAAGAACTTGTGAAAAAAGTCACGAGCGAGATCCACCGTGCGGAAGCCGCTTCAAGTCTGAAAACCACCCCTTAGCGGTAGGAAAAAATCCTAGTGGCGCTTCCATAAGAACTCCAGCGACGCCACTCGCACAGGATCTAGAATTCAGTATAGAAACTTGCAGAGAAAATCGCGGGTGAGCTGTACCGTGCGGAAGCCACCCCCTCAACTGAAAACTATTCTTCAACGGTGCAAAAAAAAAAAAATCTAGCTGAGTTTTCATGGTTTGTTCAGCGCGCGACTTGCACAGGATTTCGAATTAAGTGTCGGAATTCGCGGGAATGATGGAGGGTGAGATCCATCATACGGAAGCTACTCCAATGCTGAAAACTACCCCTAAGCGGACAGAAAAAATTCCATCGACACTTCTATGGGTTTGCCAGTGACGCCACTTGCACAGAATTCGGAACTGGGTATAAGAACTTGTGAAAAAAGTCACGAGCGAGATCCACCGTACGGAAGCCGCCCAAGGTCTGAAAACCACCCCTCACCAGTGGAAAAAAATCCTAGTGGCGCTTCCATAGGAACTCCAATGACGCCACTCGCACAGGATCTAGAATTAGGTGTAGAAACTTGTAGGGAAAATCGCGGGTGAGATGCACCGTGCGGAAGCCGACCCCTCAACTGAAAACTATTTCTCAACGGTACAAAAAAAAACCTAGCTGAATTTTCATGGTTTGTTCAGCGCGGGACTTGCACAGGATTTCGAATTGAGTGTAGGAATTCGCGGGAATCGAGGGCGAGATCCACCTCGCGAAAGCTACCCGAGGGCTAAAAACCACCCCTAAGTGGACGGAAAAAGTTCCAGTGGCACTTCTATGGATTTGCCAATGACGCCACTTGCACAGGATTCTGAACTAGGTATAAAAACTTAGGGAAGAAGTCACGAACGAGATCCACCTTGAGGAAGACGCTTCAGGTCTGAATACCACCTCTCAGCGGTAGGCAAACATTCTACTAGCGCTTTTATAGGTATGCCTGCAGTTTTTAGAGTATTATGGGCTATTGGTCGCTCTTATGACACAATTGAAATGGACTCGATATTCAGAGAAAGAACAGAGCTTGAAGCTGGGATCAAAAAAAAATCAAATCAAATCATCAGTCTAATTTTCAATTTTGTTTGAGATTATCATTTTCTCCTCTGACAATTTTCTTCACAGTTACTTATGCAGATGATCCATGATTTTTCCTAGATTTTTATATCAACGCTCAAATCTAGATATTTCATTTGCTATTGCTCCGGAACGTGTTTTGGACGATCAAACATCTACGGCACTATAGCAATCTTGGAGTGAAATTTCAGGCACCTTCTATGCTTAATACGGTTTCAATAGAGTCTCGAGTTGAAGCTATTGCGGAATTTCATGGTAATTCTTTACGGTTTTTGGTTCTTCGGTTCCTCTGCCTACAGACAGGGACCAGGCACACACATAGGCAGGCATACACACGCACGCGTACTTTCCGAACACTATTATTAGCGAAATAGAAAAGGCCATATTAGAGATGGCAACATTATAAGTTAGTTAAGCTTATTTTAAATAGTGATTCGTGAAAAGCCACAATAAATTAAGTGTAAAAAAAGCTTCTGCAAGAGCCGCTATGTCCACCCCTGACCAGCCAACGGCTGTCTCTCCGACATAGGTATATGTCTATATATTTCTTTTGTTTCGTTCTGAAATGACTTGCATTCAAATTCCTATGTTAGTGCAGTCAAATAACTCAGAATGAACGGCTAGGTTCGAGAAAATTCGGAACAGCAAAACCGCTTAAAGGATGATGTAATACATCATTCTGAGACCTCATCTACAAAATCTGGCTATTTTGAGCGTTTATGAGGGGTAAAAATAAACAAAAACCGTAATAGATCGTGATCAATCAGTACACGGCTACAAGTTTCATCGCGCGGTTCAAATACCGTGATTGTCATCGAAAATCTGGGAACACGATTTCGTAGAGCATGAAATTCTGGATGAAAACCCACTCAAACGACTCTCTCTGTCTTCTATAGATGATGCGTTAGAGGCGCCCAAAATCGAGGGTTGCATTTCCGAGGTTGAACGGACACGGCGAACGTTGATTACTTTCTTTAAAAATTCATAAAAATTACGAAAAGGAGTTAAATTAACAAAATTAGGCGTGGTTCTGGTTCGGAATTGAATACTCTACAATCTCAGGTATATGAATACTTTTTTTGTTCTTGACAAATTTTTATAACTTTTTATTCATTTTCATCTTTTCAATTTTATAGGACTGTTTCTCCGGAGAAAAGTATGAGGAATAGTATAGAAGGAAAACAAATGTTGTATAGCCCTTGTAGGTTCTCGGAAACATAAATTTTAATATTTAAAATTGTTAGAAAATCTTCTCAAGAACCATTAAGACATATTTATATGCCTGAAATTGTGGAGTATTCAATTCTGAACCAGAATCACGCCTTATTTTTATAATTTGACTCATTTTTCTATTTTTTAGGAATTTTTAAAGGAAGTAGTGAACGTTCGCCGTGTCGGTTCAAACTCGGAATTGCGACCCTCGATTTTGAGCGCTTCCAACGCCTCATGTATAGAAGATAGGGAGGGTCGTTCGCGAGATTTTTTGTTCAGAATTTCATGCTCTAAAAAACTGTGTTTCTAAATTTTCGATGATAATCACGGTTTTCGAACCGCACGCTGAAACTTGTAGCCGTGTACTGATTTTTCGTGATTTGTTGCGGTCACTAATTATTTTCACCCCTCATAAACAATTAAAATAGTCTAATTTTCTAGGAGAGGTCTAAGAATGACTTAATGCATCATCCCTCAAGTGGTTTTGGTGTTCCGAATTTTTGCAAACTTCACCCTTCTTTTAGAGTTATTTGACTGGACTATTTCGACTGGTCCGTTACAATTGCCTGTCTTCGTCAGTAAGTTAGAGAGAGGGAGTAGTTGTCGAACGCGTAAATACTCAGACTCCTTTGATCAGTTCACTGTCATAATTGCACTCAAACGCTCTAAGTAACAACCCCTGTTTCGAAAAATACATCATGCTCACATGCATCCACAGTATTGAGTATTGACATATAGTCACAGGCATATAGTTTCGGTTTGTGCAGTACATTGAAATATTTATCAGATTCATGGCTTTCACACTCAATTTTGCACGTCTTGCAGAGACAATATGCAAATTTGTTGAGAATATCGAAGATGTGGATTTCCAGTCATCTGCAGCAGGTTCGTTGTTCCAGAAAGTACGTATAACAATGTATAAGTCATTTACGTTTATAGTTTCTACACCAAACATATCCTAAGAAATTTTGTTCGGATGTTGAAGGATAAATTACTGTTCAAATCGATTGATTTCGGCACAGCTTTTGAAGAAAAAAGCTTTGTCTTCGGAATGATCGGTGTTGAAACTAAACAATTTACACTGTGTTTGTATGCGAATCCCTTCCACTTAGGAAGCTGCTGATGCTGATTGCATCGTGATCTATCGAGGTAAGCTTAACAATGACGGAATAGATTATCAAATTCAGATTTCAATAAATAAATTATCACTTTTGTAGGAATAATTTGGCAGTTTATAAATCAAAGATTTTTTCGTTCATGCATATTTATACAACATTTTTCTCAAAACCAATGTTGCATCGGACTTTCAGCAATAAATCATTACTGTTTTTCTCTATAATTGTTTGCTTCTTCGTATAAATTGAATAAGCAAGTTGAAATTATAGCCGTCTACGTCTAGTGGTTTTTGAGGTGTGAATTACTACTGCGAAAGTGATTTCGGGATTCCGCGGCAATTGGATGACGTGTGAGTTTCCTACTTGTAAACAATGCGAAATAAAATGAAGAGTTGATTGCTGCCTTGTCTCAAACTTCACTGACTTTACTTCACAGATTTAATCAACTATGTTATGTCGTCATATCTCAATCCAGTCTTCACTGTTACAAAGTAACTAATGAATATTGTCTGATTTCCCATTTAAGACGCTACAAAATAAGTTTCTGTAATGTAATGAATGTATTCGAAAACACTGCTAATTGTTCAATTGTGGGCTATAGGCAATTTCGCATCAAATCGGCCAAGAATTGATGTCGTATTTTTTAAATCGTATGAAATTTTTTTTGTGTTTCAAAAATGCAACAAAGTCGACACTTTTTGTGGCGTTCGGCCGAAATATTTTTCTTTACGAAAGTCATCAGAATGCCTGGTTTCAGGAATATTGCAAATTGTAAACGTTATAAGCAATTGAAATGTTTATAGATATTCCCTGAAAAAATGGCCTTTTTTTTTTTTTTTTAATTTTAGAAAAAAAAAATTTTTTTTTAATTTGACCATATTACTCATTGAATTGTATAAAGTGTACAATTTTTGTACGATGTCATTATTTCTTGTTGTTTTTTTTATGAAATTTTTTATAAGAAAATTTTTTAATTTTGCATTTTTCACACATATAAAAAATTTCATACGATTTCAAAAATACGACGTCATAATTTATAACATAAAACACACAAATCCGGCTAATTTGAGGTGGGATTGCCCCTATACGCTCTTCTCGACGTTCATATGTCCGAGGTTGTATCCACGTCACAGAAGTCCAAGGAGGGTCATTACTGGCCCCAGGCTTATCTTGCGTAATTGAAAACCAATTAATAGCAAATTAGGCCTGTATGGGTTTTCACAGTCATAGAATCTTAATGTGAGGTCAAAATACTAGAAAAACGAAGCAGCGGCTCCATCATGGTCGAGGATCCTAAACTTCGAAAAATCATACAATTAAAAAAATGTCGATTTTTTTCTTGAATTTCGACCATACATTCGGAATCTGTGAAATTTAGGTTTGATATATCCGATATTCATGAGTCCATATCAAATGTTCACGTATCGAGCACAAAATGTGAGGAAATTATTCACGAAGGAAAACCAATTTTTTGCTCTTTGAAGGGTGAAGAGCGAGTAAAAGTGAAGCAAGAATTAATGAATACATCCCCTAGAATGTACCAATTGGCGACCTTGAAGAATGTATGTACAGAAACTGCCGCAAATGGACACTTTCAAAATTATAGAAAATTAGAAACTTTTCAGAAAGCAAGGTCGGAAGAACTTTGCAAAGATGATTTACATCTTCGTTCGAATGATTTGTCGGACTTATTTCAAAAACATCTTATGGATCAAGAATCCGCTGAGCCGTACATACAAGTTACAGGTCTTCCATTGCATGCTTATTTATATTCTGAAGAGCCGACTCGTATCATGGAGAAGAATGACATCGTAGTTCATTTCGATGCAACTGGATCTGTTGTTCGAAAACCAAAGGATATCAAGTGCAAAAGAATAATGTATTATGCATTAGTGATGAATAAAAATAATGCGATAATTCCTATAGCGGAAATGATCAGTTGCAAGCATGATATAGCTTCTATAAGTAGTTTTCTGAACAAATTTCGTCACTTTTTGCAAGTGAAACGCGCACCTTGGCCCTCATTCAGAATAGTAGTCGTTGATTGGAGCTGGGCATTAATCAATTCGGTATTGAAAGAATGGAACAAGATGTCCGCCCTAAAGTATTTAGAAGAAGTGCACTTGTGTTTAATCAACGAGACCGAACTACCATTTGGTTTAATCGTTGTTCACAGTTGTTGTGCCCATTTTCAAAAGAGGGTTTCCACAAATATTCACAGAAAATTCCACAAATATTTAAAACTGAAGAACTTTATTCTAGAATGTATGGGAACCATGATACATTGCAATACAATATCCATGTTGGATGATGTTTATGAACAATTTGTTACTGCATTATCATCTCCGAATCACGAAGAAGCACATCGCAGTATCATGAGATTAGATCAACTACATCGTACAGAATACAATTAAGTAGATGATGTAAAAGTACAATCGCCCGAAGACATTACTCATGAAGCACTTCTGGATTTTGTTGACAAGGATGAAGGAAAAGTTTTCACAGATTCTCCGTTTTTTAGTAGATACTATGGTATATTAGTCAAAGTCCGAGATCGTGTATCTACGACTACAAGAGGGACGAATGAATTTTATGCACCTGAAATTGCAGACTATATAACCAACAGATACATGCCTTTCGCGCCGAAGTGGAGTGCGTTGTTATTAAAAATCGTGGATCCCACTATACTGAGGCTCAGCAATGCAAACGCTGAATGCTTTTTTAAAAACGTCAAAGAGATTGTTTTAAAATCTGAAGTAAACTTGAAGATAGGTCGGTTTATTACAAAATTAAAAGAATACAAAAGTCAACTCTGTGCAGAAGTTACTTTCAAAGATGCTTTAAAAGGACGGCGTCAGCGTCGTTATATTGAACGACGATTTCCACAAAGCCCGAATAATCCGTTAGTAAAGGATATGTGGAAACGCAAAAGGAAAGCTGAATTCAGCCACTTTGAAGGTCGTGCGTTAGGCCATATAACCAAAAAAATCAAATTACGTGCAAGTACCCCAAAATCTTGCTCACAATCGGAGAAAAGTCCAGCCAAACTAAATGACAATGTGATGAATTTATCAACCTTGAATTACAGTGAATGTTCTGATCATGAAAATGCGTTAGAAAATGGATTATTCGACGACGTCGAATATTACATGCGATGTGATCATGCTTACTATACAAATGGTAGATTCAATGTACACATTGTGATCCTATTCTAGGGTTTGATAATGTTGACTTGATCTCAGAAGAATTTAAAACACTGGGGGATAAACGATGGATTGCAGGGAATGTTATCGATAGTTTTGCTGTTGCTAATCTAAATGGCTTGTGGAGAAATACTGCATTCGTGCCTACAAAATACACATCTTATATGATTGGTGATTACTGTCGTAATGAAAAGTGTGAAACATGGAGGATGTACCAGATTTCTGACGTCACTGCTGATAAAATCTTTCTTCCATATGTGTATAACAGTCATTGGTGTCTCCTCATCTTGAATATACCAGAACGCACAATAACACATCTCGATCCTCAATGTCATGACAGTCCGGATAGAGACAGAGTGGTGAAGGAATTCAGGCAGTATATTAAGGCATGTTCCGCAATAAAGATGAATAATTTGTGTGAAATAGAATGGCGTGAAAACAGATGTCACTTGAAACGGCCGCTGCAAACCGATTCTTACAATTGTGGGGTGTATGTAATGTATTACATGGAACGCATAGGACTCGCTAAGCCGTTCGAAGCAAAGTTTAATCCATCTGATTACAGATTATATATTGCCAAAACATTGCTCACCTTGTCGAGATCCATGAAGGACAAATGCCAATATTGTTTCAGCTCGGTAGATAGATTACTTGTCATGTGCAACACGTGCAGACGGTGGGTGCATCAAGTATGTTTGTCAAGAAATTTTGGTGACAAAACTGATTATACAAAGTCAACCGCTAAATACCGGTGTAATTTATGTAAGGCTGGGTATAGAGACTGGATGAAGTATACAAGAAAGTAATAATAAATTAACACTCATTATATTTTTAGTCATTCACAATGAATACATGACCAATAATGATTATGAACTCAACCGATATTATTACTCGTAACAAATTTCTGTGGTGTCCATTGTTGAGACTTTTCTGTATTTAAACACAATATGTTAAAATAATTTTTCTTTATTACAGTGACAGATTTTGGAATGATGAATAATTATAATATATATGTTATTATGAACCCATAAACCAAGTTCATCTCGTTGTTACATGACAAAGATATATATAAAGGTTTAATTATAAGTAGAATTATCAATAGAAGTTACAATAATGTTTCAAATGTATATCAATTAAATAATAAAATGGTGGGACTGTATAATTCGTAATTAAAACAGATCTCAGAATTTTTTGGTAAAAATTAAGAATACCGACTTATCTTGAATGTCAAATTTATACTCTTGTTCGTTTTTTTCTTGACCAGGTAAATAACTCAATCTGGACCGGTTGGATCAGTAAAAATATCATACCGGTGCTAGAACAATATGGCAAGCAGGATCCGTACGGCAGCTTGGAATCCAAATGTATAACATTAAAAGTTCTCTAAGCATAGATAATGGTCATATTCTATTTAATATTCACCGAGAACTGGCATTTTCACTTTACTTCAAACATTCACGGGACCTTCTATTCTTGACCTGACTAAATTCATAGCTTTTTCTGATGATAATGATGAGGTAATAAGTCGAGGAAAGTGAAGAAAGTTGACTTTCGCCCCCACATTTTTCTGATGGAACTCATTTCTGTAGATTTGTTCCGAAATTCATTTTATAGGATTGCTCAAAACAGGACTGCCGTGTGTGAGCGAATTCTTCTCTACACGGAGAAAAGATTATGGTGAAATTTCCTACGGTACCTACAGAAATTTCCATTTTTCTATGGGAAAGTCGATTTTTCTATCAATAGTGAATTTTCCAAAATAGTAAGGTAATTTTTTGCAGGTACCAAAGGAATTTTCTCCATGTACCATCGGAATCTTTACAGTGCACATCGGTAAAATATCCCAATCAGCAATGTTATTTTCACAAAGTAAACATAGCAAAAATTACCATGTTGGCTGCATGGTAACTGTACCTATGCCTACTTTGTGAATATAGCATTGCTAATTGATATATTTAATACCATTGAACACAGTAACAATTCCTGTAGTACATGCAGAAAATTTCTATAGTACACTCGGAGAACTTACCTTCATATCTTGCGAAATTCACTATATGGATAAAAAATCAAATTTCCCTATGTAGCCACAGGAAATTTCAGTATAATCTTTTTTCCGTGTAGTAACGCCTCTGTGGGATATTTTCTTTCAGATTTTAATTGTATAGGGTTTATTCCTGTTGGGTCATATCTTTTCTAATATGAGGTAACGGAAATTGCTGAAAATGAAATGAAACATTCTTGACCAAGGTGTTGATAAATTGATGTCGATCCTATAGTTTCTGCGCTGAAAGCTGGTGATCAGCGAAAATTTGTTTCTACCTCTATAGAGTGGTTTCCAGCCCTAGGGTGACTTCCACAAGGTCGATGTCGCTCGCGTTTTTTACTACACCTTCCTACACCACGTTCAAGATCCTTTGCGAGTGGCGTCGCTGGAGTACCTATGGAAGCGCCACTAGGATTTTTTCCCACCGCTAAGGGGTGGTTTTCAGACCTTCGGCGGCTTCCGCACGGTGGATCTCGCTCGTGACTTTTTTCACAAGTTCTTATACCCAGTTCCGAATTCTATGCAAGTGGCGTCACTGGCGAACCCATAGAAGTGTCGATGGAATTTTTTCCGTCCGCTTAGGGGTGGTTTTCAGCATTGGAGTAGCTTTCGCATGATGGATCTCACCCTCCATCATTCTCGCAAATTCCGACACTCAATTCGAAATCCTATGCTAGTCGCGCACTGAAAAAACCATAGAAGTTCAGCCAGGTTTTTTTTTTCACACCGTTGAGAAATAGTTTTTAATTGAGGGGGTGGCTTCCGCACGTTACATCTCGCCCGCGATTTTTCCTACAAGTTTCTACACCTAATTCTAGATCCTGTGCGAGTGGCGTCATTAGAGTTCCTATGGAAGCGCCACTAGGATTTTTTTCCACTGGTGAGGGGTGGTTTTCAGACCTTGGGCGGCTTCCGCACGGTGGATCTCGCTCGTGACTTTTTTCACAAGTTCTTATACCCAGTTGAGAATTCTGTGCAAGTGGCTTCACTGGCAAACCCATAGAAGTGTCGATGGAATTTTTTCTGTCCGCTTAGGGGTAGTTTTCAGCATTGGAGTAGCTTCCGTATGATGGATCTCACCCTCCATCATTCCCGCGAATTCCGACACTTAATTCGAAATCCTGTGCAAGTCGCGCGCTGAACAAACCATGAAAACTCAGCTAGATTTTTTTTTTTTTGCACCGTTGAAGAATACTTTTCAGTTGAGGGGGTGGCTTCCGCACGGTACAGCTCACCCGCAATTTTCTCTACAAGTTTCTATACCGAATTCTAGATCCTGTGCGAGTGGCGTCGCTGGAGTTCTTATGGAAGCGCCACTAGGATTTTTTCCTACCGCTAAGGGGTGGTTTTCAGACTTGAAGCGGCTTCCGCACGGTGGATCTCGCTCGTGACTTTTTTCACAAGTTCTTATACCCAGTTGAGAATTCTGTGCAAGTGGCTTCACTGGCAAACCCATAGAAGTGTCGCTGGATTTTTTTCCGTCCGCTTAGGGGTGGTTTTCAGCCCTGGAGTAGCTTTCGCATGATGGATCTCACCCTCCATCATTCCCGCAAATTCCGACACTCAATTCGAAATCCTATGCTAGTCGCGCACTGAAAAAACCATGGAAGTTCAGCCAGGTTTTTTTTTTTACACCATTGAGAAATAGTTTTTAATTGAGGGGGTGGCTTCCGCACGTTACATCTCGCCCGCGATTTTTCCTACAAGTTTCTACACCTAATTCTAGATCCTGTGCGAGTGGCGTCATTAGAGTTCCTATGGAAGCGCCACTAGGATTTTTTTCCACTGGTGAGGGGTGGTTTTCAGACCTTGGGCGGCTTCCGCACGGTGGATCTCGCTCGTGACTTTTTTCACAAGTTCTTATACCCAGTTGAGAATTCTGTGCAAGTGGCTTCACTGGCAAACCCATAGAAGTGTCGATGGAATTTTTTCTGTCCGCTTAGGGGTAGTTTTCAGCATTGGAGTAGCTTCCGTATGATGGATCTCACCCTCCATCATTCCCGCGAATTCCGACACTTAATTCGAAATCCTGTGCAAGTCGCGCGCTGAACAAACCATGAAAACTCAGCTAGATTTTTTTTTTTTTGCACCGTTGAAGAATACTTTTCAGTTGAGGGGGTGGCTTCCGCACGGTACAGCTCACCCGCAATTTTCTCTACAAGTTTCTATACCGAATTCTAGATCCTGTGCGAGTGGCGTCGCTGGAGTTCTTATGGAAGCGCCACTAGGATTTTTTCCTACCGCTAAGGGGTGGTTTTCAGACTTGAAGCGGCTTCCGCACGGTGGATCTCGCTCGTGACTTTTTTCACAAGTTCTTATACCTAGTTGAGAATTCTGTGCAAGTGGCGTCACTGGCAAACCCATAGTAGTGTCGCTGGAATTTTTTCCGTCCGCTTAGGGGTGGTTTTCAGCCCTGGAGTAGCTTCCGCACGGTGGATATCACTTGCGATTTTTATCACAAGTTCCTTTACCTAATTCTAGATCCTGTGCGAATTCCCACATGTTCTATTACCCGACTCAAAGGCCTGGGCGAGTCGCGTCGCTGGCGCACCCATAAGAGTGTCACCCGGATTTTTTTCGAAAGCTAACATTTTTTCTCTGAATTGATTATCGAGGTTATATCTTCGTAACAACTTACCCTGCGATTCTCGTGATGATGTTCAACAATAAAAAAAAAATTCAAAAAGACAAAAAAGGAATATACTAAATAATTAGAGATTACGGCGGAAATTGCGAGTTAGCTCAGACTATACTCGACTAAAAATGGTAGAGTGGCTGGATTCACCAAATAATTAGCAACAAATAATATTTAACAACGGTAACACCAATTTATTAATATTTTTCGGGATAAGCATCGAATCAGAAGTAACAATGCGGGAATGGTTTCAATTAACAAAGCATATATCAGAAAAGAAGCTATACAGTACAAAATATAAGTCAAACATATTCAGATAAATTTCGGGAGAGAAATAAATCGTTTACGAAAAATCAGATTCATGAAAAATACAATCAAATACGACATAGAATTTATAGCTGTTAGGCTTGATATAATATTAAAGTGAATTTACGGGATATAGACTATTTAAAGTCTAGGAAATTAATTCCTCGCAAGAAAAATACAGAAAAATATATCAAAAATGGAATCTTAACTAAATAAATTACAAACTAAATAACAAAGGCTTGCTTCTACGCTCGCTAGCTCCGGGAGTTACGTTCGACAGATCAATCGATACCAAAAATGATAGAACTTAACTAAAGATTACTGAATCACATGCTCAAATTAGAGAAATTTACGCAGTTTACTACAAAGAAAAATAAGAAAAAGAAAATATTCTAGAAGAATTTATACCATAATCAAGCAAGAAAAACCCACAAAGAATTCGCTAACCGTGAGTCAATCCAGAATTTCCGTTTTTAATCAGACTAAAAAAATACTATACAACAATACCGGGACGAAGTCTAAGGACTTAACGTTCCATAATCGTGACCTACGTCACACCAAATATTAACTAGAATAAACTAAACGGGATTCGGGATCGACTCGTGGTCGTACAAGAAAAAGGTCTTACCTTAAAGATGAAAAATACGCTGAATCTCACAAAAGTTTCACAATTAAATGTTCGAAACTGACTCGATACAAAACTAATAACAATAATCAAAATAACAAAACACAATAATCTCTCTCGGGAACTTTCGGGACGATGATTTCGTTCGGGATTCTCGTGAACTTTCGGGAACACAATTGCGGCTTGTTGTCGTGTAGACTGACGAGCGTAGAAGTAGGTCGAGCCGAGCGTCGTCCTCGCTTTTATAGGTTCGCTAATCCTTTGGTTTTTGAATTTGGTTGAGGCCTCGTTCGGTGGTCAGAAGTTCCAATTTTGGTTGGCGGATGGCAGAGCGTGTCAGCTTGATATTACTTGGCGCTCGGGATTTTGCGGGAGGATTCGAACGCTGTTGGCTCGACTTATTCGACGTATTTCTCGGTTTCTCGTAACTCCTGGTTCTCGTCGGAGGACTCCTCGGGAACATCATCTGACGAAGTGCACCCTGGCTGCGTTTTAACGGGAAAAACGGACCATTCAGAGGATCTGGCGAAATCTTGATGCTCCAGGTACCGGATCTGCATCCAAAGATTCCCCATTTACGGTGTGGAAAGCTTACAGGCAGGCTTGCATCACACGACTGCAGTTCTACTATCGGGACTTTTCGAGAGTAACACCGATAGCGGGACGATGCCGGAAAAGCCGATGGTGTAGTCTGGCTCGACACCAGGTCGCTAAGTCATCGGCGATGGAAAGCATTTACGTGCTACTCAGTTTACACTGCTTTATTCATCCATCGCCGAGACGTCCAGAAGTTAATGACGGGAGTGGTCCAGCACCAGGCTGGTGAGTCTTCGGGAACGGGAGGATTGTCTTCGGGAGATGTCCTTATTCCACCGCTCCGGTAACATCCACAACCGGAAGTACAGAAAAGCCATACCCAGAAAATAATGAATAACGGGATGATCTGTCATACAGCTTGGTTCTTCGGGAAGAATTTCTTCCCCAGACGTCGAAGTCCCTCGACGTCCCGGCGTTGTCTTCTTCCCAAGTTCCGAGATTTACAATTTTACATGAAAGAAACCTCGACACAGGAAAAATAATAATAAATATTCTACTAATTGAGCCTTAATTTTAACCTATGATCTGTCGCATACTCTCCGGAACTTCCGACTCCACGACTTTCAGCCGCGAATCATGTCCCTTGTGACGAGTTGCGAGAATGCAACGTCACAACCCTACCCTCCTACAGGAGGGGGAGTGGTAGACTCTCCTTCCCGAGGTTGGTTAAGACTTATTTCGTGACAGACCGTAGCGATCTATCTGTGGTTTTCGTTATTGTGCGTAACTTCAATAAGTTTGAGAACAGATTTTTATAGAATACATGACGGAGTAAACTCGAAAATAATAAGATTTCCTAGGAGCAGGTGAGGTAGGCGATAACTGAAAGGAAGCTGCTGAATTTAATGCTAGGGTTTTTATCTACGGAGTTGAGAATTAAGTTTGGCTTAGATTTTTCTAGCGTACGGGATATCGAAGGGTTTTGTCTTCGTATTAATTATTCTAATTTGGATTTGAAAAATCCTCTGACACCATTTCGCAAAAAATTAATTTGACAAAGTTACCTAAGTAACAAGGTGAAGATGACAATAAAATATAAATTAAACGAATGAGTTCTTCGATTTTCACACTGGTTCACGGGAGTTATGTCTTATAAATAGACGGTCGTGAACGATTGTTTCGATATAGTGAAAGATGTTCTGTTAACGGAGTGACTCTAAATTAAACGGAATTTTGAAATATTGGCCGAAATAAAATTTTGAATAACCAAACGCAGTAAATTTTCAACTTGTTGTTGACAGGAATAAAAGAAAATAATAGTAAATACGGAAATAATATGAAAAATACGCAAAATGTTCAGCTTAATTTCGGTAATAAGGCGATAACCTGAATAAAATTTCGAAGGTTAGTCCGAAAATGAATTTTAACTAAAACAAAAAGAAAAAAAAGAAAAATAAAGAAACGGGAATACAAAAGAAAATTGACTTAATGTCGCGACGACGGGAAGTGGAAGGCGTCGTCCGGAGGATCGTGTGGATCTCGTTGCCTAGCCTGCCGATATGCACGGTTTCGCGCGGTTGACGGGATAACCTGCTCGGGGTGGTAATCCGCCGAGCAGTTCGGACATTCACTCACTTTCACGCCCTTGTGGCCGCATCGCTTACACACTATCCGCGGCGGCAGCGGACAGTCGTGTCGTAGGTGGCCTAGTTGGTCGCAATTCCAACAAGGCTTCGAGAACGTAGTTGCGGGCGGTGCGTATGAGGTGGAGTCGGTGGTGTATCGCGAGGTGGTCGGACGTGGTTCTGCGGTGGTGGATGTCGCGGGAGCACGAATTGGCGAGGTACCCCGATTTGCTGGGTGTCGAGCCTCAGACCCATGTGGCCTGGCCGACGGAGGTGTCCGGCTCGTTGATGGTCGCGGACCGTACCCCCGTGACCTCGGTGGTGGAGACGAATCTCTCGCCTGTGGCGGTGGGGATGCAGGTCGAAAACTGAAATCCTCGACGTAGGGTGGGTTGGTTCGCGTCGACATTTCCACTTGATCCGGGTTGTCCAGCGGGACAACGGTGATGGTTTCCGAGAAACGCACCGTACGCCGGTTGACCTGGATCGCTTTGTTGGCGCGGTTGGTCACGCCGCCTGCCTGAGTGCTCCTTTCCCGTACTTCGGGGACGGGAGGTGGTGGGTCCGTTTGCGATGCTCTATCCCGGGATGCCGGGATTTCGCGGATGGTACCACGTTCTTCGGCTTCCCGCGCCCGTATTTCGCGAGCCTCATTAGCCGCGATGATTCCCGCTTGCACGTCGCGCTGGAGGTCTTGGTTCTGGTGCAGGAATCGGCGGATCGTCGATTCATGCCGCCAGATATACGGCCAAAAGGTCGCTAAGTCCTCCTCACAGGCGAAGAACATTGCGCCAATTTACGGGAATACGAGGAAGAAAAAAAAATAAAAGAAACGCCTATTCGGGAAAATTAAGCAGAGTCATGATAATATTTCAGATCTTTAACATGCGTGATCCCAACTACCTTTCTACTTTCCAATTCACCAAGTTCACAGACAACGGGAGATAATAGTCGAATGATCTGGAACGGCCCATGAAACTTTTTAGCCAGTTTCGTGGCAACATGTTGTGTCGCGGATGACATCGTATGTTGTCGTTTCAGGACGATATCACCCCGTGTGGAAATTGAGTTGGGGGCCTAAACTGACCCTGGCTAGATTTACGATTCTCAATGGGGGCGCTAATCTGGCGAACTGAGCGGGGCCCGCCTAGAAACGTCACGCTCGCCCGAATAGGGCCTGAATAGTTGAAATAATCTGGCCCTTATCTGGCAGCCCTTTGGAAAGCTAACCTTAAATTTAATTTTTTCAATTCTTTATTTTTAGGATTTTAATCATGAACAAAAATGTAATAAAAAATGATATCAAAGATATTTTAATTTATTTCAAAATGAAGATGTATTATAAATTATTATTTTATATTATTGCGATACATTAATACACTCATGCTTGCGACTAGGAATGCGGACTATATATAGTACTAACTGTTATGCTTATTAAATAAAGATATTGCGATACATTGTGAACGTGTCTTTTATCACAGCTCACTCGTTGCCACGGAGGTTCACTTATGAAAAGGAAATAAAAAGGTAAAAATTAAGAAAAAAAAAAAAAAAAAAAGCGATATGTACTGCGGTATGTACATATTACAGTTCAGGCGTACAAGTACTGCTACTGTCTAATGACACGTCATCAGGCTCCTCGCGTGCCCCTTTCGATTGCTTGGACCGCTTTTTACGGTGACCTTCCCAATCTTCAGAATTGGCCAGAGAGGTTCCCAAACTGTGGTAGAATGCATTCTCTGTGACTGGGTTCCCTTTATGGTCCACATGATTTGACATTATTATATCTGAAATATTATTACATCTCGTGTCCTAATGATGCTATTGCAGAATATTAATATTAATATGAGAGTTTCAATCTTAATATTAAAATGAGCCATAAACTTATGCTACGTAAGGGGAACTTATTGTTAGCATTTTTATTGTTACCTCTCATGCAGCAACAGAAAGTAGTTTCCTTGAAGACCAGTTCTTTTCCTACTTTTTTCACCGCAGTGTACTTTCTAGCGACTCTTCTAGCAAGGTACTTTTTGAGTATCGACGTAGTGCTTTTTCCGATATTATTATCTGAGTTCAGCAACAAACGAAGAGAAACTTTCTGAAATCAAATTCACTATGAAATTATGAGAAAAAAACCTATCCCAATTTTTTAACGTAATTCTCTTGTGAGCTACAAATTTATTTGACCGATCATGCAAATAATATAATGCAGCTGGGACTTGCTGAGCAGGTAGTAAAAAATATCGACTAATTTTTAAAGACATAAGCACTTGAGCAGCAGAGTCGAGAATTGAAAAGTGCGAAATTGTGATAACAGTGAGGAAATGCAGCCATCTATCGTATTACTCAAAACTGTGATTATCAAATAATTAATTCCATCTTGGACGTACGAAACTTTCACGAAAACCAGAATCGCCTTTTAATTTCGTATCGAAATCCTGGAACTCCTGTATATTTGATATCGGGATTTTGACCTTGTGCTTCTCCATAAAATCACACATGGCTCCAACTGTGGGGTTCAAATTTTTCAAACCCTGAATCGCAACGCAAAGTTTTTTAATCTGATCCCCATGCTGCTACCAAGATCCGTGATCGCTTTCAAAATTTTCACCGTTTCTGGAAAAATCTAATTAAACAGATTACATTACCAAGTCAAATAAAGCAGAATTTATAATGCAGGAGTACCAAAAAATCAATTTCAATTACCATCACTACATCTTTCCTGATTCTCTGAGGGAAAAGCTGATTTCAGGTCTTTGTGATGTGTCTCTATGAATCAGAATAAAAATTGTCAGTGCATAAGTTTCAAAGGGATTTCTAATGCCTAAGATATTTATTAAAGTATTGAGCACACTTGTGGAAGGTTGGTGAGATACAAGGGTATGCTAGAATACCATCATCATATCAGTCTCTTAAGTTATGAATTCAAAAGTTGTTTCACACCATATCCCACAGTTACCATAAAATCAATTATTCGACTAACTTGAATCGACAGCTGCTGTAATTTTACAGCTTTCGCTTCAATTTTGTTTTTAATAACAATACCAGGGCGTTTAATTACGTACTCATAAAAAACTGGTTTAGGAACAAAAGCTTGGTCAATCGAATTGGTTGTAAAATTAAATTTGTGTATAGTCTAGCATACTGGTTCAAGCGTGGTGAATGGTTTTAACTTCAGATTTACTGAAGTATGAAAAGCATCATGTATAGTTTTTGATTTTGATTCAAATGTACTTCTGAGAACCAACCGATGTTAACAATCGATTTACTAGTGTATCACCCAGTTTAATCGAGTACATATACATTAATATACACAGAACACAAGCCCGTGAGAACTCACTTTTTGTTCTTGGCGCAACATGCATTTGCATCCTTGAATGTGTATTTGGTAAAGAGCTATGGAAGTCATTGTCTACTCTCTCATGTGTGTCACGGTAGGCCATTTCTAAAAAAATTATGATAATAATTTTCATTCACATTTTAAATCGAAAGGATGAAACCATTCGCTCTGTAGAACATTATACAGGTTTTTCAATGATCAGATACGTACTTGGTGACTTGCCTCTAAGAATAGTCGAACTTCGGAGCTGGAATGTGCGTCCTCCTGGATGTACTCGTTAGGGAATGCTATATACACTCCTAACAAAAATTAGCGGGCCACCCAATTTTTGCTTCGAAAAATGTTCGATTTCAAAGTCTCGTAATTCGATAAAAAATTGACTTAGCGAATCGTTCGTAGAAGCATTTTAAAGCTTGAAGCTTCATCTTTCAGATGCTTACTTTTGATTGCATTTATGTTTTTTTTGTCTTGAGTTATGGTTCCTTGAACCATCTCGTGTCAAATTTGTGTATCGATGTTCCAACTTCAAAACAACGCACGGGGTCGAACAGGATCGGAATTTTAATTTCAAGATAGTCATTTTGAAGCTTGGAATGTCCACTTCAAAAGCCTCTTTTTGAACTTGGTCTACGATTTTTTTTCATGGTGTTATGCGGTGCTGAAGCAAAAATGGTCTTTCAATTTTTGATCGCATCCCCTGGGCGAACGAGTTCTCGTATCGAGGTTCCCAAACATGGCTTTTGAAGCTCAAATCTTCATCTTTCTGAAACCTCATTGCAATTTTTATTCGGTGACGTTTTTAAGCCATGATCACCATCCAAACGAGACCCTCCGAACCGCGAAATGAAAATTCGAACTTTGACCTCAGGTAGCACGCGCAAAAATAGCGACACAAGTGGCCCAAGGTTACAACTTCAACTTTGAAGTGTTTACTTCAAAACGATATCTTGGAATTTGCTCTACGATTTTTTTTCGTAAAGTTATTCGATTTTTAACACATACGGACGATTAAAACAGTACCTCCGGCATTAGCATGACCTATACTCAAAGTGTACCGCGTGGAGGTTGCCTGGTAGGATTTACACTTCATGTGTAAGTGTGTGTGAGTTTGTGTGCGTACCAGAGATCAGGACCCCATGGTTCGTCACTACCACGGTATTTTGTGACTCCAAACCCTCTCTGGTACGTGTGTAAGTGTACGTGTATTTGTGTGTGTGCGCGTATGTGAACCGACCTGTGGGGGATCTAAAGATGAAATTTGATGCAGATCACAATTAATAATGCGTGTTTCCACCCCTTTGCCTAATCACTTCACGGCATCTTTCCGTCATATTGATGCAGCTCCGAATAAGATACTGCGGTATCCCATGCCAAACTTCGCGCAACGCCTGGCCCAGCTCAGCCAAATTTGCCGGTTGTACGCGGCGTTGTCTCAACCTTCGTCCAACCATATCCCACACGTGTTCGATTGGATTTAAATCGGGACTCATAGCCGGGTGGTCAACTAGGGTGATGTCATTATGCAGAAAAAATTGTTGTGTGACTCTTGCCGTATGAGGTCGCGCATTATCTTGCATAAAGACGAAATTTCGTCCATATTGCAACCGCATTGGGAGAACATGGGGTCTCAAAATCTCGGCGATATATCGTTGAGCGGTCAGTCCGGGTGGTGGAATAATTACAAGATCGGTACGACCATACGTAGAAATCGCGCCCCAGACCATTACTGAGCCACCCCCGTATGCGTGGACTGGTACGAAACAGTTTTGCTGATACCGTTCTCCTCTGCGACGCCAAACACGTACACGTCCGTCATTGCCATATCGAGTGAACCGTGATTCGTCACTGAACCAAACGCGATTCCACTGTCTTTGACGCCATCTCACGTATCGTCGTGCGTATTGTAAACGAGCTTGGCGATGTCGAGGAAGTAAAGAAGGACCTCTGGCTGGTCTTCGCGCGTTCAATCCAGTATTCCTCAATCTGCCTTGTATCGTACTGTAAGAGAGGGGGCGGTGGTGATGAAGGTCAAATTCATGTTGGATTTCTCTAGTCGTAACGGTACGATTAGTAATGGCGTTTCTGACGATACCCCTATCTTCTCTCGGAGTTGTTATTCTTGGTCGCCCTTGACCTGATTGTCTACCAAATTCGCCAGTTGCATTATAACGAGCCAAAGCCCTCTGAACAACGGAGTGACTGACTCCGATTCGCCTAGCTACGGCTCGCTGAGAGTAACCTTCCTGGAGAAGAGTAATGAGACGAACCACCTCGATTTCGGTCAAGTGGCGTATGGGCATTTTGGCATTCGAGTCTTTCAAAAACTGAAAATTTTTTCCTACTGCCTGCTGCGATATTTATTCTGGAGTGTTATAGGCATCAATTCTCCGTTTTGTCTACAGACCAACTGAGGTGGTTTGCAATATTTCACAACAAGTAGTGAAGTCGGCATCAAAACAAATAGAGACGACCTGGTGAATCCATTGTAAAATACTGTAAACAACCTTAGTCTTCAGTGGTTGTACGCTAAATTGCTTTAGTCAGCGACCTTTGTCGCCCTTGACCATATTGTCTATTGATTTTGACGCAGACTTCACTACATATTGTCAAATACAGCTCTTGAAATTGTATTGTACCGAAATTCACGAATACGGGGGTGGCTCTGTAATGGTCTGGGGTGCGATTTCCATGCATGGTCGTACCGATCTCGTGATTATTCCACCACTTTAAGTGATGCTAATGCCGGAGGTACTGTTTTAATCGTCCGTATGTGTTAAAAATCGAATAACTTTACGAAAAAAAATCGTAGAGCAAATTCCAAGATATCGTTTTGAAGTAAACACTTCAAAGTTGAAGTTGTAACCTTGGGCCACTTGTGTCGCTATTTTTGCGCGTGCTACCTGAGGTCAAAGTTCGAA
This sequence comes from Macrophya alboannulata, assembly GCA_949628255.1. Lineage (NCBI taxonomy): Eukaryota > Metazoa > Arthropoda > Insecta > Hymenoptera > Tenthredinidae > Macrophya > Macrophya alboannulata. The sequence continues at coordinate 26,789,195 of OX451208.1, forward strand.
TTTTCATTTCGCGGTTCGGAGGGTCTCGTTTGGATGGTGATCATGGCTTAAAAACGTCACCGAATAAAAATTGCAATGAGGTTTCAGAAAGATGAAGATTTGAGCTTCAAAAGCCATGTTTGGGAACCTCGATACGAGAACTCGTTCGCCCAGGGGATGCGATCAAAAATTGAAAGACCATTTTTGCTTCAGCACCGCATAACACCATGAAAAAAAATCGTAGACCAAGTTCAAAAAGAGGCTTTTGAAGTGGACATTTCAAGCTTCAAAATGACTATCTTGAAATTAAAATTCCGATCCTGTTCGACCCCGTGCGTTGTTTTGAAGTTGGAACATCGATACACAAATTTGACACGAGATGGTTCAAGGAACCATAACTCAAGACAAAAAAAACATAAATGCAATCAAAAGTAAGCATCTGAAAGATGAAGCTTCAAGCTTTAAAATGCTTCTACGAACGATTCGCTAAGTCAATTTTTTATCGAATTACGAGACTTTGAAATCAAACATTTTTCGAAGCAAAAATTGGGTGGCCCGCTAATTTTTGTTAGGAGTGTAGTAGAATAGAAATTCATAGTCGTAAATTTCACATCGCTAAGTAAGGCAACAACTTGTACTTAACAATACAGTATCAATTTTTTCCAGAATATATAATATTCCAGAGTAACCTTTCAACAGATGAGTCGCAGAAACCCGCCGGCCGGTCTTCTTTGGAGTCTCAAAAACCTTCATTTTTCTTGGACGTGTAGTAAAACTGGGTTTTTTATTCTTCGACCTCGATTGAGTCAAAGAGCTACTACTAGGACCTATCAAAACATTTGTAAGTGGAAACGCATTTCGATACGTTTGGAATATCAAGAAATGGTACCATCAGAATTATCGGTGTTATATCTGTAAAACAAAATTATTACCGTTCGAAATGGAATCATCTGAATTAATGGGGGGCACCTCCATCAACGCCTTCAAGCTTTTTTTTGTGAAACCTTTTTCAAGACGCTTAGCTTTTTCCTCCGGTGCCTCGCTGTCGGTAGTGAATGCATACTTTTTGTTATTTAATAGCTTCAGTCGCTCTAAAGCCTCATCGTAGGTTTCTGAAAGAGGACAGTTAAGAAAGGTTTCGATACATCACCTGCAATTCCTCTACTCATGCTCAAATATTGATTGTATCTATGACATTTACTTACTTGCAGTACCCCGCAATCGTGCTGGGTATGCTGGAAAAGTATCAGGTGCCTCTAATTTTTTAATCATCAGACGATGTAGAAAAGTGCATGATTTTGTGGTGTAGGGCGGTGGTAAGAATCGAGCTGTTATTTGACCGATTGATGGATCAAATGATACCCATTGTGTTGGAACACAGTCCACACTATCCAATCCTTTCTTCGATCCTTTTTTACTTTGGAGAAATTCTACCAGCTGATAAGGATATTCCTCTTGGTCGACTTCGCTCTCGTCATCACTCATCTGTCAGGGGTATTAAGAAGCAAAACTCTTGGGTAGCATACATGTACTATGAAACCTGTAGAGCTATAGTCTTAACGCATAATTCAATTGATTGTGAACTTAAGAAAGTTTCAGCAATTCTTGTTAGTCTCTTGTTTGTACGTATCACATGCAGATCCATCACAGTACAGTATCTGATAATTTATAACGACATTAAATTTCCTGAAGGTGTTGCCATACTTATGCTTTTTCATCAATTTAAAAAATTCTACCCAGGGTAAAATATTTATTCGAGCAAATTTCACATCGAGAAATAGTTTGAATTTCGACAGAGGAGCGGTTGATGATAAAACTTGAAGAAAAAACTATATCTAAAAAAATATTGTTTTCCATAACATCGTTTCCGTTATCGCAATTGAAAGGTATTTTTAACGGAAAAATGGTTCTGCTGTGAATATTCTTCACGTGCCTGATGGCCATGATTTTCGGACTAGAACGCGAAGCACGTCGTTAAATCCTCGATAAAACCGTGATACAAATTTCAATTCAAATTGTTAATTGATTAATTAATATATACACGAGGCTGCGAATTAGTGTACGAATGTTGACAAGCAAACACGATGTTTTTCGGCACAAAGGTTCTAAAAAGTATTCTACATAAAAATTGGGGTTATCACTTACCTTTCCTGTTGCTGGTGTCTATAGAATAACGAAATTGCGGGTAGCTCGCTGTTGTCCTGCACCTCTCAACACGTGGACTCGCACTAACAATTCAACTCGTTCGCCGCATATCAACAAAGTCACGTGACCTATAGGGATCGTGCATGAAATATACATAGAGGCAGCACTACTGCGGAAGTTTACGGCGGAAAGAGACTCGGCGTCCTATTTTTCAAATTTATGTGTTGCCATTGGTCGCGCGGAATCAGCCTACCATGGCGTGAAAATGCTTCAAACCAAATAATTCCATGAAAATTTTATCTTGAAACGAGAAACTAACTATTGTACGATGAAGAAAAAGATTTTCATAATAAAGTAGAAGCTAGTAGTTAGATAAAAATAAATGAGTCGAACATTATTTATTTGTTAAATATAATTTATTTTGTTTTCATTAGTGTACATTTATCTTACACTCCAACATAATTTCACTTCAATCAATTTTTTTGGCTGTGTAATTCTCGTTTTAATTTAAAAATATACATAACATACAGCATATTTCGTGTTTCACACATATAAACCTCAGCTATTGAACAAGCAATCCGTCACTGAGTTGAGGACTTTAGGCGTTTTAGGGGAGACTGGTGAAATTTTGAAAATCGCTATTAGAGGTCAAATGAACAAATCCTTCGAGCAGTTTTTGCATAGTGATAGAATAGACTGGGAAAAAAATTTTCAGCCTCCTGCGATGAAAGTATAAGTAACCTTGCCAGGAAGATTTTACCCAACGCTGCCAAAAATTCCTTGCGTCTACACTTTCATCGCAGGAAGCTGAAATTTTTTTTTCAGGAGTCTGTACTACCATTATTCAAAAACTGCTAGAAAGATTTTTTCATACACCTATTTTCAATATTGTGAGAATTTAAAAACCTATTTTCAACTGAAATTTCAGCGAAGTCTCCCTTTAAGATATTTGTAATTTTGATTTCACAGATAATGGAACATCCTTTATGGAACATCTTTCATATTGGAATCTGATATTAGGTCTCGCATCCTGTACAGCATGAAAAACTATCTCACTTCCGTGGTATCTTATGAAGATCAAAAACTACTTTCCATGTTTCTCAATTTATAGATTGTTCATCATTCTCACTGTCAATGTAATACCTTGATAGAATTTTTTAAATGAGTATTCTTCTTTCTGAAAGGAAAGCCCTAATGAAACTTTGACAAAAAGTCAGGTTATTTATCAACTATGAAAGGTCAGATCCTTGAAAGCATTCTTTATTCTTCATTCGAACTTCATTTGAATTCATAATAGTGTCAGACAGAAACAAAAATGTTCGTCCGCTGCAGTGAAAGCTTTTCGCAGTTATGCACCGCAGGGCTACGAGATGGGTTCTTCAAAAGATTCCTTGCGTCTTAACTTTCAACCCAGAAAATTAAACATTTCACTATCGCAAGTATGACTATTATCTAAATCTGAGGTATGCATTTCAAAATCTAACCTTCCATACTAATTTCAAACTCTTTTTCACCAGGTTTTAATGAGACTTAACCAAGACTTCACTAATGATGCAGAAGAGGCATTACATATGTGATTTTCCTTCCATTTAATTGAAGAGCAAGTCCAAACTTAACCATCTTGCATTGTACTCGTTGAATAGAGAATTGTACAACTCTCGCTGAGGATTCATCGCACAGTTCAAACATTTTAAGAACATTGGAATCTGTAGGGTATGAGAAGAGAGATTTCTTCACTTTCCATATTCTTCCAATTATTCTCACATTGTGCGGATTAGCTACGGGAGCAGACATTGCTACTATGAGCAGAATGGTTCCATCGTTTAGCATCACAACGTTATTAGGAACACCAGTAGTGAGAGTGACTGATTTAAAGAAAAGTTTAGATATAACAATTTTTGTGTTATTTTCTACAGATTTAGCCTTTAATATGCTAATCATAGGGGGCACGGCTACCCTGTTATGTGGTATTGAGCTAGTTTCATGTAAGCGGCGACACAGTTGCGCTAATGGATGATTCGGTGTGCGAATTAGCTTTTTTAATTTACCCAGCAAATTTTCGAAGGGAAAAGCAGTTATTCTACTCAATGAACATCTCATATTCCGGACATCATCTGCTAAATGAATGAGATTGTGCATACTCAAAATTTGCGATTGTCTCGAATAGAGTCTGGGTAATATCTGAAAGAAACGCTGTAGGTAGATCTTTGCATAACGGAAATATTTCAGGCACAATTCATCACTACTTAGGTTTCTACATGCTGTATGCAGCAGAAGAAAATGATCGTATAGATCTTTAGCGAGCAAATTTTGTAGAACAATTGGCCCACAGTAGAGTAAAAAAAATCTGAATTCCGTTGCTTTCCATTTAAGGACATGGTTAGCAGATCTGGGTTTTCTTTGAAATTCGCAAGGAGTTTGAACTTTTAAGCACTCAAGTCTCCGAGACAATTCTGCCTTACATCGTCGAGGAAATCTCGTTCGTAATCTACCACCTAGCTACATTTCTGTTAATAGTTTTTTCATAACAAGAGCGTATAAATGCATGGAGTCTAAAACAATAGATGAAACCATATCCTGCGGAGGCTCAATCATGGTTAATGGAGAAATATCAACGTGATGCTCTGGATCGCTGAGATCACGAAAAGTTCTGTCGGTCCTTGCTGAACATGTTGTGTCTGGATATACAGTGCGGTTATCGTACCTCTCTCCACGTACTGTACACCTTTCGCAGGCACTATATCCTCCATGTCCTTTCGAGCATGCAATGAAAGAACGTGCAGGTGTGTCACAAATAAAACACTGGATTTTGACCTCAAATCGCCTTTCCCCTATGATCACGCCATTGATATGTAAGCTGTTGATTTCTTCTACAAAATCTTCAAAAGAATCGTCAGCGTTTTTCGGCTTTGTATTTCCACAGTACAGTGCGACAACAAATGGTTTGTACACATCGGGATTGCAATATATTTTGCATAAAATTGGCCAAAGCTGCTTGTTGCTTGATTCGAAGAGCGGTAAACCGTCTACATTAACTTGCAATTTAATTGTTTGATCAGCATGTAACTCTCCATTGACACACTGTAGTATGCCTCTTTCAATGCCAAGATAAACGTACTCTGCAAGACCTCCGTCACCATCTTCCATTTGCCTTATCTCATAATGGCTTGAGTTAGTCACGGGAATGTCTTTGAGGATTTTGGTAATTCTGGCAATAATCGTCTCCTCAAAATTTTGAGCAACTTATCCATATGGAGTTGTGATATATTGCACTCGATTGCCCATTGGCAAAGTTCATCAATCTCATTTCTGTTCTCCTCTACTTCTTCGTCCTCTTCAAGTTCGTCATTTTCCGCATGTTCTGGATCTTCTCCAAGTTCGTCATTTTCCTCATATTCATGAATTTCATTCTGCTGTAGATTTTCTTCTCGATGCCCATTGCCTTCTCTGCCCTCATGAGAGTCTGGAGAATTTACATTATTGTGTTCACTGCTCACAGAATCTGACGCTGCTGTAGGGCTCTGACCTACGTTATCGTTGTTTTCAGCTATTGAAAATAATGAATGAGATCTAATATATTTTTTAACAGGATCGAAAAATTCTTATTCATTCCTGAGTAGATTCATACGATAATACACTTCTAATTCATTCTTACATGACACATTTATGCCATGCTGGTCATAGCTTTTGATTTGCTTGTTTATCATTTTGTTATATAGCTCAATTTATACAGCTTGATACAAATTTGTGACAAATAGAATGGGGATCACTCATATCATAAAAAATAATGGGTCAAATCCGTTCTGTAGGATGCAATTCTTATTCATATTTGCAGCATTTGAATTATTCAAAAAGTTAAAAATTAAAAAAAAAAAAACAATTTTAATCTAAACACAAATTAATAGTGAAACTACTTTGTTTTTTGAAAATATTATCCAACACGTATTAATAGTCTGATTTACAAAACAATAAAGGATTATTACATACGCTCAGTATCCGAGGAGTTCAAATCTCGAAATGCACGGTTATAAACTTCTTTCCTTCTTCTTCGGTAGTTTCGCGCACGAATTCTATCTTGATCACGTTTCTTCAATAATTTATTGTCACCCATGTTCTGAAACCACTTTGCAGTAGCACCTGGAAGCGACCATGCACTGATATTTCCACTGCGTGAATATACAATATTCGAACAATAACTTCAACACAGTTGGTTCCGAAACATTTCACGGCTATTCTGGGTCCGCCATGACGGGCGCCATCTGGGTCTGCCATGACGGGCGCCATCTGGGTCTGCCATGACGGGCGCCATATAGTAATTGCTAAGTTCGCCCATAACGCGTCATAGAGTGGGTTCAAAAGATTGAACATGTTCAATTTTTCGAAGCTCTACATACAGATGATGCCAGGGTAAAGACTAAAAAGATAATATATATTATATATGCGGATTCAAAATATTGCATCTGGCGACCCGATCAGAACCAGGTCGGGGCCCTGCCTGTGCGGCGAAATTATGGCTGTCATGGGGAAATCTGGTCGGGGCCATTGCGTGCATCGGGCTAGCCCGGACAAATTTCCACACGGGACCTTCTGCGAAGCGTTCGGGTCTTTTGCAGAGGTTGTAGTAGCCACCCTACTGAAAATATTCATGTGATAAATCACATGATGTTATGAAAGAATTTTGAATGTCATTTATCATATGATTTGTCTTGTGAATTCGCTAAAATATATGAGAAATCACATAATAAATCACATAGGCCCGAATCATCAGATATACTATATCAAAAATCATATGGTCAATCATATAGTTTATCATGTAATTTGTTTTGTATTATATCTGATGATACGTGGTTATGTGATTTATTACGTGATTTCTTATATATTTTAGCAAATTCACAAGACAAATCATATGATAAATTACATTGAGAACTCTTTCATAACATCATGTGATTTATCAGGTGAACATTTTCAGTAGGGCAGCTTGTCTCGTGTGAGCATTTTCTAGATTTTCGGTTACCCACTCGCGAAGTAATTGCATTCGTTGCATTCGCTCAGCCCATAGTTTCGGAGGCTGAGGTTCGATTTCGGGATTACCTTCGAGTTGTGTTCTCAAGGAGTTCACAGCTCGCGGGACTCGACCTAGGTTTAAGAAAGCGGGACTGGTCTCCAAAGACGAATGATGCGCAGTATTATGAGCAAACCGGAAGTCGGATAAATGTAAATCCCAGTCACGATGAACGAATTCGAGAAAAGCGATTATCGTTGTTTTTAATACACGATTGACTCTTTCAACGGGATTGGCCTGCGGATGATACGGCGGTGTTGTGGTATGCGTGATGTGAAAGGTTTCGCATAATTCTTTGATTGTTTTATTATTGAATTCCGTACCATTATCAGTTAATAAAACTCGCGGGACACCCCATCGATTAATGATATTTTCCTCGAACGCATCGGGAATACTTTTACCTGTGGCTTTCCCTAGTAGAAATTTGATCGGGCCAACCACAGGTGAGGATCATCCCCGATCAGGCATAATCGTGAAAGGCC